>OX104038.1:45881438-46213938 GCA_944470415.2 Schistosoma rodhaini
GGAGAGTAAACAGTTTTGTCTGACTCCAGTCCTTACTAGGAATGAATGTGTCAGTTGTCCTGTATGCACTACTTTACAGTGTAATCCATCGCTTTAACACATAATTAAATACATTTGCAATTATGAAAAATATTTAAATTAGTTAAGGTAATATGAAGTTCCATCAAAATTTGAGAAAATAAACTTATTAGTTTATTAGTTAGACATTAACATCGTTGAATGCCGGCCAGATCAGTGGTCTAGTGGTTAGGTGCTCGCGCACGAGAATGATCGATCTTGGGTTCGAACCTCACGAGGCGGGTTTGTGAATGCGCACTGCTGAGGAGTCCCACGGTAGGACGAAACAGCAGTCCAATGCTTCTAGGTTTTCCATGATGGTCTAGCTTCGATTGACTGATGATCTCAACTTTATAAAAATTAATAAAAAAGTTTTCTAAATTTTCTTTGTTCATACACAATATATTGTAAAATAATAATATTGTTATTATTATTACTATTATCGGTAATGGTATTTCGGAGATTGTTGATTTTTTTTTTATTGAGATCATAAATTGATCAATGTTAAACCATTGAAAACCTAGAATTATTCGATGACCGTTTTGTCCTAGTATGGGACTCCTCAGTAGTGTGCATCCTTAATCATGGGTTCGAGTTCCACCTTCAGTAGAATTGATTTCTAGTGATTGTCTACAAAATTTTACTAAACAACTAAAAAATGAATATGAATCATAAAAACAAACCATGTCATTTCAAGCCTATCCTATTGTAGTGAACAATAAAACACCAGTGTGGAACAATCGAATGCATCGGAGCATAAAATTGCAGACTATCTCAGTAAAATCTAACAACCATATGGTGAATAAATTCACTTAGTATTATTTGGTTGAATCTTCCCATTGATTTGTTAGGACTGCAATTGGTCATTCTCTAATTGGCATATGTGCATACTGTGCATATTGCCTCGATATAGCCTTAACTTAACCAAACAATACTAAGTGAATTTGAAATTCACCCCATTGCACAAGCAATTGGGTATCAGGACTCAATAGTTGAGTGGATAACGCGATGGCGTTTGAAGCGAAATGTTCTGGGTTTGAATCCCAGAGTGAATGTCAACTCTGAGATTTAGACACATCCAGCTGACGAGTCCTAAATAGGATGCAGTGACGCGCGTCCTGTATTCCACTACTAGCCACTATCTATCTTTTCTTACATATAGTAAATAGTTAACTTGTAAACTATTAATCAATTGTGTCAATCCTGACCATTCCTTCTTCAAATTTCAGTCTGTGGTCCTCGATTATTATGGCCCATGCATTTTCATATCAACTGCGTCCCGTTCTCGTTCTCTCCTTATCGATCTTCTACTGAAATACATTTAAAGCCCGACCATCATTTATATACTACTTATATGGATATAAGTAGCTCATACCACATTAATTGTTTCATATTCATACAATATTCAATTTTCATAGTTGAAATCATGAGTGGATTGAAGCTAGACCACCATGGAAAACCTGGAAGCATTGGACGGCCGTTTCATCCTATTATGAGATTCCTCAGCAGTGTGCATCCACGATTGCTCCTCACAAAATTCGAACCCAGGACCTACCAGACTCACTTAACCGATAGACCACTGAGCCGGCACGCAACGGTGTTAATGTTCGATTCTCGCGAGTGTGGGATCGTGGATGTGCACTGTTGAGAAGTCCCACAATATGACAAAACGGCTGTCGAGTGATTCCAGGTTTTCCATGATTGTCTAGCTTCAATTGATTCATGATTTCAACTATGAAAATACTGAAATCTCCACAAAACCCCTTTTCTGATCAACATTCAATTTATAATCCAATCATGATTATCATCACTTTTTTAATAGATTGTTATTAATATCTACTTCCTTGTTTGATTTTCTTATATCCTTCTTGATACTCATCCATAAACATTGAGTTGTCATGACTTCTATCGTCCTTCCTTCATTCATTCCCTCTGCGGTGTTTTTATTGCTCTTTTTGATATTGTAACTTAAACATTTTCACTTTTTTCTTCTGCGAAATTTAAAAGTGTCCGACACAATTTTAATGACAAAACAGAAAATAGACTTCAATTAATAGTTTTGTTGGGAAAAAAACATAAATTTTCCTTCAAGTAAACAAACAAACAATAAAAAAAAATGAATTAAAACTTCTCCCCTCCCCCCTTATTGTACAATCTAGTTACCATATGGACTCTGTAGCTAAGTGAATAAAGTGATAGAGTTTAAAGAGAACGGTAATAGGTTACAGTTTTGGAGTGAATATCAACACTGAGATGTAGGTTCACCTAGCTGATGAGTCTCAAAAGGGATGAAGTGACGCGTCTCAAACTGGATTCCACTACTAGCCACTATCCATCTTTGCTTACCATGCTTGCGAATTAAGGCTATGTCGAGGTAATACTCACAGTATGCACATATGCCAATTAGAGACTGACCAGTTGCAGTCCTAACAAATCGATGGGAAGATTCAAGTGGACAATACCAAGTAAATTTAAACTTCACCTCCATTGTACAAGCTAGTTACTATCTGGACTTATTAGGAAAATGGATAAGGAGATAGCATTAGAAGCTAATGGTAATCGGTTAGAGTTTCCGAATGAACATCAACTCTAAGATGTATATGTTTTGTCTTGTTCTCATGGTAACCACTTACGAACAATAGTTTCCATACTTCTGATCACAATGATTGAACGAATGACAAAACTAACTTCATTGTTGAATATTTCCCATGAACACATCAAAACCTGAAACAAAATTAGGATAATTCTCTCTGATTCGACATTTTAAATTTTTTCATATTTCATTTTGAATATTTCTTTTTCTGTAATTTTTGTGAATACTAATTTAGTATTTATCACAGTTGAAACCATGAGTCATGACTCCTCAGCAGTGTGTATCCACGATCCCACACCCGCGAGATTCGAACCCAGGACCTACCAGTCTTGAGCCGAAGCCCTTAACCGATAGACCACTGATCTGGCCGGCATCCAACGGTGTTAATGTCTAGCTTCAACCAATTCACGATTTTGAACGACCGTTCACCAATTGTCTTCAGTGAGCTGATATCTCTACAACAGACCTGGTAGAACTCCACTGGCCACTGCTTCCCACTAGAACTCAAGGAAATATCTCTTGAAGTCAGTCACTAGTGAGCATATGATTATAGATCAGAGGGGGTTTTGTGGAGAATTTAGTATTTTCACATTTGAAATCATGAGTCAATTGAAGCTACTACTACTACTACTCTACTAATTTATACTACTGACTAATAAGCAGTAGTTTGATTATACCAAACAACTTATTTGCCCCATTAGTTGCATTAAGTATTATTACTTCATTGAAATGATCTACTTATCCCATCCATTTGTTGTCTCAATTATATGTTTTTACTTATTTCTATAGTTTAATGGCGTATTCTCCCATTTCAACCTTGATCTATTTTCTTTCACCATGTCCTTTGAAAATGCCTGCTTAAGTGACTATTTCAGTGCCTCAGCTATTGTCGTAAATTCCTGATATTCCTGTTAGATAGACCCATTCTCCCCTTTTCTATTTATACTAAAGCTTTGAATGGTGGAAATATCACCCAGACACCTAACACTAAGATACTTTAAAATACTTCGCTTATATATCACTTATCTTGAATCAGTTGTACTGTCAAACAAATCTCATCATTTAGTTTTAGAGATTTGTATACAACTGTATTATCAAGTTAGAATCAAAGAACAAGTTCCATAGTTTGCTTCCAAACTGAAGGTGTCATTCCACAATACATGAAGCGATGAAAATTTCGGAAACATCTAATTAGCACAATCTGTATCTATGGAGACATGACAGATAACGTATAGGTAGAAGTGAAGTATTTATCTTCTGCTGCCTTTGAAATAAGTTCAATCTTTTTTGGAATGAGACCTGGCCAATATCGATACTTTAGTGTTATTTATCTGACCAGTTAAGTTCAGTAAAGAATGAATGGCTTGGGTTCGATTCCCGGCTTCAGGGTCATGGGTGTGCATTGTTGAGGAGGCCCATGGTAGGACGAAAATGCTGTTCAGTGTTTCTAGATTTTCAATATTTGAATAAATTTCCATAATCTCTTACTGAAAATTGGCTAGTTGTTACCTTATAAATGAAGGATTCTTTTGAAACTTTTGTGTTTCTTTAATATAGATAGTGAAATTTGACGTTGTGTATTTTCTAACAGCCATTCGAAAGCATGATCTTTGCTATTTTTAGATGGGTCACAACCTGACCGAATGAGTTTCTATCTAAAAAGCACTTTACCCTTAACTAGTTCTGGTGCTATGATCACTTTGCTACGAATGGGCTAGTATTGAGCTGTTTTTGCTGTCTTGACTACACTTTTACTTAGCCAGCCTGGAAGTTGTTCATGAGTACAAAAATATAAATTCTAATATAACTTGCTTCAGTAGACCTGTCAAATTGATAGATACAAAACGAGGTGTCCCTCTTAGGCCATTCATCTTTTAGCCCTAGTGTCACTATTGGGGCCATAAAAGAACACCGTTCTTAGTTTTCCGGCATTAAATGTTCTATATAATCTCTAGATTAGTATTTCACTGGCTGCATCACTTGTGAACTGTAGGCATATGATCAAGGATTTCTAATTCGCAGACTTATTACAAACACTGAACAAAAGATCCGTTTTCATAACCCCTCAATCCATACACTTTGATGCCGAAATTTCGATCACTATAATGTAATCTAATGCAATCATTGAAATAAATTGTCACTGTTCATGAGAAGCAATTTAATTAAGTTTTACACTAGCTTTTATTCTTTTAGTGGAGACACTGTTCAGTCTGCAAGATAAATTATTAGCTATTTTAATCAACTACCTGCCCCCAAATGCCCTCGTAGGGCTGAGAGTGAAGAGAGTCCGCCCTCCCTCTCGAAATGCTCTCACATGACCACGCGCATACATCCTCTGCCAGGGAAGTCCTACTCACTGCCTTCTCGTACCACAGGTGTTGTTTACGAAATTGAGAGAACGAAAAGTGGATGTCCGACGATTTAACCGCACCAGTGGACACGGATAGTCCACCGAGGACAGTTGGAAAACCCTCATTTCAAACCAATGGTGCGTATGGGCTCCAGTATCTTGAGGAGACAAATGGCGTATGAATCAACCGTTGGTCACCGGCTACTATGGGACTGCATCTCCTTACAATGCTCCATTGCCTTGTGGATCATGTCTTTAAGTCAAAGGCTCTGGGTGTGGTCCCCTAAGAAAACAACCTGTTTCAGTCTGGACACCTGGGCAGTATCACAGTCCTCACACAAATCGAATGAGATTTGTGCGGCGCATATTTATCTGGTGCTTCCTTGTACCAATATTTATGTGTTTAAATAATAATAATAAAAATCAACTACCTATAATTACAACAATCTTTGTTAGTCATAGATACAGAGGCCCTTATGATAAAGATCGAAGCACTAAGTTTATACTGGCCTGTCCTATTAGAGTTAGGATTGTCCTGTCGGCTGAACTGTGGATTCCAAACTCACCAACTAACGAAGTTGATTAATACTATCAGGTAACTTAACATATTTATTATGAGCTCACTTCACTAAGTAATTGTATTACATTTTCCTTTAAAAAGAACAGTTAGACTACCTTCACCGTCCAGTAAACTGTTTGTATATCCATTCAACAACAAAAAATCATATGCTCACTGGAGTTCTAGTAAGAAGCAGTGACCAGTGTAGTTCAACCAGGTCTGGTGTGAGATATCAACTAGCTGAAGACATTGGTGAATGGTTGCCCAACTTCATGGATTGGTTGAAGTTAGACATTAACACCGTTCGATGCCGGCAAGTTCAGTGGTCTAGTTTTTAAGTGCTCGCGCGCGAAACGGATAGATCTTGTTTTCGAATCTCCCGAGGCGGGGATCGTGGATGCACACTACTGAGGAGTCCCACAATAGGACGAAACGGCCATCCCATACTTCCAGGTTTTCCATCATAGTCTATCTTCAATTGACTCATGATTTCAACTATACAAAACTACTAAAATCTTCATAAAACCCCCCTTCTAACAAAAAAATGTACTGTATGATGTACATTGACACCCATTGGTTCAATAATTACAAGTCATATGACTGATCGATCTTTCCTGAAAGTAATCCACCTACATACAACCTTGAGATGTTTGTTATTGTTGTTTATATAAATATTTGGCATAGTTACAAATATAGTTTACCATTGAGTAACCCTATAACACCCATTCATTGAATAATATGATCCATAGTAAGATCTTAGCAGTGAAACACTCTTGTTTCAATAAGGAAGACAATGATGAGAACTACTTGTGTGCCTTTAGTAAATCTCCTGAAAAATGTTTACAATGTGGTACCATATTAAAAGATGAAATAGTTGTCAAGCTCATGTTACCATTCTCTAATGCTCATGTTTCCATTCTATTTCCTTCATATCCTATAGCTAAAATTGCATTTATTCTATCGGATAGTAGTAATAGTATTTTAAATTATCAGTCTAATTCAAATTTACATTGTGGTGTCATTGACTCGGAAGGTAAAGTTTATCATTTTACTAAACAATATGGTATATCTATTGATTCTATGGGTTGGGAACAATCAATTATTGTCAATGTATCCGAAGTAACTGGATGTAAGAATCTGACGTCGTCCAAATGGAATGAAACTATTCACAGTTATGTTAATAATCTAAATGGATCTATTCACAGTTATGTTAATGATCTAAATGGATCTATTCACAGTTATGTCAATGATCCAAATGGATCTATTCACAGTTATGTTAATGATCCAAATGGATCCATTCACAGTAGTATGAATCAAGATTATGATTGTTTAGACTTTGTTGTGGATATTATAAAATATGCTATAAATGATCAAGAGGTGAATCGAATTAGAATAGCACAATGGTTATCTAATCAACTTGAATGGGTTCTATTATATACGGATATAATAAAACAATTAGAATCTGGTTCATTGCAAGTTATGAAAAGACTTCCTATTATTGCCATTTGTCAATATTAATGTAACTTTTTCTTATTTATCAATGAAATATGTTTAACAGAAGAGGGTTTTGTGGAGATTTTAGTAATTTTATCTAGTTAAAATTATGAGTCACTTGAAACTAGACCAGTATGGAAAGCCTGGAAGCACTGGACGGCCGTTTCATCCGATTGTGGGGCTCCTCAACACTGTGTATCCACGATCCCGCCTCGCGAGGAATCCCATAGTGACCATTGGAGTTCAACCAGGTCTGTTGTGAGATATCAACTCATTGAAGACAATGGTGGATGTGTTGCTCAATTAATGGATCGGTTGGAGTTAGACATTAACACCGTTGGATGCCGGCCAGATCAGTGGTCTAGAGGTTAAGCGTTCGGGCGCAAAACTGATAGGTCCTGTGTTCGAACCTCGCGAAGCGGGATGAACACTGCTGAGGAGTCCCGCGATAGGACGAAATAGCCATCCAGTGCTTCCAAGTTTTTCATCGTAGTCTAGCTTCAATTGACTCATGACTTCAACTAGATAAACTAATAAATAACATATTTGCCTGTATTCTCGAAAACTATTTTAGCATACCCTTGTTTTGCACTCAAAAGTATTTATGGGTCACCAAGTGTGATTACTTAATCTTCGCCTTACCCTTATTATCTTATGACTACTATGAAATGAATCATATGTTCAGTTTTATCATACCGACTATCATTTGTGGAGCCTTTGTTTTATAAACAGTATTATTTTGAGATGCAGTTTCATTTTTTAGGATAATGCATGGTCAAAAGTTGTCCAGTAGAGAAGAATTTGAGAGAGTTATGATGATACTCCAATACGTAAGCCAAGCCTAAATATAAATGACCAGTCCCCACTATATCCCTTTTCAAAGTCATGGAAAGCACAAGGTAGTATAGAATTGTGTGTTTTGATTTTCAAACGTGCATTTAGAGGGAACTAAAAACGTCATTAGATAGGAGTTTCACTGGAAATAGTTGGAATTCCAAATTTTAATTTATATTTCAGCTCAAAGTTCCCTGATTATTAACAAATTTCCTGTCACTTCTTAGTCAGATAAATACCTCAATAAATCCTTCAGGATTCTTCATATTTATATTGGTTTGTGGATGGTTGAAGGTCTATGCATCAAGAAACTTTTAGTTGAGAAGAGAAGTTTCGGGTCCGTACTGGAACAGCCATCATCGTTTAATGAAGTTATCGAGTGTATGAAAGAATTTCTAGATAAAGAAAAGGTCGGCAACATCGACAAAACTCGGGAACCCCAAGTCTCCATCAGCAAATATGTGCCACCATATTCTCGGGTTGAGGCACACGTTTGTAAGTCTCCAGAATGACGTGGCAGAATGGAAAACTTCGAGAGCATTATCGCCGATAGAGTCGGGTTAACTTCACTCTAGATAATTTTTTAATCATGTAGAAATCGCGTCGGTTCTGTGCTCATATGTTAGCCGAAGTTGAATACGAATACGGTGTGCGACAGAGATAAGGTAAATGTTCTGATAATTATTTGCCAAGAACTACATCTTACAACATTCAAATGCTGGTGACAGTGCATGTTATTTTGGCTTAACAACACCTGTTGATAATTATCCTTCTGTTGCTGCATAGTATTTGTACTAAATGATGATTCTGTAGTGGATGTCGAGTCGTGGATGGACTATGATCACCACTACTATTCGATTACGCGCCCAAAAACGACTTGGTTCCTTTGATAACTCGTAAATCAGAAGGCTTTATTAATCCAGATCAAGTATATTTATTAACGATCTCGTGGTATCGGAATAATACCAAGACGTGTCAAAGGTTACAGGCGAAATGGGCAGTGCGTGAGCAAGTTCGAACCAAACAAGGCGGATGGCGAAACAAGAAGTGAAAGTGATACAGTTAAACAAATACAGTAAAACATTCACTGGTACAATTGGTTACAATAATAATAATTGTTTCTGTTATTTCAATCGTGTTCTTATCGAGACTGGCCGGTCACTACATTTCCTTTGTACTTAGATGAGCGTTTAATACAAATCTCAAATATAATACATCCAGTTGTCCCCATCTAGTTCTACCTGCCTTAAACTGTACAATTTCGTAAATTCCTAGTTATCATAGGCTGCTAGTCACTAAATTATTGTGTCTTGTTTAGCTATTTATTATATCTTAGTATTGCTATTTTTTCATGAATTTTCCTGTCTTTCTTGCATACATTAATATTCGCCCATAACTTCTGAAATCATATTTTGTTATCTGTCAATCTTCATTGCTTAGATTTTTGTTACTTGATTCAGGTTAAGAAATGCTTTGATCATTTTATCTAGTTATTATGTTGTGCCGAGTAATAATCTCTTGACAAGCAAAACTAATGTGGTGACGTCGAGCAGTTGCCAAAAGCTGCTTTTTGATTGTTTATTGGAAGTGTTTATTGAATGAAATGAACCCTGACGACAAAACTTTGGTCCCATTCAGCTCCAGAATTTAGGACTGAATGCAGAACTAACAAACCAAAATTTATTCGATTAGACCAGATTAAGTTCTACTGTATAGCGTATGAAGTGTCTTTGAGTGACTGTGATGTTTAAATAAATCAATGACTTCTTAGTATTGATGACTGTTGTAATTTTGAATTCCAAATACAATACATTCGTTCGAGTTCATCTGATACTTCTTGATTAAATTGCGTTATTCCTGGGATTACTAGTTCATACTACAATTCAAATACTTCTAATTATCATATTGGCGTCGCGACTGAGCCTGTGATGGAACGGTTAAATATAAATTCAGATTTTAATGCTTTTGAGGAGTACATGGAAAGGTTCGAAATCTGGGCTATGACCAAGGAAGATGATGAGGATTTTAATATTGTGGCCCATTTCCTTACATTCATCGGGAAAGAAGCATACAGCCTTATAAAGATTTTGGCACTTCCAGACAAACCGATTTCACTCCCCTATGCAACTCTCAAGCAACTTCTGTTGGATCATGTAAAGTATACAAATTCCGAATGCGGTAAGAAAGGAAAATCCGATAAAATGACTCGTCAGAACATCAGGAATTCCACTTATTCAAACAGTCGTCGTAGTTCGATGCGTAATCAAATTTATTTAGATAATACTTCATTGAGTTGTGAAACAGTCCATGATGATGAGCACAAGTTTAGTAAATGCATGTTCTGCGGCAAGTTTCACCCATGTAATTCATGTATATTTCGTAATTCTAAATGCTTTAAATGTGGTATAACTGGACATATTCAGTCAGTTTGTAATACCATGGTTCATTTCGCTGAAAGTAATGCTAAGATGGATGCTTCTAATGATCAGTTATCTTTATCTAGAAGAGGTATAACGTTATATAACAGTCCAGAGTTGAATGAAACCCAGAGTCATTGGGAGGCGAAAATTCTCAACCAATCAACTTATCAGATTTCTCATGTTATTGTGCCAGATATGGTTTGTCGTAATAATTCACATACTTCTGATGTAATTTCTTACAACTCTGAGAATAGAATGTTAAATGAGTCAAATCATGATCGAAAACCAAATTCAGTCATGGTAGATGTTGAATTCTCTGATGATCCATTACCTAATGAAACTCTTAATTAATTTGAGGAAAATATTTCAGAAGAATCGAATTCTGATATCATATCAAGTGTCAGTGGTCCTCATAATGAATTTATCTCTAATGATATTCCTCATGAATGTGAAAAATATGTTTCTTATGAGTTGAATTCTAGTCATATTTCTGATGTTATTGTGTCATATGTTGGACACTCTCACGAACAATGCATGTTGAATAGAATCCCTAGTCAGGGGTATAATGATACAGAGGGGATAGCAAAATTTTCCGAAGCAACCAGAGAACCAGTTTGCCCAGAAGTGAAGTTTGCACAGACAGAGAATCCAAATCAAGTCCAAGATTATCCTAATGAATATGAGGCAGATGAATGTTTTCTATCCGATTGTTTCGCAGATATCAATGTATATCCATCTGTGTATTCTAATATGAATAACAAAAAGAATATGTATCATGATTTTTATTCAAGTCAAAGTCACATGATGGAATACCTCAAATTATATATCAGTGTTTATTCCCAAATACTCACATACAGTAGTCGGTGCGTAAGATTTGAGATAATGCAAATTGGGAAAGTCATATTGGCTAAAACATTGCGAATCAAGGACCCAACATTATTTCCTGGGGGAGGATATTGTTGGAAAGTCCATGATGCAAATTCTAAATATCAATGGTTTCACTACACAACCGACATGCTGATTGTATACAATTCTAGAACCCAGATGAGTCTGTTCCAATTTCCGTTGTTAATTCTAATACTAATGAGTGCATTCTAGATAATACAGAGTGTACATTCAATACACCATCGGACAGATGTAGGATGAACTTAAGAAGAAGACAAACAATCGATTACAGGCACACTTCAATTCGAGCTGTGGCGGATGTGATGTTTAAATAAATCAATGACTTCTTAGTATTGATGACTGTTGTAATTTTGAATTCCAAATACAATACATTCGTTCGAGTTCATCTGATACTTCTTGATTAAATTGCGTTATTCCTGGGATTACTAGTTCATACTACAATTCAAATACTTCTAATTATCATAGTGACTCGTATTAAATTGTATCAAAACACAAACCAGTATTCATTTTAGACGGTTCTAATCTGAGAAAAGTGAATTATATCAAAAGTACAAAATATCTCAAACGGTACAGCCTTTACTATACAGTCAAAGGCTCCTCTAGCACAATGTAAAGTGCTAAAGCAGCAAAAGAATAGTTGATAAACAAGAGTTCAATGTCTGAGTGTTAAAATATATTTCCAACAAGGATTCCAGCAACCTTTCCAAGTAAACAGTCAAGCATTAACAATCATGCGCTGAATCACGCTGTCACCTTGAGTTTAGTCAAAGACGATCTTATTGTCAGTGACTCGGTAACATGCAACTGTAAAATCGAGCAATCATGGAGTGAGAAGCCAAAAAAGCAGCGGAAAACTGAGAGTGGTTTTTGATTGTGTCGCTAGGTTTGCACAGGTTGCTCCGAACGATGTGATATCCTTTTCTGCCCATGAACAGGCAAAGAAGTTTGTGATGCAGACAAATGAATTATTATCTAGAGGAGGTTTCAAATTGAACAAATAGATAACCAACCCAGGAGAAATGAAGAACTGTTTTCCGATGTGTTTAAGGAAGAGTCTATAACGGTGTTGGTCTTGACCACAGGTTCCTCGAAACTGTACATAAGATAACTGGGAAAATCCACATTTAAAGTTCAACACTGAGGGAATATCAGTAATGGTGAAGGCGGTAATAATTGGTCAGTATGTCACGGCTCACCTTTGCAGGCGTGGTGATTTTGCGTAAATTATCCTGGTTCACACTAGGTAAATCATCCTATCTCCAGTCCAGTCGTGTTCTTGAGAGGCGCTAAACATCATATTGCTGATGTCACGTAGGACGAGTCAGTATAGACAATGATAAAACTTCCATGTAAGATCTTGTGAATTAGGTAATCACATAGTGACAAATCTACAATTCTGGGATTAGGTCTACTATTGTAATAACAAGGATAGATGTACTGATACTGAACTGGGTCATAAATCACAAGTCTTCGATAAACATGTGAATGAGTCATGATACCACTCAACGAGCTCCAGGTTTAGAATAGGATTTCAAACAATATGTATTTAGGTCTCACTTTGGTGCTTCGGAGAAGTTTTTAACTAGACGAAGGATTCTATCCCTTGTTTCTTCTCTGTTTGAACCCCCGGGTCTAGTTGCCTCAACCAACCTTACGGCTGAGCTTCTCTTGCGCAAATTATTCAAAGCTTAGATAAATTGGGATCAACCTCTCAGAGAGTTATATGTATCCACCTGAGTGAATTGGGTAAACTTCATGAGTCAGACGAATCATGTTACAGCGTCTCCATGGATCAGGAATAAATATCACTGAACCAACGGCAAGGTATAACTAAATTTATACAGTGATGCATTGAAGATCGGTTAATGAGTAGTTACCTACCCTCGGGTTATCTACTTACAGAGATCGCCGTGTCTTGTTTCTCTTATCTGACGCGTCTAGAATAGCACAAATCGAAATAACAATGAAGCGGGTCCAATAACATTTCAACCCGCCCTCATCCAGCCACAGGAGTGAAATATGGGAAAGGATGGTTAGATCTGTATTCTGGCTGTTAATATTGATCACCAGGGAACAGGGGACCTTGGTCGCTTATTTAATTGAATTTAATAAGATATTAAACAATCTACCCTTAACCACGGTTATCCAGAACACTGACGATAAACTAGCTTCATCCCCAAATAGTTCGCTGTTATTAAGGGATAGTGAAGGTATAGTCGAAAAGGGTGACATCATAAATAAGTATGACAGGCGTTGGAAAGAAGTTAATTATTTAGATGATGTGCTACAGACATATCAGAAATGGCCGATTGAACATCTCAGTCTCCGGAAAGGAGATGTAGTGATAAGGGCTTTAGATGTTTCGACGTGTGTAAGGTTGCCCTTAGGAGTGACGGAAAGCTGTGAAGGAGGTGGCGACGGAGTGGTTAAGACAGCAAAAATTCGTACGAAGAATTGAGCAGTTAGAAGAGATATGTGAGATATGCCTCCTTTAAAGGTTTGGTAGTTTCCTCTTATATAAGTGCAGATAGGACGGGGTAGACGTACTCCTGTAAGTCCTACTTTTTCCTGTAGTGTCTATTATATGGTAGGACTGACCATGATTGAAGGTTTCCAAGTGGCCTGTTTTACATGTAAGGATTATGATAGGAACATTCGTTTTTTGCACTTGATTCGAATACTGATTGAACAATTGTTGGTTGAATAACTATGCGGTAATAATTTTTTTGGAACTATCATTTACTCAATTAATTTATTTTGTTCTCGACTGACCGATATAGTGTAACTTAAACAGCTATTCTTCACTCCAAACCGCTTTGCTTAACAAGCCGCATGAGTACCTCGTAGATTACTTACAAAATGTATTCTGATATAATCGGTGAAAGTAGCCCAAAAGAGCTTCGTGTTCGACACAAAAAAAACAACAGTCTGGCTTGACTGATTAAATATCCGTTTAGTTTAGTCGTTCTCCTCCTTTACACCAAGTGCTTGAAATTGAGTCGTTATACGCCATTCCAACAGTTGTGTTCTCTTCAAAATAATCCACATTCTGAAGATTATAGAGTGTCATAAGCTTCATCATTCCTAGACATTTGAAATGGTTATTAACTAATTAATTTACATGCTGATCATCATCGTATTAAATTCTCAATCCATGAATGCTTAAGAAGTGATATATGAGTCACTAATCAATTGTATAATAGTGTGTGACAATCCCATGCGTAAAACAGTCATATCAGTGTCCCAGGGGACATCTAACAAAAACAGTGATGGCTGTGATGTTCACAACGAATCTAATGCTACGCATCTTGTTGAAGTGAATTTTTAGTCAATAAAATGGACGATCATAAATTGTTTCTGTAACTGTAAAAGTATTTTTGATACTACCGATGATTCAATAAGTGAACAAACACTTGATATGGAAAGTGGAATTACCTTGGAGGTATAACTTAGGCCCAGTAGGGACTTATTTGCTAGTAATCGCAAAGTCAAACAAAAACCCAAAACAAGATTGTAACCTCAGACACTTGAAGTCACGGGACACGGTACTCATCAGTTTCTTTCTCCCAAGGAACTCAGGAAGTTAGCACTTGAGGGAACTGTAGAGTGCTTCGAGCATATATTTGGGGAACCACCACTAATTTCTTCCTACTAGATACCAGTGTTTCCAATTAATACAGACAACGGTATGATTCGTCAGCAGTATAAATCGTAAACAACGACAATTTCATCCCTAAGAAATATCAGCAGACCAATACGCGTGTTCAGTATTTGTATGTGAACTGCTGTCACCAGTAGATTCCTATTGGTCCACAAGAAAATGACTTTCGATTCAAACACAAATCTTCAGCGTATCTGAAGAACATTTACTCTTTGTGAGTTTAAAAGATGATGAAGCCGTGACGGCACGCCATAATTCACAAACTAATATAAATCCGCCCCCATACATATAATATTTACAAGACCATGTACTTAAGTAAGTTAATTATGGTTATACTGGCATTCCACATCTCAATAGCATAATACGTTTGTTCCTCTACGACCTAAAGATTCTACATGTACTCGAAGTTTGACGAAGCCTTTATACTTAACATCATTATAATCGAAAGATACCAATCCAATCAAGTCAAAAGTTAAAATCGAGGGGATATATTTGGAAGGCTATCCATATGTCGGGAAGCGTTTGATCTAAGCTGGTTAACAGTTGCAATAGATGCGTCGCACTCAGTGCCCACTCCTGGCCTGGTGTGGATGCGTGATCGAGTGTTCTCAGATAGTTGTGTCCAGTAAAACTAATGAGGTCAGAATCGATTTCGAAGACTTACATGACTATTTATATTGGGGGATAATCTACCGAAACAGACCGATGGTCTCCTAAATAAGAAGGGTGTAAGGACCACTATCGAGTTGTTTCAGCTAGTAATACCATTTTCTCCACTAAGCGGTCAACCCAGAGACCTAAAACCGTACTACAACAACGAGAATCGGGTTCAGGGAAATTAAACAGTTTATACCAGCTCATTACAACGATATTAGGTACTGACATGTGCCACCGGAGCAAGTAGCATTGACCTAATCAATGGATCTTCTTGGAGGAAACTTAGTCTTTTCATAGATACTAAGTTAGAGATTTAAGACTTGTCAGAAAATCTACTATTCATACTACTTATATAAAAATTATTGACTGTGATATCTGTATATTGAATAATTACAGTGCTAACTTTGGGTTGTGTGCGCTACCTTGTTGTGATATGGATTCCTATGATGTTATAACAAACCAACCTGTCGTTATAGATATAGTGAGTCAAACCAATTTTTATGCTCAATTCTCTCCTCCCCATTTATTTACTAATTTTGACCTGATGGACATCTTGTTGGTAGTCAAAGTGAAGTAAATTTCAGTTCTACTAAGTAGAATTTACATTTAAGGTAAAAAAAAACGTATAGCCTTCCTAGCCAAATCACCATTACAAGCAACAGATTTCGCCAGCAATATTTGATCCATAATATTTGAAGTAGCTATCAAACTTAGCGATTAGTTTAATGTGAAATATACCAGTGAATAATCTACACGCAGCTATAACGACGGTTGCTAATATACAAAATCCAAAGTTACGTAAAGCCGCTTTATATCCTCCCCCATAACTTTCACGAGTGTAAGAGGTAACCATATTTTCAAGCTTATCATTCTCCCCAAAATATTTTCAGTTTGTGCTTCATGTAATGCGAATTTACAGCAGAACTAAAGCAAAAATATAACCCTCTAAAGCAGTTCTGAACTTCTGGTCAATGAGTCCTCTAAACTTGAACTTACAACTTCCACGTTTTGTAGATGCCATCGTACTGATACTTTGTAAAGAGTAATAAGCATGTAGATGTCTTCACAAGTCCCTGTTAATATCCAGACTGTTAAAATCACTTATTTAACTAAACATCGATGAACCATAAGTTGTTTCCACTTTTATGTCATAAGTAAAAACAAACCAGACATGCATCACCAATCTAGCGAACAGTGCCATCGATATTTTTTATTTTATTTAAACACATAGATATTGGTACAAATAAGCACTAGATAAATATGCGCCATACAAATCTCATTCGATTTGCTTGAGGGCTGTGATACTGCCCAGGTGCCCAAACTGAAGCAGGTGGTTTTCTTAGGGGCCCACACCCGGAGCCTTTGATCGAAAGATCTAATCCACAAGGCAGTGGAGCATTGTGAGGAGATACAGTCCCATGGTAGCCGTTGACCAACAACAGGTTAATTCGCCATTCGTTCCATCAGGATACTGGAGCCCATGTGCACCACTGGTTTGGAATCAGGGTTTTCCAACTCCCCTAGGTGGACCCTCCGTGTCCACCAACCCGGTTAAAGCGCCGGACATTCGCTTTTCGTCCTCTCACTTTCGTAAACAACACCCCCGCCACGAGAAGGCAGTGAGTAGGACTTCCCTGGTAGAGGCTATATATTCGCTGTCCATATGAGAGCATTTCGAGAGGGAGTGGACTCTCCCCACTCGGCCGTTACAGGGCATTTGGGGGCTAAACCAGGAAGCACTGGACGGCCGTTTCGTCCTACTATGGGACTCCTCAGCAGTGCGCATCCACGAACCCGCTCTCGCGAGCGAGATTCGAACCCAGGACCTACCAGTTACGAGCCGAAGCCCTTAACCGATAGACCACTGAGCTGGCAATGGGTTATAGTCAGTAAGTCACAACGTAAAACCTGGTATGTATGTACATCGGCCCAAGCTACCATATCTTTTAGCATAGCAATGAGAGCACACAATAAGAATATCATCCTCATACTCAAGGTAGAAAATTCTCCATAAAACAGATTCATACCATAACCACGTACTTCCTTAAGAATTGTCTCCATAATGTCTATTGTCTAGTTGAATGGTGAGGTTGGATAGACCTCTCTAACCCCACTCCTGGACTGGAATAGTGGGAATAGGCGGTTGTATGCCCTCGCTCTCTTTGTTTTATTTGTGTTCGAAGCCTTCATGATGATGGTAAACTCCTCAGGTACACCCTCCAACGGAAAATTCTAGAACATAATCTTGTTCAATAAATCGGAGGAGGCCTTGTCAAGAAACAATGATCGTGAGTTTGTAATAGGTGCGACATTACTGTGACACCCCTTGAACAGTAAAGATGTAATCAGTAAATCCACTACCTAACCTGCTCCCCTAAGTCAGGTTTTGCACAATTTACGATGCATAGCAGGTTCCAACAGTTCAGATGCAATCAAAGGTAGACTAATCCCCCATTGGTTACTGCATACACTGTATCAATAAACAAAAGGACGCTAAATCCAAGTCAATAATGGAAGTAGACCACCATGATTTTTCACCCTTTTTCGTTTGCCAAACTGAATTTCACCTATCAATTCAAAATGTAGTTGTATCGTTGGACATGTACCAGTTTTTGGCGTAAATCCCGGCTTGGTTGGAAAAATGGCCAAAATAACCAAAAGAAAACATTAAGAAATGAAATCTTTCGATGTAAATATTGTATCAGGAAACGTGAAGGCTGTCTATTAAAGCTTTTAGAGGAATGAGAATTATTAATTAGCTTATACCTACTCACTCCTAACGTTATTCACTCTCCAACCCTTCCTAACATACTTTAACTTATTTTGTGTCGCCATCTTTATGTGTGGTTTTCAGTTGTGTAGCAATTTGACTCATCACACATTGTCCGAGTAAGAAAAAATATCCGAAAGCAGTCTTGTTCAAATAACATCATTTTCAACTCAGAATGCCTGTCTTACAGCCATACGACAAAAATAAGAATTGAACTGCACTATATTCTTATCCTTGGATTAAAAACCAATAGTTTACACAGCTCTGTATTTTCCATTTCAATGAAGTCGAATAATTGACCTCCATCGTCATAAAAAGCACTACTTACTTGAACACATAGATATTAGTACTAAGGGGCACAAGATATATATGCGCCACACAAATCTCATTTGATTTGTGTGGGGGCTGTGATACTGCCCAAATGCCCAAACCGTAACAGGTGGTTTTCTTAGGGGGCCACATCCCGAGCCTTTGACATAAAGGTCTGATCCACTAGGCAGTGGAGCATTGTGAGGAGATACAGTCCCATGGTAGCCGTTGACCAACAACAGGTTAATTCGCCATTCGTTCCATCAGGATACTGGAGCCCATGTGCACCACTGGTTTGGAATCAGGGTTTTCCAACTCCCCTAGGTGGACCCTCCGTGTCCACCAACCCGGTTAAAGCGCCGGACATTCGCTTTTCGTCCTCTCACTTTCGTAAACAACACCCCCGCCACGAGAAGGCAGTGAGTAGGACTTCCCTGGTAGAGGCTATATATTCGCTGTCCATATGAGAGCATTTCGAGAGGGAGTGGACTCTCCCCACTCGGCCGTTACAGGGCATTTGGGGGCTAAACCAGGAAGCACTGGACGGCCGTTTCGTCCTACTATGGGACTCCTCAGCAGTGCGCATCCACGAACCCGCTCTCGCGAGCGAGATTCGAACCCAGGACCTACCAGTTACGAGCCGAAGCCCTTAACCGATAGACCACTGAGCTGGCAATGGGTTATAGTCAGTAAGTCACAACGTAAAACCTGGTATGTATGTACATCGGCCCAAGCTACCATATCTTTTAGCATAGCAATGAGAGCACACAATAAGAATATCATCCTCATACTCAAGGTAGAAAATTCTCCATAAAACAGATTCATACCATAACCACGTACTTCCTTAAGAATTGTCTCCATAATGTCTATTGTCTAGTTGAATGGTGAGGTTGGATAGACCTCTCTAACCCCACTCCTGGACTGGAATAGTGGGAATAGGCGGTTGTATGCCCTCGCTCTCTTTGTTTTATTTGTGTTCGAAGCCTTCATGATGATGGTAAACTCCTCAGGTACACCCTCCAACGGAAAATTCTAGAACATAATCTTGTTCAATAAATCGGAGGAGGCCTTGTCAAGAAACAATGATCGTGAGTTTGTAATAGGTGCGACATTACTGTGACACCCCTTGAACAGTAAAGATGTAATCAGTAAATCCACTACCTAACCTGCTCCCCTAAGTCAGGTTTTGCACAATTTACGATGCATAGCAGGTTCCAACAGTTCAGATGCAATCAAAGGTAGACTAATCCCCCATTGGTTACTGCATACACTGTATCAATAAACAAAAGGACGCTAAATCCAAGTCAATAATGGAAGTAGACCACCATGATTTTTCACCCTTTTTCGTTTGCCAAACTGAATTTCACCTATCAATTCAAAATGTAGTTGTATCGTTGGACATGTACCAGTTTTTGGCGTAAATCCCGGCTTGGTTGGAAAAATGGCCAAAATAACCAAAAGAAAACATTAAGAAATGAAATCTTTCGATGTAAATATTGTATCAGGAAACGTGAAGGCTGTCTATTAAAGCTTTTAGAGGAATGAGAATTATTAATTAGCTTATACCTACTCACTCCTAACGTTATTCACTCTCCAACCCTTCCTAACATACTTTAACTTATTTTGTGTCGCCATCTTTATGTGTGGTTTTCAGTTGTGTAGCAATTTGACTCATCACACATTGTCCGAGTAAGAAAAAATATCCGAAAGCAGTCTTGTTCAAATAACATCATTTTCAACTCAGAATGCCTGTCTTACAGCCATACGACAAAAATAAGAATTGAACTGCACTATATTCTTATCCTTGGATTAAAAACCAATAGTTTACACAGCTCTGTATTTTCCATTTCAATGAAGTCGAATAATTGACCTCCATCGTCATAAAAAGCACTACTTACTTGAACACATAGATATTAGTACTAAGGGGCACAAGATATATATGCGCCACACAAATCTCATTTGATTTGTGTGGGGGCTGTGATACTGCCCA
The DNA here is from genome assembly GCA_944470415.2 of Schistosoma rodhaini. Lineage (NCBI taxonomy): Eukaryota > Metazoa > Platyhelminthes > Trematoda > Strigeidida > Schistosomatidae > Schistosoma > Schistosoma rodhaini. The sequence continues at coordinate 45,902,039 of OX104038.1, forward strand.
AATGCCCAAACCGTAACAGGTGGTTTTCTTAGGGGGCCACATCCCGAGCCTTTGACATAAAGGTCTGATCCACTAGGCAGTGGAGCATCGTAAAGAGATGCAGTCCCATGGTAGCCGGTGATCAATGATTGGTTCATACGCCATTTGTTCCCTCAGGATAATAGAGCCCATGTGCACTAATGGTTTTGAATCAGTTTTCCATCTCCCCTAGGTGAACTTTCCGTGTCCACCAACCCGGTTAAAGCGCCGGACATTCGCTTTCCGTCCTCTCAATTTCGTAAACAACACCCCCGCCACGAGAAGGCATTTGATCAATAACAAACTAAAAATTCACTTTTCTGTAAATTTTACCAGTGAGAACATTATTGCTCTCTTAATTGAAGCCGTTAAATAGAAGACCTACATATTATTATCTATTACTCTGATTAACACGTTAATGTGCATCATAATTCATAAAACCATCTTCTTTAATCAGTATCACATATTTCAGTAACTGACCACCACCTGTATGTATTTCATATTATCTAAAAGTTCATATTGAACTTTTATTATTTCTCTACTTATAGGGTACAGGTATATTGAAAGCAGGCTTCGCAGGTGATCAAGTACCAAAGTACCGATTCCCAAATTAGTAAGTTAATTGATTAGTTTACCTCTGATGTCCCCCTCCTTCTCTCTTTAAAGCATTGGCCGTCCAAAACATGTTCGAGTTATGGCAGGTGCTCTTGAAGGTGATGATTTTATTGGTCCTAAAGCAGAAGAACATCGTGGTTTATTAAGTATACGATATCCTATTGAACATGGTATTATTCGTGATTGGAATGATATGGAACGTATTTGGGCTTATATTTACGGCAAAGATCAATTGATGGTCAATAGTGAAGAACATCCAGTTTTATTGACAGAAGCTCCACATAATCCAAAAAGAAATAGAGAAAAAATGGCAGAAATATTCTTTGAAACTTTTAGTGTCCCTGCGCTTTATATTTCAATGCAAGCGGTATTAAGTTTGTAAGTTTTCAATTTTACATGGATGATTACATGATACATTGTTGCTTCACTATAAGAGTTTTATTCAAAATAACTACCAACAATATCAAACTTAAATAGAAGTCAGAGGGGGTTTTGTGGAGAATTTAGTATTTTCACAGTTGAAATCATGGGTCAATTGAAGCTAGACCACCATCGAAAACCTAAAAGCACTGGACGGCCGTTTCGTCCTATTGTGGGACTCCTCAGCAGTGCGCATTCACGATCCCGCACTCGCGAGATTCGAACCCAGGACCTACCGGTCTCGAGCCGGAACCCTTAACCGATAGACCACTGAGCCGGCATCCAACGGTGTTAATGTGGATGCACACTGCTGAGGAGTCCCATAATAGGACGAAACGGCCGTCCAGTGCTTCCAGGTTTTCGATGGTGGTCTAGTTTCAATTGACCCATGATTTCAACTATGAAAATATTAAATAGAAGTCTCTAAACTTGACTTTCTTTCTACTTACGTTAATTGGCAAATGATAAACTCAAACGATAGTTACAATTTGAGTTTTGTGCTGGTTACGTGTACATGTTGCTAGTTTGTACCAACAGTGACTATTTCGCTGTCGACAAGTCTGATATCGTTTGTCACCCAAAAACCACATCAACCTATTAAAGACTTTACTCGAGCACTATTATTCGGTTAGAATTCATGACGAACGATCATCCAAATAAACTATATCAAGTAGTGCTCACCACGATAATCTACCTTTCTCAGATTTGTCTAGTTTTTTCGCTGATGTACTTTTATAAATAACTTTCTTCATCTAACCTCAACACCTGGTTTCTTACCTAAATAAACCCTCAATAACTTGATGTGAATCAGCAGCACGTATATTTTTAATCGTTAATTTGCATGTTCAACTCCCCCTACCCACTCCAGTTTGAACAGACAAATGGTACCACTAACCCTTACCCATAGTATGGTTCAAAGGCGAGGACATGGGCTTGTACTTGGTAAGTAGGATAAACTTGGTGTACGCAGACGATTAATTTTGTTACGTAAAGACCAAAGATGCAGTTGTTTTCAGAAACCACAGTAAAGGCGTTTAGGATACGTTTCTCTCCTTCTGAATGTAAAATTTCTCTTCAGGGACAATCTGCGTCTATGCCCAGCCTAACCGTAGAGGATGTAATAGTTGAGTAAATTGGCCACTTCGATTACCTTTGAATTTTCATCAATATAGAGATTAAATAAACAAAATCTCGAAAAAAGCTGACTTGGCTTTTCCCAACTCCTAACATGTCCCACCTATGCTCCTGATAAGCTGTTCGTTTGTCTATCAAAGGGCAAGTGTACTATACAGTTCTTCGTTGCGTTGTGGCTATAAAACATGACTTTTAAAGATTGAGGACAACTGCATCCGTCTGGGAATTCATGGGGATGGTTGGAATAGAGTTGGGGACGGCCAAACCAAAACGTGGCATCAGAGCATTAAGTCACTAACTTCTAGTCTGAGTCATGTTGGTAGGTACAGACTACTTGGTTGGGATCCGCGTGATCATAGTAACCAATGGTTGGAGACTCTGTGTGACATGGCTCAGAATCGATCACAATGGCGTAGGTGTATACACTTTTTATCTTCCCTTAAACCTTGAGATGAAATAGCTTCATATCTGTCTTCCTTCCTATACTATATCCTTATATACAACCTTTCTTTATATACTACCACCACTAAATTAACTATTTCTATGAATTCGGTGTTCATCTTGTTGTGCTAACGAGGTATGGCAACTTGGACCGATGCATAAGTGTGCCTGGTCCTACGTTGTAGCTGACTGACTGACTGGGAATTCATTAACTGTCTGATTTAACGGAGTTAGGAAATTCAGATTTCTTATTCGGAGACGTATGTTCATTGTTTATTCTCACTCTTCGAAGAATTACAGTTCTGATGCAGTAAAGAACGAATTTTATCCCCAATAAAGTGATTTTCACCACAAAGCTCATCCGAAAAATATCGTGGCTTCAGTTGCAGACTTGAATATCCAGGTCTGGTGTTTGAATGTATATTTATTTATTCAAACATAAATATTGGTACAAGTAGGCACCAAATACATATGCGCCACACAAAATCATTCAGTTTGTGTGAGGGCTGGAATACTGTCAGAGTGCCCAAACCGAAGCAGACGGTTTTCTTAGGAGGCCACTCTCCGAACCTTTGACCTAAAGGTCTAATCCACAAGACAGTAGACCAACGTAAGGAGATACAGTCCTATGATAACCGGTTCCCAAATGCCCTGGTACGGCCGAGAGTGGGGAGAGTCCACTCCCTCTCGAAATGCTCTCATATGGACAGCGAATATATAGCCTCTACCAGGGAAGTCCTACTCACTGCCTTCTCGTGGCGGGGGTGTTGTTTACGAAAGTGAGAGGACGAAAAGCGAATGTCCGGCGCTTTAACCGGGTTGGTGGACAAGGCGAGTCCACCTAGGGGAGTTGGAAAACCCTGATCCCAAACCAATGGTGCACATGGGCTCCAGTATCCTGAAGGAACAAATGGCGTATGAATCAATTGTTGATCACCGGCTACCATGGGACTGCATGTCCTCACGATGCTCCACTGCCTTGTGGATCAGATCTTTCGGTCGAAGGCTCCGAGTGTGGGCCCCTAAGAAAACCACCTGCTTCAGTTCGGGCACCTGGGCAGTATCACAGCCCTCAAGCAAATCGAATGAGATTTGTATGGCGCATATGTATCTGGTGCTTCCTTGTACCAATATTTATGTGTTTAAATAAATAAATAAAAATAAATGATAACCGGTGACCAACAACTCTTTCATACGCCATTTGTTCCCTCACGAGCCTGGAACCCATGTGAGCCATTGGTTTGGAACCAGGGTTCTCCAACTTCCCAAGGTGAACCCTCCGTGTCCACCAACCTGGTTAAAGTGCCGTAAATTCGATTTCCGTCCTCTCAATTTCTTAAGTAACACCTCTACCTCGAGAAGGAGTGAGTAAAACTTCCCTAACAGTGGCTGTATACTCGTGATTATGTGAAAACTGACTCTCCCCACCCTTGGACGTACCAGGGCATTTGTGGTGGATATATATTCAGTTTGGAAGCACAATTTAGGTCTAAGGGCTAGTGATACTACCCGATCGCTTAAACCGAGATAGATAAAGTAACACAGTTTAGACTTGAGATTTATTGGTTAAAAGTCAAATGCTTCAATCACTAAACCTAAGCCATGACTCCAGTATTAAGTGTTGACTTGGTACTTTGTGGGCCCAATGTGTGATCGGCTAATCCAACTGGGTAATCAAATAATAATCCGCTTATTAAATTGTTCAATTATGTAGATAAAATAGAGTTTCGTTGTATCAACCCATTTCAATACTACTTTAGGTGGAACAGTCCTTGATTTATTTATTTAAACACATAAATATTGGTACAAGAAAGCACTAGATACATATGCACCACACAAATCTCATTTGATTTGTGTGAGGGTTGTAATACTGCCCAGGTTCCCAAACTGAAGCAGGTGGTTTTCTTAGGGGGCCACACCCGTAGCCTTTGACCTAAAGGTCTGACCCACAAGTCAGTGGAGCATCGTGAGGAGATGCAGTCCCATGGTAGCCGGTGATCAACAATTGATTCATACGCCATTTGTTCCTTCAGGATACTGGAGCCCATGTGCACCATTGGTTTGGGATCAGGGTTTTCCAACTCCCCTAGGTGGACTCGCCTTGTCCACCAACCCGGTTAAAGCGCCGGACATTCGCTTTTCGTCCTCTCAATTTCATAAACAACGCCTGTGGTGCGAGAAGACATTGAGTAGGACATCCCTGGAAGAGGCTATATACGCGTGGCCATGTGAGAGCATTGCGAGAGGGAAAGTGTACTCTCCCCACTCTCGGTTGTACCAGGGCATTTGGGGGCCTTGATCAGTACTGAATGTATTTATCAATCCAACTCAGTAACCAAATTAATATGCCACTTGACTTTCAACCAAACTTTTAAAGCACATAATTTAAAATCACTGGGTTGTAGATTCATTACACTAACCATACTAAATACGACAACGCCTATTTGGCATACCTTGGTTTTTATCGACTACTTGTTTGTAATAAATACATGACTAATGTCTTGTTTAAATTAATCAGATCCTTTACGATTAATAGAAGTGAGGTATAGATTAACTTATCTTTTCTTTCCTGTTTAAAAAAAATAATAAAAATCAGATATTCCACTGGACGAACTACAGGTGTTGTATTAGATTCAGGCGATGGTGTAACTCATGCTGTACCTATCTATGAAGGTTATGCACTTCCACATGCTATCGAACGTACAGATTTAGCTGGTCGAGATGTAACACGTTTTTTACGTTTATTATTACGTAAAGAAGGTGCTGATTTTCATACAACATCAGAATTTGAAATTGTTCGCCAAATTAAGGTAAATAAATGAATAGAAGTTTAATTGTAGAAAATTAATTTCTTATTCTGACAAATAATTCTATGAGTTTGATTAAGTTTTGTTCTCTGAGTTGGATGGTTTGGTCATGAAGCTTTCATCGTCCTTCTGAACGACATCATCAGCACAAACTTAGGAACAAAAATCAAACCAATACGAGATACAACCAAAACAAAGAAGTAAACAATGACAGATTTAAAGTTAATAAGAACCAATCAACATCGAGGTGCACAGGATAAGCTGTGAATCACATGTGAAAAAATTCAAACGCTTCACTTCTACCCGAAGTTTGTGCTGATGATGTCGTGTTCTGAAGGACAATGAAAGCTCCACGACCAAACCATCCATCTCAGAGAACAAAACTCCATCAAAATCACCCACCTGAGCTACAAATCTTCTCCACCATCTCAAAATTCTATTAGTGTTGTATGTGATTCAATAGAGAAATGTGTTATAATATTTGAACAATTAATCAAAACTGTCTTCCATGAAAAACTGGTGTCAGACAAGGCTGTTTACTCTCTTTCTTCTACTGGTTGACTGGATTATGAAGACATCCATATCTCGAGGAGAAACACGGAATACAATGGACAGGTTGGATGAAACTAGACGGTTTGGACTTTGCAGATGAACTAGCTCTTCTATCCTATACACACGAACAAATGCAGATGAAGACAACTAGTGTAGCAGAGGCCTCAACATACACAAGGGCAAAACCAAGATCCTCAACTACAACACGGAGAACACCAACTTAATCACACTTGATGGAGAAACTCTTGAAGATGTGGAATCTTTCATGTATCTGGTCAGCATCATCAATGAACAGGGAGGACCTGATGCAGATATAAAGGCAAAGACTGGTAATCAAGGGCGGCACTCCTACAGTTGAGAAACATATGGAATTCAAGACAAACAATATCAAAGCCAGAATCTTTAATACGAACACCAAAACATATAAAAATGTCTTAACAAGTATTTATAAAGAAGTATTTATAAAGAATTGTCTACACAAGATACTCAATGTCCATTGACCGGATACCATCACCGACAGCCTACTGTGGGAAAGAACAAACCAGCTTCCAAATTAAGAGAACATTAGGAAAAGACAATGTAAGTGGATAGGATACACATTTCGGAAATCACCAAACTGTATCACGAAGCAAGTGTTAACTTGTAATCCTGAAGGGAAACGGAAAAGAGGACGAGCAAGGAACATACTGCATCGAGGTCGACGTGAAAGGGATGAATATCAACTGTAAAGGAGATTGTCCATGACATAGTTGGATGGAGAATGGTGGTGGGCGACCTATGCTCCTCCACGAGGGTTAACAGGCGTAAGTAATTAAAGTTGTACACGAAGAGTTAATAGACAACAACTAATCTGTATGATTATGATATTTTACAGGATATGTAATTACTGCAATTAATTTACCAAGACTAGAGCATGGAGATAGCAAAAATGTTTTATGTGTAAAAAGAGAAATTCATATCAGTAAAATTCTGGATAATTTATTCATAGGGTGACTTAAACGTTTGTTGATCCCCAGTTGACGTTAGATATTTTCTAAAGTAATTCTGGTCCTGACTCAGTAGCTAAGTGGATAACGCAATGGCGTTTGAAGCGAATGGTACTCGTTTTGAGTTCCGGGGGAACATCAGCTGTGGGATGCAGATACATCCAGTTGATGAGTCCCAAACAGGGCAAAACGCGTGTCCTGCATCCCATTGCTAGCCACCATCATCTGTCTTTGCTTATAATTATGTTCAGTGTTATGAACAGATCTAGTCTATGACAATAACAGAAATTCCTAAGTTTCATTGATTCTTCCCAGTTGATATAATTTTCATGATATGTAGTATTTTAATAAAGCATTTGAATCAATTTACACTAATTCCAACCAATAAGTTGTACATTCAAGTTGCTATGCATTTACTTCGGTTTAAGGTAAACATAGTAGTATCGCTAAACCTTCATACATCGAATTTAGTTCATAGTCAAGAATACGAACATATACACCTACATATTCATTTAGTATTAGCTGTTTGAATCGGAAGGTACTTGTGGTTCGAGTCTCAGAGTGAACATCAACAAGTTTGAGATGTAGGTGCATCCAGCTGACGAGTGTCAAATAGGACGAAGTGACGCCCGTCCTGGATTCCACTGCTAACCACTATCCATCTTTGCTTACAATATACACCTAAATAGTTTGTTTAATTTTTTTTTCTTCCCTTTTCTTCATTTTTGATAATAATAATAATAATTAGGAACGTGCATGTTTCATTAGTTTAAATCCAAGTAAAGTTGAAGCAATGGAAGCTTTAGCTTCATATCCATTACCAGATGGTTCTACATTAGAAATTGGTCCAGCACGTTTTCGTGCACCAGAATTATTATTTCGACCAGATTTAATGGGTCAAGAATATTTTGGTATTCATCAAGTAAATTGATTCATAATTTTATAAATTCTTTTTTATTGTTTTTTTATACTTTTTTAAAAGTATGTTACACTATCAGTGGTGGTGCCCCCAAATGCCCTGGTACAGCCGAGAGTGGGGATAGTCCGCTCTCCCTCTCCAAATGCTCTCACATGGCCACGTGTATATAGCCTGTTCCAGGGAAGTCCTACTAACTGCCTTCACACAGTGGCGGAGGTGTTGTTTACAAAATTGAGAGAACGGAAAGCGAATGTCCGGCGCTTTAACCGGGTTGGTGGACACGGAAAGTCCACCAAACCAATGGTGCACATGGGCTCCAGTATCCTGAAGGAACAAATGGCGTATGAATCAATCGTTGGTCACAGGCTACCATGTGACTGCATTTCCTCACGATGCTCCACTACCTTGTGGATCAGACCTTTAGGTCAAAGGCTCGGGGTATGCCCCCCTAAGAAAACCGTCTGCTTCGGTTTGGGCACTCTGACAGTATTCCAGCCCTCACACAAATCAAATGATTTGTGTGGCGCATATATATCTGGTGCTTCCTTGTACCAATATTGATGTGTTTAAATAAATAATCGGTGGTGGTATCAGTTTAATTAACTCTTCACGAACATTTCATGTTTCTTACTTAGAATTTGTATGAGTATTATTATAGTTGCAAGCGTGAGTCAATTGAAGCTAGACCACCAAGGAAAACCTGGAAGCACCGGGCGGTCGTTTCGTCCTATTGTAGGGTTCCTCAGCAGTGCGTATCCACGACCTCGCCTCACGAGATTCGAACCCAGGACCTATCAGTCTCGCGCCAGGTCACTTAACCTCTAGATCACTGAGCTGGCATCCGATGGTGTTTATGTCTAACTCCAACCAATCCACAAAGTTGAGCAACCGTTCACCAATTGTCTTCAGTGAGTTCCTATCCCCCTAGTGGTCTATCTCTTCAATTGACTCACGCTTTCAACTATGAAAATACTAAATCTCCACAAAAACTCCTTCTGATAATAATAATTTTAGTGTTATGATTGATTAATTGTATAAACTCTTATCGGTATGTATGAATTCAATACCTTCCGTAATCTAAAATTTAGATTATGTGTTACGAACAATTTAAATGATGTCTCCATTCAGGAAGTTGATATAGTAAACCAATCAGAAGTAGCAGAATAAAAAAAGTCACTTTCCCTCAATAATAAATACACTCCATTGTTTGAGAAATGGATATATATATATATATATATATATATATATATATATATATAATTTGGTACCCCGATAGACTTTCCCCTCCACTTTTGTCTTCGTGCTCAATAGTCAGTCAGGAGATGAAGGTTAACACATATGACATGGTGCATTAGTATCAGATCTTGGACACTATACTTCATAACAGAGGTCATTAACTATTGTCATTAAGCCATGACTCGAGCACAACCCACCGCAGCATCTCAATCAAGTCATCTAGACCAGACTAGGCTATGGTCAAATTCTAATCTTCTGAATTCTTCATGTCCCTATCTTTTTTCTCTTTCCAAATTTATTTCACCAGATTATACTCCTTCAATAACATCTTCAAACCCTAAGCTTTCACATTATTGCTTGTGCTCTTACTACTTCTACCACTATGGGATTTGAATTGACAACTGATTCTCTGTGCTAATGCGGTTTGGCAACTCGAACTGATGTACTTATGTACATACGAAGTTCTACGTTGTGACTAACTGACTCATTAACTATTAGTTGAAACCGTATACAGAGCTACAGGTTAACTGTCATCTTTTCCATCACAATACAATAAAAACAGGCTACCAAGAAATAAACCCGACAAGAAAATCATACACCAGTAAATAATTGTATTTCATTTAAATAACCATAAATAGTATACCTTTTTTTTAAAGAAAAAAGCAGCTTAAACACAATCCAAATCGATTTTGGTGAGACTATAATTTATGGACACAACCTTTGAGTGACATTAAAGTAACCTTGAGAATGTTCACCTCCTAACTAGATCTTAATATGAGGATACTGAACCTATGTGAAGAATAAGGATTATTTATTTAAACACATAAATATTGGTGCAAGGGGGCACCAGATACAATATGCGCCACACAAAACAATGAAAATAAGAAGAAAAAAGGGTAAGATGTATATAAATAAAAGGATAATGGTGAGGGAAACTGAAATGTACAACCAGAAGAACTCTCTCTCAGTTAAGGAAGTTACAAACACTCTTTATGAAGAAAGTAAAAGAAGGTTACAGCAGAATCGTCATTGACTTCTATTCTGAGCCATATCTGATAATGTCTCTAAGGTTTATGATTTACAGTTGATAGTTAATATTAAGAATTAAATTTAAGGTTTTCATCACGAACTGACATCAGCTAAAATGTCAAATGGATGAATGAATTTCGCGTCAAAATCCAAGATCTGTTATCTTAAATTTAATTGGTCCGTCCATAAATTATAGTCTCTCTAATAATGTGAAGTATGGAAGCTTCTGGAATTACATGTGTAAACTGCCTTCTACTTATAGAAAATATTGTCATTACTATGCTCAAATACATTTTCTTAGACTCTAGATTTCTCTATACATTAGCATCATTAGACATGAGTACTCATTCCCAGGCAACTATTGTCTAACACCACCACTATAAGCAACTATGCAGGCATGTTCGGGATGCGATTCTCCCTCTCAAAGTTCAAAATGTTGCTTAAGGATTAGGTTGCATCGACACCTGAACTAATGATAGGGAGTGAAGTAGTTGAGCGTGTTGACCGCTTCACTTATCTTGGGAGTCTCATCAGCCCTTGTGGTCTGGTGTATGACGAAATCTCAGCACGAATACAGAAAGTTCGTCTAGCTTTCGCTAACTTGCGTCATTTATGGCGTAGGCGAGATATCCGTCTAGGAAGAACAGGACGGGTTTACTGTGCAGCAGTTCGTTCTGTCCTACTTTATGGCAGTGAAAGATGGCCAATAAGAGTAGAGGATATTCGTTGGCTACTAGTATTTGATCATAGGTATCTTCGAAGCATTGCTCGTATATCCTGGGACCACCGAGTAAGTAATGCAGTTGTTAGGAAACGGGTACTATGTAAGGATAGCAAATCGATTAGTGAATCAATGAAACTTCATCAGTTGATATGGCTGGGACACGTGTTACGTATGCACAACCACCGACTGCCCCGATGTGCGATGTTTCATGGTGTAGGAGTAGGTTAGAAGAAAGCTTGGGGTGGCCAGACCAAAACGTGACACAAATCCATAAAGTCACTAACAAGTGGACTGAGCCATGTTGGTAGGTGTAGACTACCTGGTTGGAATTCGCGAGATGATAGCATTCGATGGCTAGAGACCTTGAATGACATGGCTCAAAATCGTTTGCAATGGCAAAGGTGCATCCACTCTTTTTGTTCTTCTCTTCATGCCTCTATCTTTTTTTCTCTTCCCAAATTTATTTCATTGGATTATACTCCTTCAACAACATCTTCAAACCCTAATCTTTCATATAATGCTTATACTTTTACTACTTCTACGACTATGGGATTTGAATCGACAATTGCATCTCTGTGTTAATATGGTATGACAACTCGGACTGATGTACGTACGTACGAAGTTCTACGTTGTGACTGACTGAACACAGAAACTCTTCTCATATTCTCTTCTCAATGTAGCCAAATCTGATTCATTAATAACGAAACTGCTCTCACTAATATATTGTACTTAAAATCTTTTACAACCAGACTAACTAGAGGATGACAACTATGACTTTCACAATACATAGAATTATCTCATCTGCCATAGGATTTACATAAATATATAAACGTCAAGACTATCTTTAAAGATTTACCCCTAATAGTCGATGCAAGTACATCTTCTAGTCAGTCGGATAGAACTAATTTGCATTTTGATAACCTGAAGTACAGTTTACCTGGTGCGTATATTATTGTCCATTTACTTAAAGTTCGTAAGTGTTTTCTCAAGCTAACAGATTTATAATGATTATGAGCTGGATGTTTTCATGAAGCTACATTAGACCTCACTTCTTACTTCCATAGCTTTTTGCAAATGTAGACGATATTCATTTACTGACTATGGAAATGTAGTATGAGTTTGACACATTCCAAGACTTCACCGAAATTCCAATAGGTATTTTAAAAAGAGCTGTGGTTTTGTTCCCATTCACCTCGTCAGTGATTCATTATAATTTATTTATTTATTTAAACATATAAATATTGGTACAAGGAAGCACCAGATAAATATGCGTCTCACAAATCTCATTTGATTTGTGTGAGGGCTGTGATACTGCCCAGATGCCCAAACTGAAGCAGGTGGTTTTCTTAGGGGGTCTCACCCGTAGCCTTTGACCTAAAGATCTGATCCACAAGTCAGTGGAGTATCATAAGGAGATGTAGTTCCATGGTAGACGGTGACCAACGATTGATTCATACGCCATTTATTCCTTCAGGATACTGGAGCCCATGTGCACCATTGGTTTGGAATGAAGGTTTTTCAACTCCCCTAGGTGAACTTTCTGTGTCCACCAACCCGGTTAAATTGCCGGACATTCGCTTTCCGTCCTCTCAATTTCGTAAACAACACCCGTGATGCGAGAAGGCAGTGAGTAGGACTTCCTTGACAGATGCTATATATTCGCGTGGCCATGTGAAAGCATTTGGAGAGGGAGAGCGGACTCTCGACCGTACCGGGGCATTTGGAGGCATTCATTACAATATGATCTATCTAAACCTATGTTTCAAAGAGATGACTTCAAAAACACATTAACAATAGCCGTCAATAAAGTTTGTACTGAAGAAAAACTGGTCAAAAATATCCGTTATTCGTTCTCTTTAAACACCCAAACAACTATTCTTTGTCTTAACTTCTGATTTTCACACCCAAGTTATTAATTGACATTACAATATCTATCGAACGAAAAAAAAAGCGAAATCGTTGTGTTCACTTTGTAATCAATCTATAAGTTATGGGTTTGAATATTGACTCCGTTCATGAAGTCAGATAGTGTCGCTATGTCCCATACAGTAATTATTATTAAAAACCTTATACTTTACTACCAAGTTCCATTGATTTCTTCAAATCTTCAACCTTCGTTGAACCAACTATTCAGCTGAACATCGTTTCATTTCATCAGTAGTATTATTGATTGTTCAAATGTCAGTAAGGGGTTGTGGAAACTTGAATTTCATTACAATCATGAAATGATCTATGTTGGACCAGCATGAAGAACCTGGAAGCACTGAACGGCCGTTTTGCCCCAGTATGGGACTTCTTAGCAATGTATGTGTACGACACACAATAGTGTGGCGCCTATGTACCTGGTGCCCTTTTGTACCAATATATATGTGTTTAAATAAATAAATAATATGTCTACGACTCCCCACCCACTGAATGGATTCGAACCTAGGACCTTCGGTCTCGCGGGCGAATTCTTCACCTCTAAACCACTGAGTTGGCATCCAACGGTGTTAATGTCTAGTGTGTAGAGGTTAAACGCTCGCGTGTGAAACCAAAGGTCCTGAGTCTGATTCCTGCACCCTGGATACCCATCGCTAAGGAGTCCAATAGTAGGACGAGATAGTCCTCCAGGTTTTCAATGGTGGTCTGACCCAGACCGGTTCATGATTGCAATAAGGTTGCTCATCCATTGGAAATATATTATTATGAATGTATCAATGTGCACATATATAAATCTATAATGTTCTGTTTTCAGGTATTAGCTTATGCCATTCAAAAATCCGATATGGATTTAAGACGTATGTTGTATGAGAATATTGTACTTTCAGGCGGTTCGACGCTTTTCAAAGGTGAGCGATTTTTTGATGTTTCATACCGTATGTGCAGAACAGGCATTACTTTTAATATGTTGTGCAACACCAAATTTCAGCATATTTAGTTTGGATATTCTTCGTAAAACAAAAACGTAGTTTGATATATCTCATTCAGTATCAGGAAATATTTAACTGTTTAGTTGAAAGTTCGAGCCCAGGATAGTACTACTAGGCTTCACATAAAACGTGTAGTTAGAAGTCAGGTAGAGGAAACTGTATAATTGGTTACTGAGTTAAGTTGATCTCTAAGCTTTTTTAAAGATCTGGTCAGTTCAGATGATTTCACCAAACATATATGATACAATTAAGCTGATAGGTATCCATTTACCTAGGTTGTATGGACTACCGAAGGTACGCAAACCGGATATCCCATTGAGACCAATTTTGGGCATCTATGATTCCCCTTATCATACTGTAGCAAAGTGGTTAGTAACCGCTTTAAAACCACTCCACGAACACCTATTAAAGCATAATGTTAAGAATGCATGGACGATACGTTTATCCTCTGTAACGACCATACTGACTTGATAGAAACACCTTAGTGATTCAATACAATTCATCCGTCCCTAAAATTTACATGTGAGGAGGAAAATGGAGATAGAATAGCTTTTCTAGATGCTCTACTTGCAAGGAGAAACGACGGGTCATTAAAAAGAAACATAAACAAGAAAACTACCTGAACAGGCCAATATGCAAATTTTCTTAGTTTTGTTCCTCTACAATACAAAAGGAACCTGATTAAGACATTGCATCATAGAATCAAGACCATATACTCTCTGGATGCGGTTGAAGATGAAACAAAGGCATTGTACACGACCCTGAAAGAAAACGGATATCCGGAGAAATTTATAAATAAAAATATAACCAATAAAAGAGAGCATAAGGTATAGATATATGGTACTTGTCAAAGGTGCCAAATCGGTCTACGAGGTGGCAAATCTTCACCCATTGAGGTGGTTAGGACATTTGTTGCGTATGTCTAGCTACTACCTATCTTTACCGAATAATACTTATGCACGAATAGATTGAAAGAAAAGTAGGAGCGATCAATCCAAAGTGTGTGACATCAGTCCATAAAGTCATTAACTGTTGATCTGAGCCATGCAAGTAGGTTCAGACTATCTCTTTGTGGTCTGTGTGATTCTTGTGACCAGTGTTTGGAGAAGACCTTTAGGGATATAGCTCAGAAGTGCTCTTTTTTGTCTCCTCTTAGATCCCTTTTATTTGGCAAATTAATTCTTACTTCTGGAATCATATACTCGCTACTTTATTTTTGTACTATCACTGACATTACCACTTTGGTATTCATCTAAATCTTCTGATTTGGTGTGGTAACTTGAACCGATTCATGTATGTATCCGGTTCTGCGTTGCTTTGTTTTGGTTGTTATCTGATAGACTAATTTGTGATGAACGGAATACATTTCAATGAAATAACACTTCAACTCATCTTTTTAGCAAAATTCATTTACAAAGCACACAGGTTGGTTTATACCCTCAGGGAGCTCATGAATTCTTACCTAACCACTTTAGCCTCTTAATAAGCTGAAGTGGACTGAAACTTGTTATAAACTTCAGTCTAATATGTATCCATTTAATCAGGCCATTGATTAAATAGAGTACGCTAATTACAAGTTTTCCCATGCTCCTATCAGACTAGTGACCTGTTCTGTGCTCTGGCGCGAGACTGGAAGGTTCTGGGTTGGAATCTCACGAGTGTGGGATCGTGGATTCGCACTGCTGAGGAGTCCCACAATAGTACGAAACGGCCTTCCAGGTTTTCCATGGTAGTATAGCTTCAATTGACTCGTGCTTTCAACTATACAAATAACAAAAACGACCAAAAAATCGCAATTTGTAGACAACAAAGTTAGTAACTGATACAAAATTGAATAATTGAGGTGCATAATTGATAAACGATAATTATTGAATACATTAAAACATATATCGATAGTTAATAAGTTAAATGAACGCTTGTTGCTAAGGCAATATAAAATAGTTACAAACCAAATAATTTTCACAATTGAAAGCATGAGTCAATTGAAGGTAGACCACCAGGGGAAACCTGGAAGCACTATATGGCCGTTTCGTGCTATTGTGGGACTCCTCAGCAGTGCGAATCCACGATCCCACACTCGTGAGATTCCAACCCAGAACCTTCCAGTCTCGCGCCAGAGCACAGAACAGGTCACTAGTCTGATAGGAGCATGGGAAAACTTGTAATTAGCGTACTCTATTTAATCAATGGCCTGATTAAATGGATACATATTAGACTGAAGTTTATAACAAGTTTCAGTCCACTTCAGCTTATTAAGAGGCTAAAGTGGTTAGGTAAGAATTCATGAGCTCCCTGAGGGTATAAACCAACCTGTGTGCTTTGTAAATGAATTTTGCTAAAAAGATGAGTTGAAGTGTTATTTCATTGAAATGTATTCCGTTCATCACTCGCGAGATTTGAACCCAAGACCTATCAGTCTGGCGCTTGAACGCTTAACCTCTAGACCACTGATCTGGTCGGCATTCGATGGTGTTAATGTCTAACCTCAACCAATCCATGATGTTTTTGAGCAACCGTTCACCAATTGTCTTCAGTGAGTTCCTATCTCACAACAGATGTAGTTTGAGCTCCACTGGTCAGTGTTTCTCACAGGAACTCCAGGAATTATCTCTTGAAGTCAGTCACTAGTGAGCATATGATTATAATCAGAAGGGGTTTTGTGCTTTGAACTATGAAAATGCTAAATCTCCACAACACTCCTTTTAATTATAATAACTGCTATCATAATAGCTTTAAACGTTTTATCTTTTTGAAACATCCTCTCCAATCCGACACAAAAATAAATAATGTGATGGTTTCAAGTCAAGTGTTTTAAGCACTATCACTCCTCACTCAGTCAGTTATTCGTTACATAGGGCCTCGTAAGTATGTTGTACATCAGTCCAAGTTACCATACCCCATCAGCACAACAAGATAAAGTTGTTAGGTCAAATCTCAGAATAGTAGCGATCGTAACAATATGAGTGGTAATAGAAAAAAAATTCACCATCGAAGATGCGATTCAAAGGCTTAGAATTTGAAAGATGACAGAGAATAAATACACCTGGACTACTGCAAATGATTTTGAGTCATGTCATTTAGAGTCTTTAACCACTAATTGCGATAATCACACAGTCTACACTTATGAACATGGTCCAATTCAATGACCCCAAATGCCCTGGTACGGCCGAGAGTGGGGAGAGTACACTCTCCCTCTGCAAATGCTCTCACATGGCCACGCGTATATAGCCTCTGCCACACAAGTCCTACTCACTACCTTCTCGCACCACAGTTGTTGTTTACGAAATTGAGAGGACAAAAAGTGAATGTCCGACGCTTTAACCGGGTTGATAGACACGGAAAGTTCATCTAGGGGAGTTGGAAAACCCTAATTCAATGGTGTACATGGGCTCCAGTATCCTGAAGGAACAAATGGCGTATAAACCAATTGTTGGCCATCGGCTACCATGTGACTACATCTCCTCACAATGCTCCACTTTCACGTGGATCAGATCTTCAGGTTAAAGGCTCTGGGTGTGGCCCCCTAAGCAAACCACCTGCTTCAGTTTGGGCACATGTGCAGTATCACAGCCCCACACACAAATAAATAAAATGACGATTTCTACTGACAATACTATTCGTGAACAGTAACTACTACCCATTAAAATTTTACATTTCAATGATTCATAACCACTAAAATTGTTACATTATCATAATCTTCTTTTTATATATTTCCTTTATTTTAGGTTTTGGTGATCGTCTTGTTTTAGAATTAAAACGTTTAGCACCAAAAGATGCACATTTACGTATATCTGCACCACAAGAACGTTTATATTCTACATGGATTGGTGGTTCTATTCTAGCTTCATTAGATACATTTAAACGTATGTGGATATCTAAAAGAGAATATGATAGTGAAGGTGCACGTGTTCTACATCGTAAACTTCTTTAAAAATCCATGGAAACAATTATTGATTTCTTCATTTCAAGTTGGTCATCTCAAAAGAAAAAAAAAAGAGTTATATGTGTTGTGTATATTCATTAATATAGGATCTGTATTTTCATTTTAAGCACACGCTCACACACACACACACACCAACATATAGTCTTGCTTATTTTGACCTATCTACTTTACAATAACCCTATTTATCATCATTATAATGATACTTAGTTGTTTGTTTGTATGTGTGTGTGTGTGTTGGTTTGTTTTGAAATAATATCGGAGTTTTACACTAAAACAAAGAAATCATGAATACCACATTGGTTTTTGCTGTTGCTTTCCTTAACTACTCTTTATATATGCTTCCATTTCAAGGAACAATATAAGGAATATCTTCATCCATTGGGTTCCTTTGTTTTTTCTATACTGTTTTTCTCTATTAGTCCATTCAGTTGTGTTTTTTGTTGTTGTTTTCTTTAAAAGGACAACTTCAACAGAGAGAAAGAAAGAAAAAAAAAACACTCTACTCACCCCTGTCTTCTTTCTCTTCTTCTTTGTGTTCTATTCTACGGGTTAGTTTTCTTTTCTTCATTTTTTTCCCATAGAAAATCTATAATTTTTTTTTTTGGTTTTTGTTTCTATGCTATAAAATTGATTTTTTTTTTCATGTATGAAAGAAAAAAAAATTGTTTTTTAATTCTAGAAAAAAATATTTTAAAAAAAAATTTCATTCCATTTTTTAAATGTTTATTCTTTTATGGTTATTGGTTCAATTATTGACTTACTTCATTATTCAAATGGTTGTTTTTCTCTTTTTTTTAATTTTTCTTTTTTAAACTTTTCTTTTTTCTCTTTTTTAAATTTTTTCTTTTTCCTGTTTTTAGATTTTTCTTTTTTTCTTTTTTCTGTTTTTAGATTTTTTTTCTCTTTTTTTTTAATTTTTCTTTTCTCTCTTTTTTAAAATTTTTATCTCTCTTCATTTTCTCTTTTTTTTAATTTTCTCTCTAATTTTTCTTTACTTTTTTCTCTTTTTTAATTTTTCTTTTTTCTCTTTTTTTCCTCGCTCTCTCTATTTATGAACGTTTGAATGGAAGTATGTAGATATATATTTATATATATATTCTCCGGTGTTATGTTATCCCCTTGTTTATCCTCTTCTGTTCTTCTTCTGGGTTGTTTTTTTTTGTTTCTACCATAGTAACAAATGAATTTCGTCAGTTACTTTGATTCAATAATTCTAATTTGTATATTCATTATTATATAATAATGATGATCTGATCATTACATATCTGTGTTAATGTCGAAAACAAACAAGCAAAAAAACAAACACAAACAGTTTCCCTTTAAATATATATTCTCATTACATTTTATTAATATAAGTTGTCAATGTAATAAAATATATATATATATGGTTTAATGAGTAACTGGTATTGTGTTCATTTGACGTTTTGAAGAAAGGATAGGAAGGTTAGCATAAGCCGCTCTGGTTTTCACTATACGTGCATCGATCTCTTGAACCCGAGCTAGGGAGTCGTGAAGGACCAATAGAAGCTAGCCCTTTGCAGCTTTCTTTCATACCACGATACCATGTCATACACTGACCACCTTTCCGCTTTTCACAACCAGTCTCAGAGTCGGCAAATAATGCACGACGTGGAATTCTCTAGGACGGCATTCGTAGAACATGTCCAAGTCACGGAAGTCGGTGTTTCAAGATGGTGAGACCAATTGAATTATCGTCTCTGCGCCCGAACACACGATGCCGAACCTCTGGATTACTAACATGGTGTTGCCACTATATGTCTGCAATCCTTCGGAGACAACGATGATCGAACACAGAGAGACGTCTAACATCCTCAACTCGGAGAGGCCAGGTTTCACAAGCATAGAGCAAAACTGCTCTCACCGACGCGTTGTAGATCCGACCTTTTACAGCCAGACTAACATCACGAAGGCGCCAAAGATGGCCCAGATTGGCATAAGCCGCTCTGGCTTCCATTATACGTGCATCAATCTCATCACTCACGCCACCACCAGCACTTATATAGATACCTAGATACACGAACTTCTCAACTACTTCAATCTGCTCACCATCTAGGGTGAGTACAGGATGAGAATCCTGCCAGTCTTGTAGGAGTACTTTGCACTTGGAGGGTGCAAAGCACATGCCGTACCTGCGGACACTGATAGCCAACTGATTAAGTGCGAATTGCATGACTTGAGTATTATCGCACAGTAAGACAATATCATCAGCATGCTCAAGGTCGAGAAGTCGTTCTCCAGGCAACATATCCACACCGCTATTACTTACATCCATCAGAGCTGTTTGCATAATGTCATTGATGGTTTTCTAACTCCCCTAGGTGAACTTTCCGTGTCCACCAACCCGGTTAACGCGCCAGACATTCGCTTTTCGTTCACTCAATTTCGTAAACAACACCTGTGGTATGAGAAGGCAGTGAGTAGGATTTCCATGACAAAGGCTATATACATGTGAGAGCAGATTTTATTTCACTTAATCGAAAATATGTCACTTTATAAGAGATATGTGAACGATATTTTAGTTGTCTGTGAAAGAAAGTATAATATGAATTGTTTATTGAATAAACTTACCTCTATTTAAAACTAAATTAGTCTCTCATGCAAAGAGGAAAAGAACGATCAGCTTTCCATCTTGGATATACTGAATCAATCAAACAATCTATATTTAGAAAACCAATATGGACAGGCCAATATATTAGTTATTATAGTTATTGTCCTGTACAATATAAATACGTTTTAATAAGGTGCCTATTTAACAGACTTGATCGTATATGCACAAGTGATACTATTGATGATGATGATGCTAAGTTGTTAAACAAGACATTAATGGGGAATGGTTATCTACTTAAACTTATAAATAGATGGAAAGTTCATGATACAGGTCTTCTCTTACCCCCCCCCGCATTTCTAATCTAGTTAACCTTTTATATATAAATGGTCTTAACAAGTATATTGCATATAATCAGATTGTTCGAAATGTATAGTTCTGATAATCTTTATCTTCTTATTACACTGACGAAAATGAAATTAATGTACTAACATTGGTTAATTATTAGATGGTAAAGTGTCTAATATATTGATGCCTATTGAATTCTATCAATGAAGTTATATTAAGGTCATTAATCTAAGTGACTCGACATTGCATGCACTATATTGATATATTGGGTGGTTGATAGGGAACCGTGAATCTAGGTTGTATACTAATTATAACTTATTAGTAAAGTATACTTGTTCCCTGGGGATTTCGAACCCGCATCACTCAGTTTCACAATTAGATTTTATAACTAAGTTATTTTGATCACGACTGACTTCTTATAAGACTGAGATGTTTACAATTTCCTGATTATTGATGTCGTTTTGGTTTAATCCTTTAGTTTAGTACTGATTGAATTCTATCGACTAATGTACTTATTGTAGAACTGTGGTGTGGTTTACTTATATCTATATAAGTAGTATATGGTGTGGGTCAGGCATAGAATGTATTTTGGCAGAAGACCGATGAAGAAAGAACTGAAATGAAACGCAAACGTCTGGAAAATGCATGAGCAATGGAATAAGAGAAGAAATAGTGAAGATTGAAACAACTGGTTGTTAATTTGCAAATTGACTGTTCATTGTTTGGTAATCAGGATTTATTGAGATAGTCTGTAATGTTTGCTTAAATACATTCGATTGTCCCCAACTAGTGTTCTGTTCACTACAGAACTACCTCCGTACTTTTGTATATGATCTGCACGCATTATTTTTAACTATACTTCTTACTCAGTCAGTCAGTCACAACGCAGGACCAGGCACATATATGAATCGTTCCAAGTTGCCATACCTCATTAGCACAACAAGATCAACACCGGATTCATAGAAATAGTTAATTTAGTGGTGGTAATATATAAAAGATAAATTGTATATAAGGATATAGTATAGGAAGAAAAACCGATGTGAAGCAATTTTTATTTCAAGGTTTAAGGGAAGATAAAGAGTGTATTCACCTGCACCATTGTGAACGATTCTGAGCCATGTCACTCAGAGTTTTCAACCATTGGTTACGATAGTCAAGCGGACCCTAACCAAGTAGTCTGCATCTACCAACATGGCTTAGACTTATTCCACTCCTAGATAATAGATAAAATTTTATAGTTGAATTCATAAGTCAATTGGAGCTAGAACACCTTGGAAAACCTGGAAGCACTGGATAGTCGTTTCGTCCTAATGTGGAACTCTTCAGCAGTGCTCATTCATGATACCACCCACAGGATTCGAACCAAGAACCTGTAAGTCTCGCATGCGAACGCCTAACTTCTAGACCACTAGGCGACCGGTATCCAACGACGTTAGTGTCTAACTTCAACCGATCCACGAAATTGTGTGACACATTCACCATTGTCTTCAGTGAATAACTATCTCACAACAGCTACAATCGACTAATGAATTCAACTATAAAATTACTGAAATGTCCACAAAAAACTCCCTTCTGATAATAGATAAAATTGTTGATTGTTTAATCCTTTATGTATCAGTAAGTTGCACTTTACTAGATATTCATACGTTCAGTGAATACTGTTATACTAACATTTTCATTTGGAATCAACATCCCTTCAAGTCATTTGCTTAGTGATAATATATAAGAATATAGTATCGAATGATTTGTGTGTGAATTTAAACTTTACCCTATTACACAAACAAATGGCTATTAGGACTCAATAGTTAATTGGATAACATCATGACTTTTGAAGCGAACGATTACTGGATTCAAGTCCCTGAGGGAACATCAACTCTAAGATGCAGATACATCCATTTGACGGATCCTATATAAGAAGAAGTAATTCTTGTCTTGAATTCCATTCCTAGTTACTATTCATCATTGTTTATAAGTGTTTATTTTTAAACTATAAATATTTTCATTTAATCATTAATTGGCGGTATACCTATATATCTCTCTGTCTTGTATTAAATCAATACAATTCACATTGGTGTCACCCTTTAAAATTAAAAAAAAAAAATCAATCATTTCTTACTTTAAACAATCATATCCAAAGAAAAGAAAAGAAAAGAAAAGAAAAGAAAAGAAAGAGCACACATGATATACATAAGTATACTATACTTAATCTTTAGATTAATTGTCCTGAAAGCATTCTAAATTGATATATACTTTCTTTAATGAGGTATATAGTTCAATTGTTTATAATAGTGAATAGATAAATGTTATAATGAAAATGGTTTGGATTATTTTTTCTGGTTAGCGTTTTTTTAGCGAGTTAGCTTTTCTACGGGATGGGGTCGCTAACCCCATGCCCAACCCTCCTCCTTTACCCGGGCTTGGGACCGGCAGTAACTCTAGAAGAGCTACAGGCGGAGAATCAATTAGATGATTTGGACTTCGCAGATGACCTAGCCCTCCTCTCTCATACACATGAACAAATGCAGATGAAGACAGCAAATGTAGCAGCAGCCTCGGCATCGATAGGCCTCCACATTCACAAAGGAAAAAGTAAGATTCTCAAATGCAACACGGAGAATACCGACCCAATCACACTTGATGGCGAAACTCTGCAAGAGGTGGAAACATTCAACTACCTGGGGAGCATCGTTGATAAACAAGGAGGATCGGATGCAGATGTAAAGGCAAGGATTGGCAAAGCAAAGGCAGCATTTCTACAATTGAAGAACATATGGAACTCAAAACAACTCTCAACCAATTTCATGGTCAGAATCTTTAATACGAACGTCAAGACAGTCCTACTGTATGGAGCTGAAACGTGGAGAACTACTACGGCCATCATCAGGAAGGTACAAGTATTTATAAACAGTTGTCTACGCAAAATACTCAACATCCATTGGCCGGATACTATCAGCAACAGCGTTTTATGGGAGAGGACAAACCAGCTTCCAGCTAAAGAGGAAATAAGGAAAAGACGTTGGAAGTGGATCGGTCATACATTGAGGAAATCACCAATGTGCATCACGACTCAATCCCTAACTTGGAATCCGGAAGGGAAGCGGAAAAGAGGAAGGCCAAAGAACACACTACGCCGGGAAATAGAAGCAGATATGAAAAGGCTGAATAGTAACTGGAAAGAACTGGAAAGGAAGGCTCAGGACAGAGTTGGATGGAGAATGCTGGTGAGCGGCCTATGCTCCTCGACGAGGGGTAACAGGCGTAAGTAAGTAAGTAAGTAATAATGAAAAACATTAAAGATTAAAAAGGGATTTTGTTTAAAGATTTCAATATTTTTCAAATTTGAATTGAAGCTAGACCATCATGGAAAACTTGGAAGCATTGAACGATTATTTGGTTCTAGTATGGGACTCCTCACCACTTGTGAGATAATAACTCATTGAAGAAAATGGTGGATGGTTGATCAATTTTGTGAATTAGTTGAATTAAGATGACGGCCAGATTAGTGGTCTAGAGGTTAAGTACTCGCATGTGAGACCGATAGGTCCTGGGTTGGAATATGGCGGGGAGAGATCGTGAATGCGCCCAATGCCTTCAGGTTTTCGATGGTGGACTATCTTCAATTGATTCATGATTTCAACTATGAAAAATACTGAAATTTTCACAAAAACCCCTTCTAATCTATAATCATATGCTCATTAGTGACTAACTTTAAGGAATGTTTCCTTGAGTTCTAGTGGGAAGCAGTGACCAGTGGAGTTCAACCAAATCTGTTGTAGAGATATCAACTCACTGAAAACAATCGGCGAACGGTTGTTCAAACATGATGGATTAGTTGCAGTTCGATATTAACACCGTTGGATGCCAGCAATTTCAGTGGTCTATCGATTAAGTGCTCTGGAGTGAAACTGCTAAGTCCTGGGATCGAATCTCGTAGGTGCGGAATCGTGGATGCACACTTCTGAGGAGTCCCATAATAGGACGAAACGACCGTCCAGTGCTTCCAGGTTTTCGATGGTGGTCTAGCTTTAATTGACTCATGATTTCAACTATGAAAATTAATATAATATTGAAACTTAAATAGATTTTCAATAAGTAATCTTTATTCAATAATTTCTAAATATTGAAACTTAATTTTGCTTTTGTTTTAATTAAGTTCTTTATATGAAGATTGATTACCGCCAAAATTAGTGTATATTAATATGTTAAAGGATCTTTACTACTTAATTTTTAATATGAATTGCTGAGTTACTTACGCCTGTTACCCCTCGTCAAGGAGCATAGACCGAATACCAGAACTCTCCATCCAACTCTGTCCTCGGCAATCCTTTCTAGTTCTTTTCAGTTTCCATCCATCCTTTTCATATATGCTTCTATTTCCTGGCGTAATGTGTTCTTTGGCCTTTTTCTTCTTCGTTTCTCTTCAGGATTACAAGTTGGGGCTTGCCTTCTGATGCAGTTTGGTGATTTCCTTAATGTCTGTCCAGATGCCCAGATAAAGAAAACAACCTTGTTAAAAAAACGCTAACATGAATGAACAATTCCAAACAGTTAAACTCTGACCTCCAAGTTGAAGGACCTTCATTTAGAAGAATTATGACGCATCATGGTAAAAATCGAGATTCTTTGGAAGTCACGAAACCGATACCTCATCCAACAACCAGAGCAACAACTAATATAGATATATGCAATGTTCGAACAATGTAGGAAATAAGAAGGACTAATCAAATAGCAACGGAAATGAGGAGATACAACTTGACGGTGCTCGATATAAGCGAAAATAATTGGACAAAAGCTGGACAGAAAAAATTAGATTCGAGAAAGATGCTGCTGTACTCTAGTCACCAAGAGCATAATGCTCCATACACTCAGGGAGCTGTGTTGATGCTGTTCAAGAAAACATGAGAAGCACTAATAGGATGGGAATCTCATGAATCCAAAATCATCAAAGCATCTTTCAAAACAAAGAAGGAGAGGATCACAATCAATGTTATCCAATGTGATGCACCCACCAATCATACCAATGAAGATAATAAAGATCAGTTCTATGACAGACTCATTCCACATGTCCACTGTTGTCAGACAAACCTACTTACTTTCTCCCTTTCTCTTTCGTCCCGTGCTTTACTGAATTATGATAATCTCAAAATATAAGGAAAGGTACGGAATACAATGAACAGCTTAAATGCAACTAGACGATTTGAACATTCCAAATGAACCATGTGTTTTATCTTACACACATGAACAAACTCAATTGAAGATAGTCAGTGTAGCAACAGCCTCTGCATCAGTAGTCCCCAAAATACACAGGAGAAAAGACGAGATCTTCAAATACAACACAGAAAACACCAACCTAATCACACTTGATGGAGAAACTATAGAAGAGATGGAAAGACTTACCTACATGGTCAGCATCATTGATCAACAAGGGAGATCTAATGTATATGTGAGGATACTGATTAGCAAATCAAGGACAGTATTCCTACAATTGAACAACATATGGAACTCAAATCAACTGTCAGTCAACATCAAAGTCACAATATTCAATACGAATGTCAACATAGTTCTATTGTACAGTGGTGAAATGTGCACAACTATCATAAACATCACGAGATGTTCCATATGCACTGTTAAAAGACCATGAGGAATAATAGACTGTGTTAAATAACAAATCAGGTATTTGTTGAGGAAGAAATCATGAAAAGATATTGGAGGTGTATAGAACACATATTGAGGAACTTATCAGACCACATCACAAGAACAACTGTAATTTGTAATGTTCAAGTCAAAAGTAGTAAAGTAGACCAACGATACACCTGGGTGACAAGTGCCAAATAACACGAAACCTAGGTCTAGGAGTCTCTGTAGGCTACCTCCAACCACCACCTTATGTCTAAACGTGGTGCATGCTATATCAAGTTGCTTAGATCAGTAGCTACATTAGAACTTGATCAATAACATTCGATCTACACTAAAAATGGACCTGACACTAACTAATGATCAATCAACTGTTAATACACCATACAGTTGTTTGGAAATTCTTGGTTACCGACCCATGTCCCAAGAAGGATTAGAAGATTGACCGTATTGACTGACTGATTTCGATTTGGCAACCCCTTCCTTTGAATTATATTAATTAAGGAACATCCATAAAGCGTTTTTTTAGCCAATGATTTATCGAATACTATACAGATTTACATATAGGAGAAATCTGTGAGTAGGTCAGACGGTCTAAATTACATTCAGTGATATCACAGTCTCTAATTGGCATACTGTGTGCTTACTGTGCGTATTGCCTCCATATAGCCTTAATTCACAAGCACAGTAAGCAAAGATGGATGGTGGCTAGCAGTGGAATCCAGGACGCGCGTTCCGTCCTATTTGGAACTCGTCAGCTGGATGTACCTACATCTCAAAGTTGATGTTCACTCTGGGACATGGAATATATTCTTCGAATACTTGAATATTACTTATTAAAGTAACAGTAGTTCAACATATTTTGAGAATTAACTTTAAATTATTATTATCAGAAAGAAGTTATGTGAAGATTGTAGTAATTTAATAGTTGAGTTCATGGGTCACTTAAAGCTAGACCATCATGGAAAACCCAGAGGCACTGGGTGGCCGTTTCGTCCTATCATGGAACTCCTAAACAGTACACATCCACGATCTCGCTAGCAGGATTCGAACCGAATTTCCCGGATTCAATATACAATCAGACTTGTTGCTGTTCTGAAGTTTTTTTGGCCTGAAAAAATATTCATGAAATGAGAATCAATGTTAGATGGGGGAATTTTAAAAATGTTAAACTGTATTACGAATATTAAGAAATGTGGAGTATTCAGTTTTAATCTAGTCTCTGAATGGTAGGTTACTCTTCATTAAGAACTGAAAATCTCTCATTAGAATATCAAAATATAAAATACAAAAGGTCTGTGCTTTATGACTGCTCCTTAGTTACAGAATTTCGTAGTTCACATTACGAATTGACCCTGATATAAGAGCCGTTGAAAACCAAGAAGCATGGAATGCATATTTATTAACGGAATAAGATTCCTCAGCAGTACAGAGTACCGACTTGGCTAGCAGTCGAATGAAGGAAATATAATTCTCATATTCAGATATTCAGCCCTTAGATCACTGAGCTGCGATTCAGTGGTTTACATTTTAACTTAAGTCAATTGCATTATGTTAATCGTAGTGGAGGAGCATAGAAAACCCATAGGCATTAAACATTCAAACATGCACTGGACAATCCTATAAAGATCTTTCCATATAAACTTCATTCATTTCATGTCTGCCTCCAATACTCAACGCTATGCGATCGCTAATCTCCCACATTTTTGTTTCCCTTCAGGAATGATACAAGGTGCCATATAATTACCACCTCACGGTGTACATTATACAATTTCATCGACATTTCCTAATTTCCATTTCCACTAGAAACTCTTTAACTTTCCAAAGTATATTGTCCATGTTCAACTTATACACTTACCTTAGTCCTCAACTCAAAACATTTCGATTAACATACCAGTCGACAGATTATTTCTCTCCTATAAAAAAACACTCATTCATACATCAAGTTCTTGTGATTACTTCCATTTATTCATTTATCAATGAAATCATTTCGTTCAAATGCCACATATCAAACGATTCATTGAATCATTGAATCAATGAAATGTAGAGTGATTTTCATCAACAATGTATCCTAACTACAAAATAGGATATTGACTTACACAACACATTAGATTTTTCTGTTGAGAGAATAATCTACTCACTATTATTAATAAGTAGTTTATATTGTAGGTGTACATAATTCCTTAAAATCAATAGCTCTGTAAGCGTTCAACATTGGATGGTGACTACATTCGTTTAAGTGAACTCGTTTAGGTGAAAACGCGCTCGGTCATGCATACGTACCAGATCACATTAAAGAACGGTGTGAGGAACATCTCCTATGATCATTAGCCAGATTAGATCTGTCAATTCTCGATATATTGATAACACGTCAAATATATCTTCCAACCTCCTTGATTCTGACTTCCCATTATAAGTGTGTGGATGCGATTCGATTATCGAAGGTGTTACTGGTAAAGAGTTGTCAAACTGCAATACTGATGGTATCCTCAATATGAATATCGAACATAGAGGGATTCCTCATAAACTGTTTACAATAATCTCACTAATTCCAATTTCACAAAATTCCGATCGTATGTAGCACTATTGCGTAAAATATTGTTTTGCCATATAGACCGAATCACTAACTGACTGGATGATGACACAGTATTCCTTATTACAACTAGGAAGACATTTGTATTGATGCTCCAAGCAAATTATACTCAATAATCTGCTGAAGAGTAGAATACTGTGAGTTGAACGATAGATTCACAACAACCAAAAGCGTGGTATATACAGTATCCAACAGAAGCCAACGTGAATTTCCATACTACATCTCTGATCATTCATTCTATTCAATGAATATTCAGTTAATGTTAATCTCCAAATAGAAATCATTTCCGAAAGTCCACACAGTCAACAAATATCCACACATAATAAAGCATAATCTACTTCTCAATGCATCTTCATGTTCATCTGTATCGTACGTACTTCAAGAAAAGTGGACCAGTCTTCATTAGTTTTGAAAAACTCGATAATCCAAACACTGTTTAAATAGCAATTTGAACAACCTATGTTCTCATTTACAGACTACTTCAATTCAACTCTGAATATCAACACGAAGGTGATACAAGTCCTTCTACACATTCTCCATTTCAATACTTCACATCATAAAGTGATCTCACACAAACATGGGTAACTAGAAATCATCATACAGTTGTCACATCATTCTATGAGATTCATCAATCATTCACACACACACACACACGTCATAAACACACATCAAAATCACAACATTCATTTCATTGCTCACTCAGATCAATCACACTTCAAATCAATCAGTTGACATTCACTCATTCACATATCCAACATTAGCCAGTCACAATATCTAGTGATTACAATGCGATAGTGTAAGTGAATAACTGTCTCGTTCATAATGTAATTACACTCCAATTCTCACTACAACTCATGAACACACCTAGTCAACACTAATGTGAAGGGAGTATGTAGATTAAGCACTCACACTTCCATCAATCTCTATCTCTCTAGAGATCGTAAATGTGTTCTACTACACTAAGACATAAAACGTGTAACCAATGCATCCATGTTTTCACTACTTGCATAATGATCACAATAGTCGGATCATTCTATACCCAACATAATTCAATAACCGAAATAATAACTCCATATTGTTCTAATCAATCTATCTATCAATAGGGTAATCAAAACAATTCTCATGATGAATTCATTCAGTAATGTTTGTTTGAATCTTCCCATCGATTTGTTAGGACTTCAACTGATCAGTCTCTAATTGGCATATATGCATACTGTGCGTTTGCCTCAATATAACCTTAATTCACAAGCATGGTAAGCAGAGATGGATGATGAACATCAACCTGGATAAACAAGTAAATCCAAAGTTCGAATCCCAAATCCAACAGAATCAATCTTCAATTGTTAGATAGTTTTCAGATTATCAGGATTATTATTATTCTTTATCAGATTAATAGTTTCATATTAAACAACACAACACCTTCAAGATGATGGTTGGATGTGGTCAACAAGGAATCCTGGACACGGGTTTCGTGTTACTTGGCACTCGTCAGTAAGGTGTACCTGCAATCTTGAGGGAACTGATTCTCCCTGACGGATTCGATCCCGTATCACTCAGCTTCACAGTCACAGACGTTACCACTGAGTTATTCGGACCGCCATTATTTGATCCATTTCAATCAAACTCTGAAACATAACTCCATTTCATTCTATTACATCAATGATCTTCACATGTAAACAATGAACCATTTGTGTAAACATCATACACATTCACACACACACACACTTGTCAATTAATACACATATATGATATTAGATCAATCAATATTATTGAATCATTTAAGATCAATATTACTCTCTTTATCATCATTCATCAAATGGAATCATCTACATGTCACTTATATCAATTCACATGAAAAACATCATTACAATTAGTTACTAAGTCAACTAAATTTACATAGAAACCAATTACACACCTATTCATCTATCTATCTATACATGTACATGTAGATAAAGTGAATGGATTACACTTACATCATATTGATAATCATTATGGTTACAGATTAAAGTGTATTACACTTATCATTCATCTTATCTATCTATCTATCTATCTATCTATCTATCTATCTATTACAGATCTGATGTGAATTATCTCTCTCTATAGATTCTATATAGTCATGAGTGAATCATGGGTCAATTGAAGTTGGACCACAATGGAATACCTGGAAACACAGCGCGACCGTTTCGTCCTATTGTGAGACTCCTCTAAAGTGCGAATCCACGATCCCGCATCGTGAGATTCCAACCCAGGACCAATCAGTCTCGTGTGCGAGCGCTTAACCACTAGACCACCGAGCCGAACGGCATCCAACGCTTTTGATATCAAACTTCAACCAATCTACAAAATTGAGCAATCATTCATCAATTGTCTTCAGTCAGTTGACATCTCACAACAGACTTGATTGAACTCAACTGGTCACTGATTCTCACTAGAACTGAAGGAAATACCTCATCTATTACTGATCTGATGTTCATTATCTCTCTCTCCCTCTCTCATTCTGTAGATTACTTCATTAACAATCTTATATATTTGAATAGATTGAGTACTATTACTTAAAAGGTGTTAAAGTATCTGTTATATCTCGAACTTAGATTCTTAGAACGTCGTGTAACACTTAAGTACTCTAATGCTAGAACCATCCCAAGTCGCAAAAACACAACACAGAAGACTAATAAGTAGGAATGTATTTCCCAACACAGTATCAAATATAGTACAAAAATCTAAGATATTTAGAGTTTTTGGCTAAAAGTAAATCATCATTTCGGACAGTCAATAGACACATAGTAGATCCTTCTTATTCATCTAATAGGGAAGCTATACGTCGACATTCTAGAATATTCCGCTAGCGGTGATTGACTGGAATGTCTTCGGATCTTTCTGGGCTTCTTGAGACTTTCTTGAGTTTGCCAATGAGCCATCCTCACGGTATCCAATAGATTAATGATGAAAAATCTTTATAAAAATGAGTTTGAATTAAAAATTAGTTTTTATTCATGAATTAACATCAATTGATTTCATATTCAAACACTAGTGATCAATGGTGTCTATATTATATCAGTTTTTTTTATTTC
The DNA here is from genome assembly GCA_944470415.2 of Schistosoma rodhaini. Classification (NCBI taxonomy): domain Eukaryota; kingdom Metazoa; phylum Platyhelminthes; class Trematoda; order Strigeidida; family Schistosomatidae; genus Schistosoma; species Schistosoma rodhaini. The sequence continues at coordinate 45,933,987 of OX104038.1, forward strand.
AGTAATACTATCACGACTCAGTGGTTATGTGTATATGGCTATGATATTTGAAGCGAACGGTGTTGGATTCGAGCCCCAGAGTGAACATCAACTCTGATATGTAGGCACATCCAGATGACGAGTCCCAAATAGGACGAATTGACGCGCATCCTGGATTTCACTGCAAGTCACTATCCATCTTTACTTGTAATCTAAAATTGTTTTCAAATTTATTTTTAAGAGTAATAAATGACAAAACAAAATGTTACATCATTATATCTATAGAAGTAAATTGTAAAACTTTATTTAGACAAAAAGATGAATGAATTTAGCGCCAAAATCCAAGAACTTTTGATTCTAAATTTGATTAGTTACACCATAGATTATAGTCTCTAGACAGTTGACATTTAATACCTCTCCAAGCCACTATATCAGTAGCCCCCAACATACACAAGGTAAAAGGAAAAACCTTCAAACACAACACGGAGAACACTAACCAAATCACACTTGATAGAGGAACTATAGAAGAGGTGGAAGGACATGCCAACATGGTCACCATCATTAATAAACAAGTAGGACCTGATACAGATGTGAGGACACTGATTAGCAATGCAAGGACAGCATTCCTGCAACTGAACAATATATGGAACTCAAATCAACTGTCAGTCAATATCAAAGTCAAAATAATCAATTACGAACGTCAACACATTTAGTTCTATTGTGCGGTGGTGAAATGTATAGAACTACCAAAAACATCATCAATAATGTTCAGGTATTTATATACAGTTGTGTATACGAGATGTTCCATATGCACTATTGGAAGACCATGAGATACCATCGGATGTGGTAGATAACAAATCATGTATCTGTAGAGGAGGAAATTATGCAAAGATATTGGAGGTGGGTAGAATACATATTGAGGAAATGATTCAACTATATCAAAAGGACAACTATAATTTGTAGATTGGGTTCGAGTCCCAGAGTGAACATCAACAAGTATGAGATGCAGGTACATCCAGATGACGAGTTCTAAATAGGACGAAGTGACGCGCGTCCTAGATTCCACTGCTAGCCACTGTCCATCTCTGCTTACCATGCTTGTGAATTAAGGCTATATTGAGGCAATACTCACAGTATGAATATATACCAATTAGAGACTGACCAGTTGCAGTCCTAACAAATCGATGGGAAGATTCAAACAAACAATGCCAAATGAATTTAAACTTCACCCCATCACACAAGCAAGTGGCTATCAGGACTCAGTGGCCTAGTGGATAATACGATGGCGTTTGAAGCGAGGGTACTGGGTTCGAGTCCCAGAGTGAACATTAACAAGTCTGAGATGCAGGTACATCCAGCTGACGAGTCCTGGATTCCACTGCTAGCCACTATCCATCTCTGCTTACTATAATTTGTCATGTTCAAATTAAAATCGGTAGAAACCTACAGAAGAAAATATCGTACCTGAAAGTGTCTCAAAACAAAGGTCATCTAGAAATCTCTCATTACATTAACATTCTATTTACTTCTATAGATATAATGATGTAACATTTTGTTTTGTTATTTATTACTCTTAAAGATAAATTTGTAAATAATTTTTAGATACTAAATAAAGATAGATAGTAGCTAGCAATGGGATCCAGGACTTGTGTCACTTCGTCTTATTTGAGACTCGTCATCTGGATGTATCTACATATCAGAGTTGATGTTCACTCTGGAATTTGAACCCAGTACTGTTCATTTTAAACGTCATCATATTATTCACTTAGCTAATCAGTCTTGATGGTATTACTAAAATAAAAAAAAAACTGATATAATATAGACACCATTGATCACTAGTGTTTGAATATGAAATCAATTGATGTTAATTCTGTTATATCCCTAAGAGATTTATAAATGGCAACTTTGAGAACTATTTATGAACCAATAGATGATATGTGTATTTCCTATTGTATCATTGCTAAGTAACTTAACTTATCATATTCATGTTCCTCTTGTTATAAGCTTTATTTTGATCTATAGACTATTATTATACGATTTACCATTCTTGAGTTATCCCTAGTCCATTAATTACTGTTCCCCTTATTCACAGCCACATTTGGCTGAATCTTCTGCAGATGTTATTCTCTATTTTATGGTACGATGTGGTCAGTTTATTTGGTAATAAAAACCCAATATGTTTGAGAATAATGATTCATATTGCAGAGGCTGTTATTGATGTTCTGAACTAAACTGGCTGGACTAAGCGGGAAGCAGAACCGATAAGTTCTCAAGACTGTTCATACGGTTTTCGTTTATTATCGGATCCGATCAATAAAATTACTGCTCTCTGATAGGTGGTCTCATCACATCATATATTAAACAGAGCACGAATTCAATCGATATAACAAATTAATCATTATTAATCTATTCAATACTTTAACACCTTTTAAGTAATAGTACTCAATCTATTCAAATATATAAGATTGTTAATGAAGTAATCTACAGAATGAGAGAGAGAGAGAGAGAGATAATGAACATCAGATCAGTAATAGATGAGGTATTTCCTTCAGTTCTAGTGAGAATCAGTGACCAGTTGAGTTCAATCAAGTCTGTTGTGAGATATCAACTGACTGAAGACAATTGGTGAATGATTGCTCAATTTTGTAGATTGGTTGAAGTTTGATATCAAAAGCGTTGGATGCCGGTAAGTTAAGTGGTCTAGTGGTTAAGCGCTCGCACACGAGACTGATTGGTCCTGGGTTGGAATCTCACGATGCGGGATCGTGGATTCGCACTTTAGAGGAGTCTCACAATAGGACGAAACGGTCGCGCTGTGCTTCCAGGTATTCCATTGTGGTCCAACTTCAATTGACCCATGATTCACTCATGACTATATAGAATCTATAGAGAGAGATAATTCACATCAGATCTGTAATAGATAGATAGATAGATAGATAAGATGAATGATAAGTGTAATACACTTTAATCTGTAACCATAATGATTATCAATATGATGTAAGTGTAATCCATTCACTTTATCTACATGTACATGTATAGATAGATAGATGAATAGGTGTGTAATTGGTTGCTACATAAATTTAGTTGACTTAGTAACTAATTGTAATGATGTTTTTCATGTGAATTGATATAAGTGACATGTAGATGATTCCATTTGATGAATGATGATAAAGAGAGTAATATTGATCTTAAATGATTCAATAATATTGATTGATCTAATATCATATATGTGTATTAATTGACAAGTGTGTGTGTGTGTGAATGTGTATGATGTTTACACAAATGGTTCATTGTTTACATGTGAAGATCATTGATGTAATAGAATGAAATGGAGTTATGTTTCAGAGTTTGATTGAAATGGATCAAATAATGGCGGTCCGAATAACTCAGTGGTAACGTCTGTGACTGTGAAGTTGAGTGATACGGGATCGAATCCGTCAGGGAGAATCAGTTCCCTCAAGATTACAGGTACACCTTACTGACGAGTGCCAAGTAACACGAAACCCGTGTCCAGGATTTCTTGGTGACCACATCCAACCATCATCTTGAAGGTGTTGTGTTGTTTAATATGAAACTATTAATCTGATAAAGAATAATAATAATCCTGATAATCTGAAAACTATCTAACAATTGAAGATTGATTCTGTTGGATTTGGGATTCGAACTTTGGATTTACTTGTTTATCCAGGTTGATGTTCATCATCCATCTCTGCTTACCATGCTTGTGAATTAAGGCTATATTGAGGCAATACGCACAGTATGCATATATGCCAATTAGAGACTGATCAGTTGAAGTCCTAACAAATCGATGGGAAGATTCAAACAAACAATACTGAATGAATTCATCATGAGAATTGTTTTGATTACCCTATTGATAGATAGATTGATTAGAACAATATGGAGTTATTATTTCGGTTATTGAATTATGTTGGGTATAGAATGATCCGACTATTGTGATCATTATGCAAGTAGTGAAAACATGGATGCATTGGTTACACGTTTTATGTCTTAGTGTAGTAGAGCACATTTACGATCTCTAGAGAGATAGAGATTGATGAAAGTGTGAGTGCTTAATCTACATACTCCCTTCACATTAGTGTTGACTAGGTGTGTTCATGAGTTGTAGTGAGAAGTGGAGTGTAATTACATTATGAAGGAGACACTTATTCACTTACACTATCGCATTGTAATCACTAGATATTGTGACTGGCTAATGTTGGATATGTGAATGAGTGAGTGTCAACTGATTGATTTGAAGTGTGATTGATCTGAGTGAGCAATGAAATGAATGTTGTGATTTTGATGTGTGTTTATGACGTGTGTGTGTGTGTGTGAATGGTTGATGAATTTTATAGAGTGATGTGACAACTGTATGATGATTTCTAGTTACCCATGTTTGTGTGAGATCACTTTATGATGTGAAGTATTGAAATGGAGAATGTGTAGAAGGACTTGTATCACCTTCGTGTTGATATTCAGAGTTGAATAGATGTAGTCTGTAAATGAGAACATAGGTTGTTCAAATTGCTATTTAAACAGTGTTTGGATTATCGAGTTTTTCAAAACTAATGAAGACTGGTCCACTTTTCTTGAAGTACGTACGATACAGATGAACATGAAGATGCATAGAGAAGTAGATTATGCTTTATTATGTGTGGATATTTGTTGACTGTGTGGACTTTCGGAAATGATTTCTATTTGGAGATTAACATTAACTGAATATTCATTGAATAGAATGAATGATCAGAGATGTAGTTTGGAAATTCACGTTGGCTTCTGTTGGATACTGTATATACCACGCTTTTGGTTGTTGTGAATCGATCGTTCAACTCACAGTATTCCACTCTTCATCAGATTATTGAGTATAATTTGTTTTGAGCATCAATACAAATGTCTTCCTAGTTGTAATAAGGAATACTGTGTCATCATCCAGTCAGTTAGTGATTCGGTCTATATGGCAAAACAATATTTTACGCAATATTGCTACATACGATCGGAATTTTGTGAAATTGGAATTAGTTAGATTATTGTAAACAGTTTATGAGGAATCCCTCTATGTTCGATATTCATATTGAGGATACCATCAGTATTGCAGTTTGACAACTCTTTACCAGTAACACCTTCGATAATCGAATCGCATCCACACACTTATAATGGGAAGTCAGAATCAAGGAGGTTGGAAGATATATTTGACGGGTTATCAATATATCGAGAATTGACAGATCTAATCTGGCTAATGTTCATAGGAGATGTTCCTCACACCGTTCTTTAACGTGATCTGGTACGTATGCATGACTGAGCGTGTTTTCAGCTAAACGAGTTCACTTAAACGAATGTAGTCACCATCCAATGTTGAACGCTTACAGAGCTATTGATTTCAAGGAATTATGTACACCTACAATATAAACTACTTATTAATAATAGTGAGTAGATTATTCTCTCAACAGAAAAATCTAATGTGTTGTGTAAGTCAATATCCTATTTTGTAGTTAAGATACATTGTTGATGAAAATCACTCTACATTTCATTGATTCAATGATTCAATGAATCGTTTGATATGTGGCATTTGAACGAAATGATTTCATTGATAAATGAATAAATAGAAGTAATCATAAGAACTTGATGTATGAATGAGTGTTTTTTTTATAGGAGAGAAATAATCTGTCGACTGGTATGTTAATCGAAATGTTTTGAGTTGGGGACTAAGGTAAGTGTATAAGTTGAACAGGAACAACCTGCTGTTGAAGAGGAGACGACTTGCGAGCTGAATAATAAATTAGGAAATGACGATATTAGTGTATAAGGTACACAGTGAGGAGATAATCATATTGCATCATGAAACAATCGCTAAATAGTAACGCTGAATTGAAACGGAAACGTGAGAGATCAAGGAACACTTTGGGTTGAGAATTATAAGCATACTTGAAGAGAATGAGTGTTAAATGGAAAGATCTGTTAAGGATTGTCCATTACGTAATTGAATGGAAAATTCTGTTGATCCGTCTTTACTCTTCTATGAAGGGTAATAGTCGTATATAGGTAAGTCAGTTAGGATAAGCTGAACATCAAGAAGACACGTATTTTCATTGTTTCATTACAGAAATTCAGAATGACACTATTCCCATAATCAACAATCAATTCATTGAGAATTTAATCAGAATCATTTGGGGATGAAATCAGTTTCAGTTTCAATTTGAAAAGGACAGGAGTCTTGATGGCCTGTGTTAGTCCTGGCAATGATGGTCTCTCAATTGATCCAAGTTTCTTTTGAAGGAGTCGATGGATGGAGCCTCAACCACGTGCTGAGGTAATGAGTTTCACTCGTTGACGATTTGATGGGAAAGTCGATAGTCAGCTGACAAGTAATTCGTTCTGGGCTTGTGAATTTTTTTATAGTGTCCTCGTAAATTTTCTGTTTTGGGAGACAAGAAAAATGAGGGCATATCAGGTGCAAATTTATCACTAAGCAATTTGAAAACTGTAATCAAGTCGTCTCTGATTCTTCTATATGACAGCGGGAATAGGTTTAGCTTGGTCAGTCTAGTACCATACGGGAGCTTCGCTAATCCGGGAATCAGCTTAGTTGCTGTTCTCTGAACCCTTTCCAATAGTTCACTGTCTTTTTTTAGGCAGGGGCTAACTGTTTGTATGCAGTACTCAAGTTAAGGACGTATGAACACTGTATACAAAGTCAGAAACGTTTTAGGGTCGAGATAATTAAAAGCCCTGCATATGTACCATACATTTCTAAAACCTTTGGCGGTTATCATGTTGATTCCTGAATTTTTACTAGTCAATAAGTATCATTAATGATCACTGGGAATTATTTGGTGATTTTTGTCTTCAGCAGTCATGTGTCATAGTGTGATTTACTGAAGTAGCTGGAAGGACGGAGTTCAGATTAGAAGCTTAAATAATAAGAATTTATTCAGCTACCCAGTTGATCCCTCTATATGAAAGGAATTGATCATTATAACAGTGATGTGTGAACAAATCCTCACTTTATAGTCAACTCTAATTGCATCTACCAATTTATATGTATGTTTTACTTACGTCTGCTACCCCTCGTGGAGGAGCATAGGCCGCCCACCAGTTCTGGTTAACGTTTCTTCAGCGAGCTGGTTATCTACATGATGCGGTCGCTAACCCCATGACCAACTCTCCTTCTTTACCCGGGCTTGGGATCGGCAGTAACTCTATAAGAGCTACAGGCGGAGTTTTACATGTATGTGCCAAAGGACAAACATTAAAATAACAGAAAAGAGTAATAGCTTATATATCACTAATCACATTCTGCAATAGCTTAGACTGAGAGAACAATATGTTTTCATCAGTATGATCGCATACCATCTACTTTACAATGGTCATAGTATTGATGTCTTAAAGCCTTCCAAGAAAATCAATAAACAAAGAACCTCAAATTTTCTTCGGTTTACCAAAGCGATTCCAATCAACAACAAAAAAAAAAACTTAAACCAAATGTATGTATCCAAAAAGATACAGTCGTCAATCTTGGCTTGTCTTAATGAGCTCATTCCTTTCACGGCATATTATGAATTCCGACATCTTATCTGATCTGTATTCATTTGGAAAGTTACGATTTAAGAGTTGCATAACTTATTCTGTTTCTATGTTCTTAATTGTTTAATCTAGAATAGTCCAACTTATATTCAACTTATCAATATTCATACTAATTAGCATATGAACACCTTTTATAACACTTTTCATCAACCTTCATTGATAAGAATGTGTGTAATGAAGAGGAACAAATGGAAAGAACACAAATTTATATGAATCTAATATTATAGAGTTATTTGATAAAATTTGAAATACCATTCGAATTACACTTGACGAAAAACCTTTGGAGAATGTGAAAACCTTCACATATCTAGGCAGCATCATTGATGAATATATTGGATCTGATGCAGATGTTAGTGCGAGGATCGGCAAAGCAACAGCAGCATATTTACAATTGAAGAACATCTAGAACTCAATACAATTGTCAAAAAATACCAACATCAGAATTTTCAATACAAATGTCAAGACATTTCTACTGTATGATTCAGAGACGTGGTGAACTACGAAAGCCATCATCCAGAAGATACAGGTGTTTATTAAAAGTTTTCTACGTATGATACTTCGGATCCGTTGGCCAGATACTGTGGGAGACAACAAACCAGATTCCGGTGGAGGAAGAAATCAAAAAGAAGCTCTGGAAGTGGATAGACCACACATTGAGGAAATCATCGAACTGCGTCACATGACAAGCTCTCACATAGAATCCTGAAGGTCAAAGGAGAAGAGGAGGACCAAAGAACACATTACGCCGCGAAATGGAGACAGGCATGAGAACATTGAACAAAAATTGAATAGAACTAGAAAGGAAAGCCCAGGACAGAATGCGTTGGAGAATGCTGGTCGGCGGCCTATGCTCCATTGGGAGTAACAGGCGTAAGTAAGTAAATAAGTAAAATAACATACGTTCACTACTTTGTTTGCAAAAATGTTCATCAATTGCCTCCAAATTTGTTGTTTCTTCGTTCCCAAACCAATTACTGTATGTTCTTACTGTCTTCTCTTTGATCTTCTCAATCATCTACCGCTAGGTATTCCACTTTAAATTGGTCATACATACTACTTAAATCAGTCGATATCAGTAGCACACCATATATGTACATCTTTTTATTTAATGATGAATACTATTATGTTAAGGTTATAAGTAGCTGATGAGAAACTATGATATATATGATGAGTTCATAGGTAGAGATAGATGGTGACTAGCAATAGAATCCAAGAAACGCCTTTCGTCCTATTTGGGACTCATCAGATGAATTCATGCTATTCTGCTATATTAATTATTCTTACTTTAATCAAATTGACAAATGTTCCATATTTTCACAGTTGAAATCATGAGTCAATTGAAGTTAGACCGCACTCGCGAGACTCGTGATCGTGGATGCGCACTGCTGAGGAGTCCCATAATAGGACGAAACGGCCGTCCAGTGCTTCCAGGTTTTCCTTGGTGGTCTAGCTTCAATTGACTCATGATTTCAACTGTGAAAATACTAAATTCTCCACAACACCCCCTCTGATCTATAACCATATGCTCACTAGTCACTGACTTCACGAGATATTTCCTGGAGTTCTAGTGAGAAGCAGTGACCAGTGGAGTTCAACTGGGTATGTTTTGAGATACTAACTCGCTGAAGACAGTGCTGAAAGGTCACTCAATTTTGTGAATTGGTTGAAGTTAGATATTAACATCGTTGGATGCCGGTCAGCTCAGTGATCTAGAGATTAGGTGTTCGCATGCAAGACTAATAGGTCCTGGTGTAGTGTCGGTTGATATGTTAAGCCCATATACTTTATTCTAACTTCTGGACAAGCCAATCTGCCTATCCATCTTGAGTCAAGCTTTCACCTTCTTAATGATTCACTTATTAACCCCGACTATTTTTTTTATATGAGTGTAGGTATGTGTATACTTTTTACCTTATTCATCACATGTCTGTAACTTATTCTTGTTTGGCTATAAATATTGATTAACGCTTGATAAAAGCGAGTTAACTTACCTCCCATCTCCAATGCCCGTCATTTTCGTTTCAGTCTCTTCTATTCCCTTCATCCCTCTCATTTCCTATCCAGATCAATGAATGTACAAAATATATGTATTCAAAATCCATTCTCGTATTTGACTTATATAACTCCGTTATTCATCAATGCGAATTAAGTCATTTATTACATACGAGGATAGTCAGGATTTATATTTTGACACCAACACACTCCATCCAACTTTGTCCTGGGCAGTCCTTTCTAGTTCTTTCAAGCTAACATTCATCCTTTTCATATATGCAACTATTTCCCAACGTAATGTGTTCTTTGACCTTCCACTTTTCTGCTTCTTTTCAGCATTCCAAGCTGGGGTTTGCCTCGTGATGCACTTTGATGAATTCCTCAATGTATGTCCGATCCACTTATAACGTTTTCTAATAATTTCCTCCTCAGCTGGAAGCTCGCTTGTCCTCTCCCACAGAAGGCTGTTGCTGATAGTATCCGGTCAATAAATATCGAGTATTCTGTGTAGACAACTATTTATAAATACTTGTACCTTCTTGATGATGGTTGTAGTGGTTCACCACATTTCATCTCCGTACAGTAGGACTGTCTTGACGTTCGTATTGAAGATTCTCACTTTGAAGTTAGTTGAGAGTTGTTTTGAGTTCCATATGTTCTTCAATTGTAGAAATACTGCCCTTATTTGCCAATCCTCGTCTTTACATCTGCATCAGATCCTTCTTGCTTATCAATGATGCTTTCCAGATACATGAAAGATTCCACCTCTTCCAAAGTTTTACCTGTAGCTCTTGTGGAGTTACTGCCGGTCCCAAGATTGGGTAAAGGAGGATGGTTGGGCATAGGGTTAGTGACCCCATCCTGTAGAAAAACTAACTCGCTTAAGAAAACGCTAACCAGCAAAAATAATTCAAATATTCTACAAATAACTATGATGTAATTGATTCACAATTGATAAAATACAATCAGCAAGGGTTTTGTGGAGATTTCAGTATTTTTCATAGTTGAAATCATGAGTCGATTGAAGCTAGATCACTGTGGAAAACTTAAATGCATTGGACGGCTGTTTCGTCCTATTGTGGGACTCCTCAGTGCCAGTAAGCATCCACGATCCCGCCTCATGAGATTCGAACCTAGGACCTATGGCCGTCCAGTGCTTTCAGGTTTTCTATAGTGGTCTAGCTTCAATTGACTCATGATTTCAACTATGAAAAATGATAAAATACAGTCTTTTTCAACAACAACAAAGATGTAAAGTCGTGCAATATTGACCTAATTTGTAGTAGTAGTAGTAGTATTCAATGACGTAACTAAATAATCAAACCAAGTCATTAGAATATTGGAAAATATCCGTTTCAACTATAGTGATTACGTAATTACAAGATTACAGTGTGTGTGTGTGTATTTTTGGTTAGTAAAAATGGTCAATATTTGGAATTGAGTATATGGTAAGATTGTATTCCGTTTATCATTATCATAAAATTAACAATCAAAGATAACAGTCGAATTTATTAGTTAATCTAAGCTAGACCATTGGTGAAATCTGGAAAGATCTGGAAGACCATTTTGATCCTAGTATGGAACTTCTTAACAATGTGCACCCACGATTCTTTACCAAACAAACTGAAAACCAGGACCTTCGATTTCACATGTGAATACTTAAGTTTTTGACCACTGAGTCAGCATACGACGGTGTTAATAACTAAGTTAAATCGATCCATGGTATTGCGCAACCCTTCATACTGTTAACAATCATGTGCTCACTAGCGACTAGTTTCAAGATGGATTTTTTAGAGTTCTAGTGAGAAGTCGTCATCATTGGAGTCAAATTCGTGTCCGGTGTCAGACAGTTATCCATCTCAGACAATATATGAAAGGTTGAGTAAGATCATGGATCGATGGAAGTTAGATATTAACATCGATGGATGCCAGCCTGCTCAGTGGTCTATAGACTGAATTCGTGCGTGAGACTGAAGGTCCTGCTTTCCAGTCCATTTGGTGCTAGATCGTGGATGCGCATTGCTGAGTAATCCGGTAATAGGACAAAACGGCTGTCCAATACTTCCAGGCTTCCAATTATAGTCTAGTTTAGACTGACTTGTGAACTCAATTGTTGAAATACTACAATCTCCACAAATCCCCATAATTAAGAATAAGTAAATGAATAAGTAAGCAAAAAGATAACTGATTAACAGTTAACTACCCTAGAGTAGTAGATGTAAAAAAAATAGTCAATTATTCATGGGATAAACTGGTGTAAATATCGTGGATATACAGAGTTCAGTTCAGAGTTATTCTTCTCCACGAATTGGAATCATCTAGGCAATAAATTTTACTAGACAGCTCAGGATTTCCAGAACTACACAGAGAAGCCATTCGATGATATTCATTTTTTGTAGTGATAACGACACATTTATACCACTTATACAGAATCCAGTGGTCTACATTTTCAGTTTCACGATCTTGTGAGACGATTGTCCGACTATACTCATATCACACAGGTTCCAGTTGTTTGACAGGAATTCTACGACTATACAGAAATCCGGTTAATAGATATAATACTTCTGGATCTTTTGATTTCGTTCATTAAATGACTGACGACAATATAGTTAGAAAGAGAATGATATCACTGAATGTTACTTCTTCCTTTAGAACTGTCTCTCTCTCACTGAGACTATTTGCTTCATATATGAAAATGTCGAAAATAAAAAATTACGATATTGATTTCTGGGTAGTCCTATGCTATGATGAAATAGGTGTTTAGTGCTTACAGGTTTCCAGTGATGATCTAGTTAAAATCAAATAGCTGGTGATGTACACTATGAATTTTATATCCTTAATAAATCTATATGTGGGAGAGTTTGATCGTTTCTGCTTAATGGTAACTACATTTTAGGACTTTATTTTATTTTATCTTATTTAAACACATAAAGAGGCACTAAATGCAAGTCACTTGATTTGTGTGAGGACTGTGATACTGTTCAGGTGCCCAAACTGAAGCAGGTGGTTTGCTTAGTGGACCACACCTCGAGCCTTTGACCTAACGATCTGATCCACAAGGCAGTGGAGCATCGTGAGGAGATGCAGTCCCATGATAGCCGGTCACAAACGATTGATTCATACTCTATTTGTTCCTTCAGGATACTGGAGCCTATGTGCACCATTGGTTTGGAATGAAGGTTCTCCAACTCCTCTAGGTGAACACGGAGGGTTCACCAACCTGGTTAAAGTGCTGTAAATTCGATTTCCGTCCTCTCGATTTCGTAAACAAAACCCGTGGTACGAGAAGGCAGTAAGTAAGACTTCCCTGATAAAGACTATATACACGTGGCCATGTTATAACATTTTGTGAGGGAGAGCGTACTCTCCCTACTCTCAGCCGTACCAGGGCATTTGGGGACTTAAATAACATGGTTTTATAAATGGTCACATAGTTTAAGTCGCATTCTTTCCTTATAATCTATCTATCTATCTAGTAGCTTGAATCAATGTTTCTTGTAGGATTTGAACCAATGATCAAATATTTATATTATATCTAATCGTTTAACAAGGAGGATCGGATGCAGATGAAAAGGCGAGGATTGGCAAAGGAAGGGCAGCATTTCTACAATTGGAAAATATATGGAACTCAAAACAACTCTCAACTAACTTCAAAGTGGATCTGACATACATTGAGGAAATACCCAAACTGCATCACGAGTCAAGCCCTAACTTGGAATCCGGAAAGGAAGTGGAAAAGAAGAAGGTCAAAGAACATATTACGTTAGGAAATAGTAGCAGATATAAAAAGGATGAATGTTAACTGGAAAGAACTGGAAAGGAATGCCCAGGCCAAGGTTGGATGGAGAATTCTGGTGAGCGGCCTATGCTCCTCTACGAGGGGTAACAGGCATAAGTAAATGTAATCGTTTAACGTTAAGCATAATGAACTGCAATATTCAATTACTTAAACTAGTGACCATAATACAATTCGATACATAGAATTTATAGTTGAAATCGTGAATCAATTGAAGCTAGACCACCATCGAAAACCTGTAAGCACTGGACGGCCGTTTCTTCCTATTATGGGACTCCGCATCAGTGCGCATCCACGAACCCGCCTCGCGAGATTTGGACCCAGGACCTACCAGTCTCGCGTCAGAGCACTTAACCAGTGGAGTTCAAACCACGTCTTATGTGAGATATCAACTCACTGAAGACAATTGATAAACGGTTGCTCAACTTCGTGGATTGGTTGGAGTTAGGTATAAACGCCATTGAATGCCGGCTCAATGGTCTGTCGGTTAAGTGCTCTGGTGTGAGGCTGGTATATCCTGGGTTCGAATCTATCGAGGCGAGATCTTGGGTGCGCACTGATGAGGAGTTCCACAATAGAAAGAAACTGCCGTCCAGTGTTTCCAGGTTTTCCATGGTGGTCTAGCTTAAATTGATTCACGCTTTCAACTATGAAAATACTAATTCTCTACAAAACCCCTTCACATAGAATTTAGTCATAAATAAAGAGTAAACCGTATGATACATTATATCTAAGTCATTAATTTATTCCATTTTGCAATTCATTTTATAATCATAAATGTACTCAAAAGGAATGACTATTAGAAGAATCTCTACAAAGTTCTGAATGAGGTTTCTTTATAATGGCCCCCGAATGCCCTGGTACGGCCGAGAGTGGGGAGAGTCCGTTCTCCCCCTCAAAATGCTCTCACATGGCAACGCGAATATATAGCCTCTGTCACACAAATCCTACTCACTGCCTTCTCGTTGCATTACTGTTGGTTACGAAATTGAGAGGACGAAAGGCTATTGTCCGGCTCTTAAATCAGGTTGGTGGACACGGAAAGTCCATCTAGATGAGTTGGAAAACCCTCATTCCAAACCAATCGTGCACATGGTCTCCAGTATCCTGAGGACACAAATGGAGTATGGACCAATTGTTGGTCATCGGCTACCATGGGACTGCATCTCCTCACGATGTTCCACTGCCTTGTGGATCAGATCTTTAAGTCAAAGGCTCTGGGTGTGGCCCCCTAATAAAACCACCTGCTTCAGTTTGGGTACCTGGGCAGTATTACAGCCCTTACACAAATCAAATGAGGTTTGTGTGGCGCATATATATCTGGTACCTCCTTGTATCAATATCTATCTGTTCAAATAAATAAATAAATAAATTCTTTATAATGAATTATAACTAGACCATAAACTGGGACAAATCTATAGAATGATTTGTATAATATTACACAGTATGTTAATCTGTCTGAATTGATATATTACATCATAGAAGTAAAAAAATACATTAGTCTAACTTTACAAATTGTGACTTCGAAATGAGACAAACATTGTACGTTAATTTTTTTAACAGTTGAATTCATGAGTCGATGTAACTTAGTGGGGGTTTTTTTCTGCTTAGCGTTGTTTATGAAACAGTTAATTTTCTACGGGATGGGATCGCTAACCTCATGATCAACCCTCCTCCTTTCTCCAGGCATGGGATCGGTAGTAATCCTTGGAAGGGCTACAAGCGGAGTTGATATAAGCTAGTCCATCATTGTAAACCTGGAAGTACTACACGGCCATTTCGTCCTAGTTGTTATGTTTGAAGCGATTACGAGTTCATCTATTCAGCGAACAAAAAAAGACTTGTGATCAAAGACTAATAAGCTAGCTATTCTGATACATTCCAGCCATGCTAACTAGAGAGAGAGAGAAGAAGTTCGAACGAAGAATAAATATATGCGTGCAAGCAGACAGAAGCACAAGCGATCACATCAGGCACAAATTAAACGTATATATTCAATATAAAACTGTTCTTCGGAAGCGTTACAAAATAGCATACTAAAAGACACAACGGTCCGATAAAGTTCAAGATTTTCCCAAGTGGGAAATACGGCATGAAGGTGAAAAGAGAGCTTATAGTATATAAACAAAGAAATTCAAAATTTCAAAAATAGGGTATTTACCAACTGAGTTCTGGGGATCTAACTTCCCCAACACTTGTATGGAACTTCTCAATAATGTGCACCCCACCATCCCGTACGTGGGATTCGAACCTAAGACCTTCGGTCTCACACTCGAGCTCTTAATCTCTAGACCACTGAGCTGATCAACATCCAACGATGTTAATGACTAACTTCAACCGATCGATGAATGGATGCGCAACCCTTCATCTATCGTCTGAGGTGATTAGCTTCAAGGGAAATTTCCTTAATTTCTAGCCAGTGGCCATGACTATTAGAGTCCAATCCATGTCGGATATGAGACAGTTATTCACCTCAGATAATGGATGAAGGGTCACGGAATTTCATGGATCGAAGTTAGATATTAACACATTTGGATACCAGATCAGTGGTCTAGACCAAAGGTCCTACTTTTGAGTCCATTTGCTGAGCAGTTCGATACTAGGACGAAATGATCTTATAGTGCTCCCAAGTGTTTTAATGATGGACTAACTTACATAAACTCATGAATCCAACTATTGAAATTACTTCATTCTCTACAAACAACCTCATTCTCATTAATATTAATTTTTCATAAAATCATTAAATGAAATAAACTATCATGTTCAATTGAAGCTAGACCCGCCATGGAAAACCTGGAAGAACTGGACGGTCGTTTAATCCTATTATGGGACTCCTTAGCGGCAGTGTGTATCCACGATCCCGTACTTACGAGGTTCGAACTCAAGATCATAGGTCGGGGATGCGCACTGGCACCGAGGAGTTTCATAATAGGACTAAATGGCCATCCAGTTCATCCAGGTTTTCCATGATGGTCTAGCTTCCATTGATTCACGCTTTCAACTATGAAAATACTAAATTCTCCACAAAACCCCTTTTGATAATTAATATCATGTTCAATATTATTTTACATACATTACAATACACATATTAATCTGTATCAAGTTTATAAATATACTACAAAATGATTGGTTAATATAAATGAACCAATCAAAATCTATGATAAGGTCAATGATTGATCTTTTTTATTATATTGACCTTAAAAGAAAAAATGATTTCTCAAATTGTTAACATCATTTAAATAGATATTTATTGTTAGAAAACATAATACTCATAATGGATCAAAATAGTTCGATCAATGTAAATGAACTTAAACAACAACAACAACAACAACAACAAAGTTTAATTTGTGCAAATATCGATTTTATTGATTGGTCAACAAATGGTCAAATTCAGAAAGGGAATCTCGCGAGAGCGAATTCGTGGATGCGCACTGCTGAGGAGTCCCATAATAGGACGAAACGGCCGTCCAGTGCATCCAGGTTTTCGATGGTGTTCTAGCTTCAGTTGACTAATGATTTCAACTTTGAAAAATACAGAAATCTCCACAAATCCCCTTCTGATTATAATTTTATATAGTTGAAATCATGAGTCAATTGAAGTTAGACCACCATGGAAAACCAGGAAGCACTAAGTGGCCGTTTCATCCTATTGTGGGACTCCTCAGAAGCTCGTCCTATTATGGAACTCCTCATCAGTGCTCATACACTATCCTGCACTTACGAGATTCGAACCCAGGACCTACCAGTCTTGAAGTTAGACATTAACACCGTTGGATGTCCTGGATTGGAATCTCGTGAGGCGGGATCGTGTATGAGCACTGATGAAGAGTTCCATAATAGGACGAGCTTCAATCGACCCATGATTTCAACTATTTAAAAGTGGTCAAAGTATCTAAAATTTGAATTGTAGTTTTAGATCTCATCTCATCTTACCTACACTTAATTTAGGCTATTATTATACAATAGCTCTAGTTTATAAATGATAATATCCGACTTTTAATATGTTCTAAAGTTTAGAAAGTGAACTTACAATTCTGATATATGATTTACTGAATTAATTACACTTGTTACTCCCAATGGAGCATAGGTCGTTGACCAACATTATCCAACCCACTCTGTCTTGGACCTTCCTTTCTAATTCTATCCAGTTTTTTGTTCATTCTTCTCATGTCTGTCTCTATTTCTCGACGTAATGTGTTCTTTGGTCTTTCTCTTCTCCTTTGGCCTTCAGGATTCCATGTCTTGTGACGCATTTGATATATGATTGACTTTATTCAATGCTGTCGATTAGTTACTTAATTATGATCCACATTTCTGATTCTGTGAATAAGTGTCCATCTGAAGGACTTCTAAAAATCTATCGCAAAACCTATTACTAATGAGTTGAGGGTTATTGTTTACCTGCCGACGTGCAATGTTTTATGGTGTAGGAGTAGGTTGGAAGAAAGTTAGGGGCGGCCAGACAAAAACGTGGCACAAATTCATCAAGTCACTGACAAGTGAACTGAGCCATGTTGGTGAGTGTAGACTACCTGGTTGGGATGCGCGAGATGAATACAATCGATGTTTCGAGACCTTGAATGATATGGTTCAAAATCGTTTGCAATGGTGAAGGTGCATCCACTCTTTGTGTTCTGCCAAATTCTAATCTTCTGAATTCTTCATGTCCCTATCCTTTTTCTCTTTCCCAATTTATTTCACTGGATTAAATATACTGCTTGAATAACATCTTCAAACCCTAATCTTTCACATAATGCTTATACTCTTACTACTTCTACCACTATGGGATTTGAATCGACAACTGTATCTCAGTGCTAATGTGGTATGACGACTGGACGATATATGTGTTCATCACCAATATAGGTTTCTGTATCGATGATCAGGGGGTTCGCCCGAGTAAGATGGTAATGGAGTGACCAAACAACTAACGTCGAAGTCACAACTTGCAGTTAATATTCATTATGTATAATCTTTTCGTCATATCTACGTACTATAGCTCTTTCATGATTTTAATCAATAGCTGCATCTCTGCGTTAATGTGGTTCGGCGACTCGAACGTACGTACGTATGAAGTTCTACGTTGTGACTTACTGACTGACTATTGTTTACCTGAATTGTTTTGTGGAATGTTTGTCTGTTTAAAAATAGTTAAGTAAAGTGAGACAGATAAGGTTTATGGCTGAAGTCTGGACACACTACATATTACTGTTCTTCAATAATACGTAACCCGGAATTTAAGGTTTGAAGTGATTTAAAAACCTGATTGAACTTTCGATCCGGTAACTGTATCAGTTCAGGAATTGTGAAGTCGCCAGTTTTGTTTTTTATTCTAACTCAAATTATCTCCAACAGTCGGTGATGTTATCTTCAAATACCTAACTTAGTCATCAGTTGGATACGATTTACGCATGTTACTTTTAGCTATTTCCATACTGCACATTAAGAGTTGGTAAGATTAATTATTCGACATTTAGGAATAAGGCACATCCATTGTCATATTACTTCATTAAACCCTGGTATCATACTATTTCGGTTTACGTCTATAAAAACCGTTACTCGGAATGATATTCAGCAGGACTTTATTTCCTTACTAACCACATTGAGGTCAGTTGTTAAGTGACTTTACAAAGGATGGCATTTATAAACACATGGGCAATTCATCCAGTGTACGGCGTCCACTGACTATAAATTATGTAGTCATTATGTCATATGGATATCTTTTAGTACATGTTCGGAGTAGTTGTCAAATTGTGTTCAGTTCTGACTCATGACACATATCTCATGAACTGTACTGAAAGTGTCATGTTATTCTATCACACTCAAAATCTACCGGAATACTATGTCTTGCACAAACCCTTGAAGTTCTTGGCTAAAAATATCCCATAGAACTTGTAATTGAAACAGCAAAACAGGATACGTCATTTATGGTTTAGCTCCTGAAAATATCCGTACATATAATCAAACTCAAACTATCAAAATTGAAGTAGATATCATGAGATTGATGTGATTCATTCGACAGTTGAATATTGAAACAATTTAACTATATCTTACATTTCAAGATTAACTACCATATCCACTTGCTATTGTTTACTTGAATGTTCTAATTGGTGTTTAGGACTGAAATCGATCAGTCTCTTATTGGCAAATGTGAATACTGTGAGTATCGCCTCGATATTTTCTTAATTTTCATAGTTGAGATCATGAATCACTTGAAGCTAGACCACCATGGAAAACCTGGAAACACTAGACGGCCGTTTCGTCCTATTGTAGGGCTCCTCGGCAGTGCGTATCCACGATCCCGAACCCAGGACCTGCCAGTCTCGCGCCAGAGCACTTACCCATAGACCACTGAACCGGCATCCAACTGGATTTGAGTCCACGGATGAACACTAACCCTGGGATGAAGGTAAATACAATTGAAGAGTCCCAAATAAGACGAAATGTTGCACGTCTTAGATTATACTGCTAGCCACTATCCATCTTTGCTCAATTACCGTGTATTCATAATGAAGATTTTCAAATTTGGGATGGTTTATTAAATGTTATTCACATTACTGTTGGTCTACTTTATCAATCTAAAAGAGTTCATTCACTAGTAGCAACATTTCGAAATGAATAAAATGGTCATTATGGGATTGATGATGTTGTTGGATTTTGATTAAAATCATGAATCAATCAATAATAAACCACCCTCAAAAACCTCGAAGGACTGGATGACCATTCCGTCTTAGTAGTGCACATTCACGATCCCTTTGCTAAATGGCCTCGAAAGCAAGACTTTCAATCTCACATGAGAACATTTAATCTCTAAACCACTGAACCGTCATACAACGGTATTAATGACTAACTTCAAATAATCCACTATATTACACGACCATATTTGGTTGAAGTTAGACATTAACACCGTTGGATGCCGGCCAGATCAGTGGTCTAGAGGTTAAGTGTTCTGGTGCGAGACTGATAGGTCCTGTGTTCGAATCTCGTGACTGTGGGATCGTGGATGCGCATCACCACTGAGGAGTCCCATAATAGAAAGAAACGGCCATCCAATGCTTCCAGGTTCTCCATGGTGGTCTAGCTTCAATTGACTAATGAGTTCAACTATGTAAATACTGAAATCTCCACAATACCCCTTCTGACCATAATGAAACATTGAAATTTGATCCGATCAAATGACCACACATTGTGTATATCTATGTTGTTTATATCTATCCTTTACTTTATACAACAGAACTAAGTGAGTAATATATACAGCGTTTTTTTTTATTAAAAAAAGGGTGGGATGGAAAATCTTACTGTCAAAACGGGACATAGTGATTGTCTATTATAATCACTTTGTCTAGACTTTATTTTAATCAATAAAGTTAACTTTGTTTTCAACCTTCCCCCCTCCCTCACCCCTTGCTGTGATGAAAAACAAAAAAAACAAACAAAAGTACACACAGAGATATAAAACAGAAAATACTGATGAACATTCTGACCATAAGGAAGATATTGGGATCTATGTGACCTTATTAATCTAATAAAAAATATATCAGTTTTATACTTCAAATTACATATATACAATACCCTTCTTATGAACTTAATTATTTATGATCTAAGGGTGTAATGTTTCCTTATCTAAAACATTCAATATAGATTAGAAGGGGTTTTTGTGGAGATTTCAGTAAGTTTATAGTTGAAATAATGAGTCTATTAAAGCTAGACCCCCCATGGAAAACCTGGAAGCACTGGATGACCAGTGGAGTTCAAAACCACGTCAGTTGTGAGATATGAACTCACTAAAGACAACTGGTGAACGGTTGCTCAACTTTGTGGATCAGTTGAAGTTAGACATTAACATCGTTGGATGCCAGTCAGATTAGTGGTCTATCGGTTAAGTGGTCTGGCGTGAGACTGGTAGGTCCTGGATTCGAATCTCGCAAGTGCGGGATCGTGGATGCGCACTTCTGAGGAGTCCCATAATAGGACGAAACAGCCGTCTAGTGCTTCTAGGTTTGCCTTAGTGATCTAGCTTCAATTCACCCACGCTTTCAACTATGAAAAGATTTATTAATGAATTTAAGGGCTTGGTCGTTTTTTCTTTACAATATTAAATCCTAATTGACTCATTGTTATAAACGCTAGGGTTTCTTGTAATAACAGTCCTTTTTTACTTTTTACACATATGTGGGATGTTAATTTACCTTAGACGAATATCTACACTAGACTTCCCACCCAGTGTCTATTCTACAGGACTTCAACACACAACTTAGATCAAGAACACTAGAATAGTCTGACTAGAACGTCAATATATTTCCACACACCCAAAATCCGAAACAATCTAACAACAAAGAACATTTAATCAGTAGCAATGAGGATAGGGGAATATATAACACATATAACAACTGTCACACTATATGTAATATCAGTATCGAGTTGTGGAAATTGTTGAATATCTTTGATAAGTACTGCTGATGCGTCTTACACTAGGACGAAACATAGGACTAGTGCTTTCACATCTTCAACGGTAGTCTCACTTAGATCATTATATCTAGTATATCGGTAATATTTACATAGATTAGGAAAATTTGTTTTGAACTTAGTCAATAAAATTGCTTTATACTTTGTAGTACAGAGTTGACACTAGGATAAATTTTATTTAATATTATAGTAGAAATCATGAGTCCATTGAAGCTAGACCACCATGGAAAACATGAAAGTACTGGACGGTCATTTCGTCTTATTGTGAGACTCCTCAGTAGTGCGCATCAGCGATCCTGCACTCATGAGATTCGAACCCAGGATCTATCAGTCTCTCACCAGAGCACTTAACCACTAGACCACTGACCTGGCTTTCAGGTTTTTCATGGTGGGCTAGTTTCAATTGACTCATGATTTCAACTAAATAAGATTATTAAAATCTCCACAAAACCCCCTTCTGGTAATTTTTTTTCTGTCAATGAATTATCTAATCAATAATCATGAAAACTATTGATTTCCTAATTAGTTATATCTATTGTATTTTCAACTTCTTTTTACGTCTGAACGATCAACATTTAATTTCCATTTGTTTTAATGTGAATAATAAGGGAATATATCACTGATGTATTAAACAATCAATAATCTTTTACATGGAAACTACTATCTATCCTCTTTCTCTCTCCCTCCTTCCCTCTCTCTCTCTCTCCTCTCTCTCTCTCTTTTTGGAGATTTCAGTATTTTTCAAAGTTGGAATCATGAGTCAATTGAAACTAGACCACCATCAAAAACCTGGAAGCACTGGACGGCCGTTTCGTCCTATTATGGGACTCCTCAGTAGTGCGCATCCACGATCCCACAGTCACGAGATTTGAACCCAGGACCTACCAGTTTCGAGCGAGAGCCCTTAACCGATAGACCACTGCTCTGACCGGCATCCAACTGTGTTAATGTATATATATAATATTTCGTGAATTGTATTGCTTGAATTTTCTGTTATTGATTGTTTTTAGTTATAATGTGGTATGTGTTTGTATGTGTTACTGATGTCAACAGATATAAGTAGTATGTATCATTCATCGAAAGTGAAATGCCTGGAGGCACAAGACTAAGAAGATCAAAGAAAAGTGAACGAGAACAAAGAATCATTGATGTGTAAACGAAAGAACAATGAAGTCTGAATTGATTGATTGATTGACATTTTATAAAATGAAATATTCACTGTATGATTCTCACATTTTACTAGATGAATCGGTCCTTTTATATTTAAGTACATGTACTTATACTCATTTATGTTCTCATTCATTACAATAGTAGTGTATATATAGTTTACATTCAATTATTTTGGCGTTTTGTTCTTTGAGCTGGATGGTGTAGTTGTGGAGTTTTTATCGTCCTTCTGAACGATATCTGAAGTTTGTGCTGATGATCAATGAAGTTACTGACAATCCATGAAGTAGCTCAGTAGCTCCAACTGCATTTACCAATCTACATGTACATGCCAAAGCAAGTACATTGGAAAAACCGAGAGAAGAATACATATTCGCATTTCTGAGCATGTTCCTAAAAACCTGAAGCTGTGAAGGACCAGCGCTCTCAACAGTGCGATAGCTCGGCATTTACACCAGGCACACAATTGACATTTCTCATGATTTAAAAATCATTAGCAGACAAAGAAATACAACCACTCTCCGGTTTGCTGAAGCGATCGCAATAAAAAAACTCAAACCAGAGGCCTATGCTCCTCGACGAGGGGTAACAGGCGTAAGTAAGTAAGTAAGTAATTCTTTTTTTTTAAATAGTTTTTATTATATTCCTCTTCTTTTACCCAATTCTTAAACCACCCTTTTTCTCACACATTTCCGCTCACTTGTCTCTCTTAATTATATGAACTCTCCAAAATTCTATTCAATTATTATGTAACCCACCCTAATTGTTTTTAATTATCTCTAAAATTATCACACATTTGATCTTATCTGTCTTTGAATTCCACTCAACTATTACGCCTTTCACCCGTTATGTTTCCGTCATTCTAATAACCTCTGACCTTTCCTTGCACATATATACCATTATTATTGAACATCAACATTGAGATGCAGGCACATCCAGCTGACGAGTCCCAAATAGGGACGCGCGTCCTGGATTCCACTAATAGCCACTATCCATCTCTGCTTAATTATGTCCATTGTTCCATACTACTTATTACTACGATTCTAAAACTCAAATATACATTTGGTTGTAAGCAGCTGATGATGAGAAATCACGAAATATAATGAATTCATACTATTCTGCATCAATATTTGTTCTGTCTTTATTTAAATTCATAAAGGGAACTAATTGCACGAAATCCATGAAGTCACTGACAATTGAACTGAGACATATTGGTAGGTGTAGACTATCTGGTTGGAATTTGCAAGATGATAGCAATCAATGGTTAGACACCTTGAATGACATGGCTCAATATCGTTTGCATTGGTGAAGATGCATCCACTCTTTGTGTTCTGCCAAATCCTAATCTTCTGAATTCTTCATATCCCTATCCTTTTTCTCTTTCCCAATTTATTTCACTGGATTAAATATACTGCTTGAATAACATCTTCAAACCCTAATCTTTCACATAATGCTTATACTCTTACTACTTCTTCCACTATGGGATTTGAATCGACAACTGTATCTCAGTGCTAATGTGGTATGACGACTGGACGATATATGTGTTCATCACCAATATAGGTTTCTGTATCGATGATCAGGGGGTTCGCCCGAGTAAGATGGTAATGGAGTGACCAAACAGCTAACGTCGAAGTCACAACTTGCAGTTAATATTCATTATGTATAATCTTTTCGTCATATCTACGTACTATAGCTCTTTCATGACCGTACAAAACAACATTTTTATTACAGAAATATATTAGTAAGAGTAGTTACAGTGAACAGAGTGAGACCACTGTCATATGGTCCAGTTCATGATATACAAATGATAAATGAGCATTAGTCGTGCCTTAACCTAACCAGGATCGGTAAATTGTTCTAGATTCGAACCTAGGACCTACCTACGTTTAACACCATTATTTTCATTCTGTGGTTGCCACAAAATAAAAATGATATATTGCTATCATGTTAAACGCTTTGATCAGTATACAAAGATGTTTCTACTAATCGTTACACTTGCCCCCAAATACTCTGGTACAGTCGAGAGTGGGGACAGCCCACTCTCCCTCTCAAAATGCTCACATATGGCCACGCGTCTATAGCCTCTGTCACACATATCCTACTCACTACCTTCTCGTACCACAGGTATTGTTCACGAAATTGAGAAGAAGAAAAGCGAATGTCTGGCAAGTTAACTGCACCGGTGGACACGGAAAGTCCATCTAGGGGAGTTGGAAAACCCTGATTCCAAACCAATGGTATACATGGAATCCAGTTTCCTGAGGAAACAAATGGCATATGAACCAATTGTTGGCCACTGGCTACCATGGGACTGCATCTCCTCACGATGCTCCATTGCTTTGTGGATCAGACCTTTATGTTGAAGGCTCCGAATGTGGCTCCCTAAGAAAACCATCTGCTTCAGTTTGGGAACCTGCACAGTATCACAGCCCTCACACAAATCGAATGAGATTTGTGAGACGCATATTTATCTGGTGCCCCCCCCTTGTACCAATATCTATCTGTTCAAATAAATAAATAAATAAAATCGTTACACTTGATATTTGAATTTCGCGCAAATACCAAAATCATCGCATTCTCCACCCTCATTGGTTACTTTCCTTTTAACCGGTTTACATGTAAACTTTTAAATACACTACTTATATGTATACATGTTTTATATGTTGACCTTAAAATAATCTATTTTCATATATACTACTTATTTTTAAACACAGATCAAACCATAAAAATGTATCGTTTTTTTTTCATTAAATAAGTAATATATGATTGAAAATTCGGTCAAAAGCCTTTTGTTTAACTACTACTACTGGTTAGTAGTTGTGGTAAATAGGGTGTATAGTTCTATCTTGTTACTAACTTAGTAGCATTGATTTTGATGTTTTTCGATACAAAATTCAAAAACATCTATTTAATATTAGACCCCTCCCCCAATATATTGGTATTTTAGTATTGTACCGTGTTGTCATTGATAACTAATCTTGGTTGGATATGAAGAAAGTATCCACTGAAAACAATCAAAGATAGTCATATGATATTGCTTATTTACTTACTTACTTACTTACTTACTTACTTACTTACTTACTTACTTACTTACTTACTTACTTACTTACTTACTTACTTACTTACTTACTTACTTACTTACTTACTTACTTACTTACTTACTTACTTACTTACTTACTTACTTACTTACTTACTTACTTACTTACTTACTTACTTACTTACTTACTTACTTACTTACTTACTTACTTACTTACTTACTTACTTACTTACTTACTTACTTACTTACTTACTTACTTACTTACTTACTTACTTACTTACTTACTTACTTACTTACTTACTTACTTACTTACTTACTTACTTACTTACTTACTTACTTACTTACTTACGCCTGTTACCCCTAATGGAGCATAGGCCATCTATCTGCATTCTCTAACAGACTCTGTCCTGGGCTTTCCTTTCTAGTTCTATTCAATTTTTGTTCATTCTTCTCATGTTTGTCTCCATTTCGCGGCGTAATGTGTTCTTTGGTCCTCCTCTTCTCATTTGAGCTTCAGGATTCTATGTGAGGGCTTGTCTTGTGACTCAGTTGGGTGATTTCCACAATGTGTATCCTATCCACTTCCAGTGCTTCTTCCTCATTTCTTCCTCCACTGGAAACTGGTTTGTTCTCTCCCACAGAATGTTGTTGCTGATAGTGCCTGTCCAACGGATCCAAAGTATCTTACGTAGACAACTGTTAATAAATACCTGTATCTTCTGGATGATGTCTTTCGTAGTTCTCCACGTCTCCGCCCCATACAGTAGAACTGTCTTGACATTTGTATTGAAAATTCTGATCTTGGTTTTGATTGACAATTGTTTTGAGTTCCAGATGTTCTTCATTTGTAAATATGCGGCTCTTGCTTTGCCGATCCGCATCTTCACATCTGCATCAGATCCACCATGTTCATCGATGATGCTGCCCAAATATGTAAAGGTTTCCACATCCTCCTAAGCTTCTCCGTCAAGTGTAATTCGATTGGTGCATGTTGTATGATATCGCAGATTGGTTAAATTTATCTAGAAGTTTATAATTCAAGCATGAAGCCGAAGATCTTGGGTTCACTCCTCAACAGTGTAAATAGTGTATGCATGCTACTGATTATTCTTAAAGTAGGATGAAACAAATACAGTGGTTATCTAACTTTTATTAGTTGGTGATCTCAACAAAATTCAACAATCTCTTTCACCTTCAAACTCTTAGGAGGAAGCCGTTGATCTCTGGAGTCATTTTCTTTACTATAGGCTGTGATTTACTGAAGACCTAATCAAAATAAATGAGAACTGGGTAGTCATTTTGTTATTTTTCAAGATAACACATCAATACGTACTGAGCATCTCGTCAAAGTTCAAAGCTGAGTGATTCAATTCTCACTATGAGCATGTAACCATTTATATTACATAGTCAGAATTCAGTAATCCATATTTTGAATTTTAGTCAATTTATGACTGATCATTCATTTTTCAATACTTAAGAATACACATTATTCATTAGAAGGGCTTTTTGGATACTATAGTAATTTCAATAGTTGAGATCATTAGTCACTGGAAACTGGACCAACATGGTAAACCTGGAAGTACTCGACGGCCTTTTCGTCCTATTATGGGACTCCTCAGTGGTGATGCGCATCCACGATCCCGGCAAGTGAGATTCCAAACCAGGACCTATCGGTCTCACGCGCGCGCTTGGACTCTAGACCACTGATCTGGCCGGCATCCAACGGTGTTAATGTCTAACTTCAACCGATCCACGAACTTGAGCTACCACATCCACCATTGTCTTCAGTGAGTCGATATTTTACAACAAACCTGGTTGAACTCCACTGGTTACGGTCCGTCAGAAGGTAACTTAATATCACTAATATTATGTATATGCTTTCAAATTCTGGTTGATGTTTTTTAGCGAGTTGGTTTTATACAGGATGCAGTCGCTAACCCCATGCTCAACCCTCCTGTTTTATCCAGGCTTGGGACCGGCAGTATCCCCCGGAGGAGCTATAGGCGAAGTGAATCCTGGATTCCACTACTAGCCACTATCCACCTTTTCTTATAACTAGATAGCGTTTTCCACATCGAGAGCCCAACGTTGTTGAAATGCTCTAAACTAAAATAATGCTACTTTCTAGTAACCCTTGGATCTTGATTATACTCTACATAAAAAACTATTTTTACACTTAACAACTATTTATTAGATACATAACTGTAATTATCAAATATTATTATAACCAAAGGCGGATAGTGGCTAGTAGTGGAATCCAGGACGTACGTCAACTGGATGTTCGTGCATCTCAGATTTGATGTTCACTCCAGGACTCGAACCCAGTGCCACTCACTTCAAACTCCACCCACTTAGCTACTGAGTCCTGATAGCCAATTGCTTGTGCAATGAGGTGAAGTTTAAATTCACTTGATGTTGTTTTCTCGTATCTTTCCATTGTTGTTGATCAATTACAGGCTTAAACAACAATAGGAAGATACAGTCAGTCAGTTAGTCACAACGTAGAACTTCGTATGTACACAAGTACATCAGTTCGAGTTGCCATACCACATTAACATAGAGATACAGTTGTCGATAACAAATCCCATAATGGTAGAAATAGTAAGAGTATAAGTAGTAATCTGAAAGATTAAGGTTTGAAGATGTTATTCAAGGAGTATATATAATCCAGTGAAATAAATTTGGAAAGAGAAAAAGGCTACGGACATGAAGAATTCGGAAGATTAGAATTTCGTAGAACACAAAGAGTGGATGCACCTTCTCCATTGCAAACGATTTTGAAACATGTCATTTAAGGTCTCTAACCATAGGTTGCTATCATCTCGCGCATCCCAACAAGGTAGTCTACACCTACCAATATGTCTCAGTTCAATTGTCAGTGACTTGATGGATTGGTGCCACGTTTTTGTCTGGCCACCCCTAACTTTCTTCCAACCTACTCCTACATCATAAAACATTGCACGTCGGGGCAGTCGGTGGTTGAGCATACGTAACACGTGTGCCAGCCATCTCAACTGATGAATTTTCAATACTTCATCAATCGATTTGCCATTCTTACCTAGTACTCGTTTCCTAACATCTGCATTACTTACTCGGTGCTCCCAGGATATACGAGCAATGCTTCGAAGACACCTATGATCGAATACTAGTAGACCACGAATATCCTCTACTCTTATCGGCCATGTTTCACTGCCATAAAATAGGATGGACCGAACTGCTGACCTTTTGTTGCTAGACGGACATCCCGAATAGGAAGATACAAACAAACAACATCAAGTGATTTTATTATTTTAATGTTAAAAACTTTCTCTAAGCTTTAATATAATTCGTTTTAATCGATATCTAAAACATGTAAAACCGAAAAAATTATTTGGCTGACATGGCTAACTATTAATAGAAAATCAATATGACCTGACCTTTTGTTGATGACCTTTCAGATTATTGATTATTTAGAGTTCGTTTGCTTTTATGAAATGATAGAAAAACATGATAGGAAAATAGATTGAAAATTTAAGCAAAGATGTATAGTGGCTAGTAGTGGAATCCGAGACACGCGGTTCGTCCTATCTGGGACTCGTCAGTTGGATGTACCTGCATCTCAGAGTTGATGTTCACTCTGAGATTGATAAAGTGTTTATCATTGACAAGTTCATTGGATTAGATTGTATAATTAGAAAATAACAATTCAAGATTTATTATCAGAACGGGTTTTAGTGGAGATTTAGTATTTATCATAGTTGAAAGCGTGAGACCACCACAAAAATGCTGGGAGAACTGGACGGTCGTTCCGTCCTATGAAACTACTAAATCTCATTAGTGACTGACTTCGAGAGGTAAATCCAGGAGTTCTAGTGAGTAACAGTGACTAGTGGAGTTCAAACAATGTCTGTTTTGAGATAGGAACTCACTGAAGACAATTGGTGAACGGTTACTCAACTTCGTGGATTGGTTGAAGTTAGTCATTAACACCATCGGATGCGGGTTCAGTGGTCTATCGGTCAAGTGCTCTGGCGCGAGACTTATAGGTCCTGGATTTGAATCCCTCTAGTCGGGATCGGGTATGCGCATTGCTGAGGATTCTCACAATAGGATGAAACGGCCGGCCAGTGCTTCTATGTTTTCCATGGCGGATCTAGCTTCAATTGACTCAATTATTTTAATTATGGAAATAATGAAATCTCTACAAAACCCCTTCTGATCATAAACAAAATTACAATTTGTAAGCCCCTTTAGCATGAATTTGAATGATTTTTTTCTGGTTAGCGTTTTTTTAGCGAGTTAGTTTTCTACGGGATAGGGTCGTTAACCCCATCCCCAACCCTCCTATTTTACCCGGGCATGGGACCGGTAGTAACTCTAGAAGAGCTACAGGCGGACTTGATGTCGAAACTCTGGGAGATATGGAAACATTCACGCAACCGGGAAGCATCGTTGATAAACAAGGAGGATCGGATGCAGATTTAAAGGTATAGATTGACAAAGGAAAGACCACATTCCTATAATTGAAGAACATATTGGAATCAAAACAATTGTCAGATTGTTTCAAAGTGAAAATCTTCAATACGAATGTCAAGACAGTCATACTGTACGGAGCTGAAACGTGGAGAACCCCTACATTCATCGTCAAGAAGGTAAAAGTATTTATAAACAGTTGTCTGCGCAAAATACTCAACATTCACTGGTCGGATACCATCAGCCACAGTGTTTTTTTGGAGATGACAAACCAGCTTCCAGCTGAAGAGGAAATTAGGGAAAGACATTGGAAGTAGCTCGGGCATACATTAAAGAAATCACTAACCTGCATCACGAGTCAATCTCTAACTTGGAATCTTGAAGGGAAGTGGAAAAGATGAAGGTCAAAGAACACATAACGTCGGGAAATAGAAGCAGATATGAAAAGGATGGATGTTAACTGGAATGAACTGGAAAGGATTTCCTAGGACAGAGTTGAATGGAGAGTTCTGGTTGGTGGTCTATGCTCCTCCACAAGGGGCAACGAGCGTAAGTAAGTAAATTACCATGGATTTCTAATATAAAACACTTTGATTGTGAAGTATATTGCTATTCATTGAGAAATAAATTTCTCTGGTCATTAATAACTAATAAATACCTAAAGCTAATGGACCATAGTAATTTGTTTGAATTTTCCTTTTACTTAATTACTTAATTACGCCTGTTACCCTGTGAAGGAGCATAGGCCACCAACCAGAACTCTCCATTCAACTCTGTCCTAGGAAATCCTTTCCAGTTCATTCCAGTTAACATCCATCCTTTTCATATCTGCTTCTATTTCCCGACGTTATGTGTTCTTTGACCTTCATCTTTTCCACTTCCCTTCAAGATTCCAAGTTAGAGATTGACTCGTGATGCAGGTTAGTGATTTCTTTAATGTATGCCCGAGCTACTTCCAATGTCTTTCCCTAATTTCCTCTTCAGCTGGAAGCTGGTTTGTCATCTCCAAAAAAACACTGTGGCTGATGGTATCCGACCAGTGAATGTTGAGTATTTTGCGCAGACAACTGTTTATAAATACTTTTACCTTCTTGACGATGAATGTAGGGGTTCTCCACGTTTCAGCTCCGTACAGTATGACTGTCTTGACATTCGTATTGAAGATTTTCACTTTGAAACAATCTGACAATTGTTTTGATTCCAATATGTTCTTCAATTATAGGAATGTGGTCTTTCCTTTGTCAATCTATACCTTTAAATCTGCATCCGATCCTCCTTGTTTATCAACGATGCTTCCCGGTTGCGTGAATGTTTCCATATTTTCCGACACTAAAATGTATCTTCAATTCCGACAAACGAAAAATCAACCCCCCACCTTTGTGTATTCAAAATAAAAAAAAACAGTTTGTTCTCACCCTGGTAATATTATTAGCTTATTATCCAGAGTGATGAGGTTTCGAATGGTGTTCACATTATTATTTTCTTTATTATCGTTGTCTCCACTTTCCCCATCCCCCCATTTTCAGTCTAGTTGACCTTTGATTTTTTTATATAAATGTTCTTAACAAGTATATTATGTGTGATCGGATTGTTCGAAATGTATTTCGCTAATATCTCATCACATAGTTCTGATAATCTTCGTCTTCTTATTAAAACACAATCGAAATTAGACATTCAGTTGTGATATGGTAAGGTAGATTCATGTATGTTTAAAGCATGAGTCAATTGAAGCTAGACCACCAGGGAAAACCTGGAAACACTGGACGGCCGTTTCGTCCTATTATGGGACTCCTCTAGCTTCAATTGACTCATGCTTTAAACTATGAAAAATACTAAATCTCCACAAAACCCCCTCTGATAATCATGTATGTTTGTTGATTGGTGCTAATCTATAAAAAGGCTTATTATAACTTCTTAACGGATCTAATACTCTATTTAGGGTTTGGATATCTGTCATCATCTATGGTGTGATCATTAAGTTAATCAGCTTCAAATAGAACCTCTTTAAGATTGAAACATTTATACAAGTCAGTCGTTGGTTAATAGTCAATGTCGAGGTGGTTTAATATTTCGATCACATCCCATCTATCAAATTATAGTTTAGTCTCTAGGTTAAGTCTTGAGATTGTGATGTATTCTCTTTTACTCAAAGTTCAAGTCATTCTATAGACTATCTTCAATTACATTTGTTTATTAATGTATTTGTAGATCAGAAGGGGTTTTGTGGAGATTTCAGTATTTTCATAGTTGAAATCATGAGTTAATTGAAGCTGGACTACCATGGAAAATCTGGAAACACTGGATGGTCGTTTCGTCCTATTGTGGGACTACTCAGCAATGCGCATACACGATTCTGCCTCACGAAATTCGAACCCATAACCTATCAGTCTCGCTCGCAAGCGCTTAACCACTAGACCACTGAGCCGGTCCTGGGTTCGGATCTCGCGAGGCAGGATCATGGGTGCGCACTGCCACTGAGGAGTCCCACAATAGGACGAAACGACCGTGCAGTAATTTCAGGTTTTCCATGGTGGTCTAGCTTCAACTTACTCAGTATTTGTAGATATTAATGAGAAGGTTGGACTTGATATTTTCAAATAGATTAAGCATTGGATAGAAAGTTAATAATCAATATACTTTTTTGTTATATCTCAATGAATAGAAAATTGTATTTCTAACGTTTCGTAACTTTATGTAAGTCACTTCTTCAGAGTAAATAAGCAATCGACATTAAATTAACAAAAGTTTGAATAGAACGAAAGAAACATTACAGAAGATTTTTAGTATGATCAAAATCATAATACGTTTGAATAGGTCGATGTCAGGTTACTCTTGGTCAAGGTGAATTTGTATGACCTGTTAGCGTATTAGTTTATACGTCAGAAGGTCGGTATGAAAAATGTATACATTTGTAATATTATTTGTCATATTACACAAATTGTGGGACTCCTCAGCAGTGCGCATCCATGACCTTGCCTCGCAAGATTCTAACCAAGGACCTACCAGTTTCGCGCCAGAGCACTTAACCGACAGACCACTGAGTCGGCTGGCATCCCATGGTGTTTATGTCTAACTCCAACCAATCCACGATGCTTGAGCAACCGTTCACCAATTGTCTCCAGTGAGCTGAGGTGTCCCACGATAGGATGGAACGGCCGTCCAGTGTTTTCAGGTTTTCCCTGGTGGTCTAGCTTCAATTGACTCAACCCCTTCTGATAATATTACACAGTCACAGAACGTCGGAAATACAACTTTCTACTCATTTGGATATAATAAGAAATATATTTGTTATTGTCTCTAATTAAGGAAAGAGAGGTAAAATGCACAGAGATATCAAACCCAGTTAAAACTTATTCTATCAGGAAGATCCAATCAACATTCATGACAACATGACAATGATTACAATTCAGTGTTCATTTAAAGAATAAATGAATCAGTAATATACGCAACATTAAATATAATAGTCATTAAATTTGTGAACCGACATAAATTTGATTATGATATGCGGAGTCATGTATGCGTACTGTTGAAGAGTTCTATAATAGGAAGAGATGGCCATCAAATGCTTTCAGGTTCTCTAAGGTGGTCCAACCTAGACTGATCCGTGATTTCACTAATATTCAACAGTTTCATCTCCACAACACTATACTGACAATTATAACTGTAGTTCAATATATTACCAAAAAGAACAATCATTATTAATGTCAGTGTTATACAATGGTGGTTAATACAGTAGATCAATAATAGGACATATTAATGTACTGCAACGGTTTTTATTGAACACACCCATGGGATCAATAATATTCTCAAATTAAACTTTTTTTTAAAAACCGTTTCTTCATTCGATCATATAACCAGTTCTATCAAAATACATTGTAGGGCTAGTGAAATGTCACTGAACCCTAGTCAAATCATCCGGTAGTTGGGTCACTAAATATCGAACAGATCATCGTCAAGGTCAAGGACAATCAGTGCACATCAGTTAATCATACGTCATGGACTGGCCCATGAGGCAGTGATTCCACTTTCGCTTGTATCTATTTTAACTAATATATTCCTGTAATAACGTCGTTTGTATTGTACAGTCTTTAGAGGATTCATGGTCCCTTGATGAGTTGATGGGGCAATCCACGTAAGGTGCTGATCAAGAGGTTCCCGTCTAACTCGAGTAGGCCTCCAATCATTCGACATAGATCATCAACGTTGATGGTCTACAACATATTGATGTATATATACACACAATTCACACGCATAGCTAACACAATGCAACAGTATAAACTTGGAACTACACAATTAGATACACAATCAGTAAGGAAAAGAGTTAACATTTTGAGATCTGATTAAATACTTATTATTGAACAGATTCAATATTAACCTCAAAGAAATGATAAGATAGATAATGATACATATAAACAAAGTTTTTTTATAAGCAAAGAGAGATAGTGGCTATCAGTGGAATGCAGGACGCGCATCACTTCATCCTATTTGGGACTCGTCAGATAGATGTACCTGCATCTCAGAATTGATGTTCACTCTAAATGGATAACGTAATGGCGTTTGAAGCGAGAGGTATTGGGTTCGAGTCCCAGAGTGAACATCAACTTTGAGATGCAGGAACATCCAGCTGATTAGTTCCAAATAGGATGAAGTGACGCGCGTCCTGGATTCCGCTGTTAACCACAATCCATGTTGGCTTAGAATGCTTTTGAATTAAAACAATATCGAGGAAATACGCATAATATGTACATATGCCAATAAGAGACTGATCAATGAGAAGATTCAACCAAATGAAGTAATCAATAAGATTGATAAACAAGTTTAATGAAGATTCTCAAGTTGACAACTACATTTAACCTTTTATAGTACAAACATTGTACTTTCACTAATATATATGATTATTATATATTTTTGGGATTTTATGTAATTAAGATCATGGGTCAATTGAAGGTAGACCACCATGGAATACGTCGAAGCACTGCACTGCCGTTTCGTCCTATTGTGGGGCTCCTCGGCAGTGCCCATCCACGATCCCGCCTCTCGGTATTTCAAATCAGGACTAACCATTCTCACGCCAGAGCACTTAACCGATAGACCACTGATCTGGCCGGCATCCAACGTTGTTAATATCTAACCTCAAACAATCCACGACATTGCGCGTTCAACTTCCTTTGTACTATGGTAGATAACTGTCTGAGATTGTTGATTATGAATACAATAATTTACATTTACTAACTGTAATATTATTTGAATAATGACTAGAATGTAAGTTATGTTACATCAATACTAAGTAAGATAAACAAACATCATTTGGTTCTGATGTCAACAACAGCAATAGATTTCTAATTAATATCTGACTTCAGTAATTCGTTCACTATACTAATCAACTAAATAATTTTGGTCTATGTATATCAGTTTGTATGTAGGAGTAGGAGTTTAGATGTATATATGTATATATATACTCGGTTGTGTATGTGTGATGTGTGTGTAGATGTATATATCTATATAATGTAAATCAATCACTTACTCACCTACTTGCGCTTGTTACCCTTCATAGAGAAGCATTAGCCATTCACCCAGTATTCTCTATCTAACTCTGCTTGAAGTTTGTGCTGCTGCTGATGATGTCGTTTAGAAGAAGAATGATGAAAGCTTCCCGACCAAACCATCCAGGTCAAAGAATATATATGTATATCTATATATACTCGGTTGTGTATGTGTGGTGTGTGTACATGTATATATCTATATAATGCAAATCAGTCACTTACTCACTTATCTACTTATGCTTGTTACCTTCATAGAGAAGAATGCCCCCAAATGCCCTGGTACGGCCGAGAGTGGGGAGAGTACGCTCTCCCTCTCGAAATGCTCTCACATGGCCACGCGAATATATAGCCTCTGACAGGGAAGTCCTACTCACTGACTTCTCGTAACATAAGTGTTATTTACGAAATTGAGAGGACGAAAAGCGAATATCTGGCGCTTTAACCGGGTTTGTGGACACTGTGAGTCCACCTAGGGAAGTTGGTAAACCCTGATTCCAAATCAATGGTACATATAGGCTCCAGTATCCTGATGGAACGAATGGCGAATGAACCAACCGTTGGTCACCGGCTACCATGTGACTGCATCTCCTCACGATGCTCTGCTACCTTGTGGGTCATACCTTTAGGTCAAAGGCTCTGGGTGTGGCCCCCTAAGAAAAACACCTGCTTCGGTTTGGGCACCTGTGCAGTATCACAGCCCACACACAAATGACATGAAATGACGCACTACACTAACTACACTGCTCTCGTTCCTAATAGAAGAAAGAAAATTTACATTATTATTATTATTAATATTAGTATTATTTACTACGTCGCTTTTTCACTCCCTTTGTCCCCAAATTGTGTATCCTTCCTTTCCAACTTATGCAGTAGCTCGCCAATGGTGGAAACTCTGTCCTATCTAAACGATCTCCAGTCACTGTCTGGTCGAAAGTGAGTGCTTCCACCGATTATGGATACTGAACCAGTCTTTCTGAAACCACGTATGCTGTTCAAGCTGGCTTCCTTCAATGTTCGCACACTAATGCAGATCGAACAACTAATGGGGCTGGCTATGTCTTTGGAAAGTCTTAATGTTGATGTTTGTTGTCTATCCGAGACCCGTATTGAAGACTCTAGTGAAGTACTACAAATTCGCTCTCCATCTGTCGCTTCGAAAGCTTGTTTCACGTGCGCTTATCCGGCGACTCTGTGGCATCTTCGTCCGGTCTTGCTGGCGTTGGTGTTGCACTAAGCGCTAGAGCTGAGGTAACACTAATCGATTGGATCCCCATTAACAGTCGGTTATGTGCTGTTAGATTAGAAAGTTCCATCAAAGTGAGAAGAAATCGGCGTGAGAAACGATGTCTTACCATCATCTCCGCCTATGCCCCGACAGATTGCAGCCCGGATGCAATCAAGGATGAGTTTTACCACCAGTTAACAGTTCTTCTCCAGAAAGCGCTTTCGACAGGTATTGTAGTATTAGCTGGAGACTTGAATGCTCAGGTCGGGCGTCTAGGCACAGAAGAGAGTCGTTTAGGTGGCCGATGGGGACTTGTTGGTCGCAGGACAGATAACGGGGACCGTTTGCTGCAACTGCGCATAGACTACAACCTGTTTCTGGCTAGCACCAACTTCCGGCACAGTCATCGCCGGTGTGCCACCTGGCGTCCTCCCTCGGCATCTCAAGCCTGGACTTAGATTGATCACATCGCGATCAGCTACCGCTGGCGTGGTTGTGTACAAGACTGCCACTCCTTTTGGAGTACCTATCTGGAGTCTGATCATGCCCTGGTCTGCGCCAATCTCACCTTACTTTTCAGTGGCCGAAGGATTGACCACCATCAACGGATTGATGTTAGTAAACTGGCTGCAACTTCTGTTGCAAGTAAGTATCGAGCGGAGCTAGCTTCTCGGCTACCTACCATCCCACCGAAAAGTATAGATGAGCATTGGTTGCATCTTCACGACGCCATGAAAATGGCGACTAAATGTGCTTGCGGCTTCGCGAAACGTCCCGCTTATAAGCACTGGGTTTCTTCTGGTTCCTTACAACTGATGGAAGCCCATCGGTCTACTCCGGATGACCGTGAGTTTGACCACAAACGAAGGCTGTTACGTAGTGAAATTGGGCAAAGCTTGCGTAAGTACCGGGAAGCTTGGTGGTCGGAGCGTGCTAATGAGATGGAAGCAGCAACTGCATCTGGTAACAGCCGGAAGCTCTTCCAACTCATCCGAGCCACTGGCAGCAAGAAGTCTGGTGTGAGTGAAACAATCTACGAGGATGATGGGATGCCAATCACTAACATCTGTCGACGTCTTGGACGATGGGCGGAATTTTTCGAAGGGCGGTTCAACTGGCCTACTGCTCCGGCAACATCAACCAGTTTGTCCTGCCCCCCATGGCCGGTGACGACTGATCCACCAAACGAGGCGGAAGTCCTCAAGGAACTCCAACTCTTGAAGTGCTACAAATCACCTGGCCCAGATGACTTACCTCCGGCTCTTTTTAAAGATGGTGGTGACTTTCTGGCTAAGGAACTGACTGTGTTGTTTGGAAAGGTTTGGGAGCAAGAAAATATTCCAACCTCATGGAATGAGTCAATAGTCGTCCCTATCTTTAAAAGGGGTTCACGTTGTTCCTGCAATAACTACCGGGGGATAAGTCTACTTTCGATCGCGTCCAAACTATTGGCTTCTATCATTCTTCGTAGGTTGTTTAAAACCCGAGAACGATTGACTCGCGAGGAGCAGGCTGGTTTTCGTTCTGGTCGAGGATGCATTGATCACATCTTCACCCTCCGCCAAATGTTAGAACACCGTCATACTTGTCACAGGCCAACAATCGTAGTGTTTCTGGATATCAACGCTGCCTTCGATTCGTTGGACAGGACTGTTCTCTGGAATTGTCTATTGAAGAAGGGTGTGCCTGAGAAGTTCATTAACATCTTAAAGGCCCTGTATACGAACACCTCAGACAGAGTGAGGGCATACAACCACCTTTCTCCCTTGTTCCATTCGAGCAGTGGGGTTAGGCAGGGTTGCCCAATCTCACCATTCCTCTTCAACTTTGCCATCGACGACATCCTAGAAACAGCTCTGGTGGATGTAAGTAATGACGGTGTGGATATGTTGCCTGGAGAACGACTTCTCGACCTTGAGTATGCTGATGATATTGTCTTACTGTGCGATTATTCCCAAGGCATGCAATCCGCACTTAATCAGTTGGCAATCAGTGTCCGCAGGTACGGCATGTGCTTTGCACCCTCCAAGTGCAAAGTACTTCTACAAGACTGGCAGGATTCTAATCCTGTACTCACCCTGGATGGTGAGGAGATCGAAGTAGTTGAGAAGTTCGTGTATCTAGGTAGCTATATAAGTGCTGGTGGTGGCGTGAGTGATGAGATTGATGCACGTATAAGGAAAGCCAGAGCGGCTTATGCCAATCTGGGTCATTTTTGCGCCTTCGTGATGTTAGTCTGGCTGTAAAAGTTCGGATCTACAACGCGTCGGTGAGAGCAGTTTTGCTCTATGCTTGTGAAACCTGGCCTCTCCGAGTTGAGGATGTTAGACGACTCTCTGTGTTCGATCATCGTTGTCTCCGAAGGATTGCTGACATACAGTGGCAACACCATGTTAGTAATGCAGAGGTTCGGCATCGTGTGTTCGGGCGCAGAGACGATAATTCAATTGGTATCACCATCTTGAAACACCGACTTCGATGACTTGGACATGTTCTACAAATGCCGTCCTAGAGACTTCGACGTCGTGCATTATTTGCCGACTCTGGGATTGATTAGAAAGAGCGGAGAGGTGGTCAGTGTATGACATGGTGTCGTGGTATGAAAGAAAGTTGCAAAGGGCTACCTTCTGTTGGTTCTTCACGACTCTCTGGCTGGAGTCCGAGAAATGGTGCTACACAGTGGATAGAGACGTTATCAGATATGACTCAGGATAAAAGCCGGTAGCGATTCTGCTGTAACCTTCTTTTACTTTCTACATAAAGAGTGGTTCTGACTTTGTTAACTGAAAGAGTCTTCTAGTTGTACATTTCAGTCCGCCTTATCTTTTCATCCTTTCTCTTCCTATTTTCATTATTTTGTGTGGCTCATATGTATCTGGTGTATTTTTGTACCAATATGTATATGTTTAATTAAATTAAATAAATAAATAGAGAAGAATAAGCTGTTCACCCAATATTCTCTATCAAACTCTTCCTGAAGTTTGTGTTGCTGTTGATGATGTCATTTAGAAGAAGAACATTGAAAGTGTCACGATCAAACCATCCAACTCAAAGAACAAAACTTCATTAAATTGTAACTCTGTCCTAGGTAACATAATCAATAAATCATTTAATAATCGATTGATATTGATTTTTTTGTGGAACATCTGATTTATGTTATTTATATCATCTGATTAATCAAGAAAAGATTCTTTTTTCTCTGTTTACATTACCAAAATTATTCATTATTATTATGACTATTAGTTTTACTTAACTATGTGGTAAAATTTGGAAGAAAAAAGAAGTCTTATATAGTTGAAATCATGAGCCAATTGAAGCTAGACTAACATCATGGAAAACTTGGAAGTACTGGATAGCACGTGAATGGTTGCTCAATTTCATGGATTCGTTGAAGTTAGACATTAACACCATTGGATGCTAGCAAGTTAAGTGGTCTAGTGGTTAAGCGCTCGCGCATGAGACTGATAGGTCTTCGGTTGGAATCTCACCCGCGAGGTGGGATCGTAGATTCACACTTCCACTAAGGAGTCCCACAATAGGACGAAACGGCCGTACAATGCTTCGAGGTTTCTCATGGTGATCTAGGTTCAATTGACTCATGATCTTAACTATATAAAATAAAAAGCAGTTTAAAAAAATATTTCCATGAATTGTTTGTATGGATTAGTTCAATGATAAGTTTATCATAAACAGTGAGCTTTGAATAGATATTTCATATTCATATGTAATCTTCAGAAATATGCTTCATATGGGATCAAATTAACGAATGACAACAACCACGATATCAACAAATCACTGGGATGAGATGAAGTGGTTTCACTATACTGCGAATTGACTGAATATGTAACTTTCAACATAGTTTAGATGAACGAGTTTTGAAGAGATTATTTTATTATGTAGACGGTGTTCATCACAAATCTATCTCGTTTGAAGTTTAACAGTCATCACTAATAGTAATAGGAATCGAGAATTGATCGAAGCTAAGTTCATGTACCAACTAGTGGATCTAAAGTTCGAGGGCTCTCTGAAATTTTTGGACCTCCTATGTCTGATCTCTGTAGGGATCATGGGTACACGCTGCCAAAGTATCTTTTACAGAGGTGAAACTCTCTATTGGTCTTGGGGTTTCAGTGGTATGTGATCCGAGATCAATCACTGGCAAATTATACCTTTCAAATCCTTAGTTGCTAATTTTATAAAATGGTGAAATACTGTTTGTTCTTAATTGCTTCACGTTTATATCTGATATAAATAACTTTTCATCTACTAGTTTTTCTACAGTAATGAATTCGAGATAAGTTATATTTTGATGTAGGTTTGTTCTCTGAGCTTCTACCCGAAGTTCAGAAGAGAGATGATGAAAACTCCACGACCAAATCATCCAACTCAGAGAACGAACCTACATCAAAATCACCCACCTGAGCTACAAATCTTCTCCACCATTGATTACCTGTCACTAAAGTTTAAAATTGGTTTCCATAGATATGTGTTGAATACATTCAGAAATCAATCGAAATATGAACTGATGATCTCTATCTATATCAACTCCCCTCCAGGTTCTCACATCTTCCATTGACATCGTAAATTTATTTTATTGATACGAATATGATCGATTTCATTTAATGTAGTGTGACCCAGTGAGATCCATGTAACTTTGTGTATGCGTTTGTG
Source organism: Schistosoma rodhaini (assembly GCA_944470415.2). Taxonomy (NCBI): domain Eukaryota; kingdom Metazoa; phylum Platyhelminthes; class Trematoda; order Strigeidida; family Schistosomatidae; genus Schistosoma; species Schistosoma rodhaini. Next base: position 45,975,893 of record OX104038.1, read on the forward strand.
TGAGAATATTTTGCCACCTGAAAGTCTATAGTGAACATCATTAGACTTTGCTTGAATCTATTTTTTAGTTAATGGGGCATTTCAACATACTGATATATGATATGTGTGGTTTCTTCTGATGGAATGAAGTAAATAGTGATAAAATATCAAATGAAACCACCAATTTGCTAAAAGAATCCGTTATCAAAAGGGTTTTTTTAGATTTAGTATTTTCATAGTTGAAAGGGTGAGTCAATTGAAGCTAGACCACCAAGGAAAACCTGGAAGCACTGGACGCGTTTGAATCTCGCGAGGCAAGGTCGTGGATGCGCACTGCTGATGAGCCTCAGAGTAGGACGAAATGACCATACAATGCTTCCAGATTTTCCTTGGTAATCTAGCTCACGTTTTCAACTATGAAATGATAGACCCTAATTTTCAATTCTACTCAGTTGATTACCTAACAAGTTACAAATAAATTTTCCAAGATTTTCTGAACTACCTTCGAACAGTTGTTGTTCCATGAAATAAATGAATTCACGTTATTCACCTAAGGTATTTGTTCTTTCATTATAAACAAATGAAAATCAACGAAGAAAATTCTATTAAATGATTACAGTTAAGTTTATTTTCTCAGTTTCAGTTTGGAAAGGACAGGAGACTTGATGGCCTATATTAGTCCTGGCGATGATAGTCTCTCAACTGATCCGAATTTCTTTTGAAAGAGTCGATGGATGGAGCCTCAACCACGTGCTGAGGTAATGAGTTGCACTCGTTGATGATTCGATGGGAAAGTTGGTAGTCAGCTGACAAGTAATTTGTTCTGGGTTTGTGAACTTTTTTTTGGAGTGTCCTCGTAAATTTTCTGTTTTGGAAGACAAGAAAAATGAAGGCATATCAGGTGCAAATGGTTTACTAAGCAATTTGAAAACTGTAATCAAGGCGCCTCTGGTTCTTCGATATGATAGCGGGAATAGGTTTAGCTTGGTCAGTCTAGTACCATACGGGAGCTTCGCTATTCCGGGAATCAGCTTAGTTGCTGTTCTTTGAACCCTTTCCAATAGTTCACTGTCTTTTTTTAAGCAGGGGCTAGCCGCTTGTATACAGTACTCAAGTTTAGGGCGTACGAACACTGTATACAAAGTCAAAAACGTTTTAGCGTCAAGATGCCTAAAAGCCCTGCGTATGGAACATAAAGTCCTAAAACCTTTGGCGGCTATTGCACGGCAGTGTGCAGTAGTCTTTAAGTTTTGGCTAACGATGACTCCTAAGTCATTGTGTGTCTGGACAACAGCTAGCTCAGTGTTATTCATCGTGTATGTATCTGTACCTTGATGACCGATATGCATCATAATACACTTGGAAGTATTTATCGGCAATTGCCAAGTTTGGGACCATTCAGATAATTTCTCCAGGTCGTTTTGGAGTTCTAAGCTATCACCCCTACTTTGTATCGCTCTCCATATCTTGACATCATCAGCATATAGAAAGACCGATGACGATAGTAGACGATGGAGGTTATTTATATGCAAGAGGAATAACACTGGCCCCAAAACTGTACTCCCGGGGACTCCACTAAGCACAGTTTTCCAGCTAGACAACTTAAAGTTCATCCGTACTCTTTGTTGGTGCCTAAACAGGAAATCTTTTATCCACATCAATAGATTGCCTCCAATCCCAACATTTTCTCGCTAAAATATTGGCCGCATTTTCTAGATTGATCATAAAACAATCACGGAAAAACAGGGACAATCCTGAATCCATTGAATCTTCATCAATTTATCCATAGAAATCAATTCAAACTTAATCATGATTCCAATAAAGAAAGAGGCGTTTTATTCTAAACGAAAAACCCCCCAATAAAATTCATTTTAACTATGAATATAATAAAAAGGGATGAGATGAGATAAGGTCAAAGGTCAAACAAAAAAGATGAATAAGATAAGAACCATAAGAAACTTGTTGATAACACACACACAAAAAATCGATTGTATACCCCCTCCCCCCCCCCAAAAAAAATATTGATTTTATTAGAGATAACACATTCACACTTAAGATTATGAATTGACTTGGTGTTAATAATAAATCACTGAAATATTAGTTAAAGTAATCTGATTTAATGCTTCATTAAAATCAGAAGGGGGGTTTTGTGGAGATTTTAGTAATTTCGTAGGTGAGATTATGAATCAATTGAAGCTAGACCATGATGAAAACCTGGAAGTACTGGATGGCCGTTTCGTCCTATTATGGGACTCCTCAGTGGCAGTGTACATCCACGATTCCGCCTCGTGAGACTCGAACCCATTAAAAGCTTAACTATTTTGAAACTTACAAGATTCTTTAAATTCACTTGGTATTGTTTGTTTGAATCTTTCCATTGATGTTTAGGACTGTAATTGATCAGTCACTTATTGGTATATGTGTATATTGTGCGTATTGTTTCAAGTTACAAGCATTATAAGCAAAGATGAATAGTGGCTAGCAGTGGAATAGAGGACATGAGTCATGGATTCTTTGTTTAAAGGACGAACATTTTTTCAATACAATTTATTTACTTTTCACAGTTACTTACGCCTGTTATTCCTCATGGAGGAGCATAGGTTGCAGTACTTATATTAATGTTTACTCTTGTTGTTAGAAGAGGCATCAGCTTAATGACTTTCAAAGAATCTCGGCTTTCGTCATAATATGTCATAATTCTTCTTTCAACTCAGAGATTTACGGGTTATTCACTCTTCCTAGTCATTATGCGTTACAATCCTTCAATTCTTGCATATTTATTTTGAAAGGTACTGTAATATGAGTAAGAATAGCATTGAAAGACATACCCTGTACAAGTAACTAACCTATATATAACAGAAATGAAATCTATATTGACAAACAGTATGGATCTTCAAAACAAACGACAAAGTACTATATAATTGAGAAGATTCAATCAAAATAAAGGATCAGACTATATAATATCTGTTACTATTTAGTGTAAGACTAACTCCAAATTACTGACAAAAAACGGTTGAATTACTGAATATCTTTATATTGTGTATGGAAGTTTATACATTCATATAGCAGTGACTTAAATGGCAACATCATAATAGAGTTGTGAAGACTGTTGAGTTATGTAGATCACATCGTGAACTGACGTAGGTTAGATAATAGGTAAGCACTAGATAGCTATTTTGTCTTAGTATAGGGATCCTCATCAGTGTGCTTTCTCGATTCAACCAGGAATCAAACAATAAAAAAGTTAGTTGGAATTAGCAGAAAAAATCCAACTGTGTTTTTCATGTTTGGGAACATTAAACAAATTATGAGTAAAGATTGATGGTGGGTGACCGTGGAATTCATAATCCGCGTTTAGTCCTATTTGGGAGTCTTCGGCTGAATGTACCTGAACTCAGAGTTTATGTCCACCCAGGGACTCAAACTCAGTACCGTTTGCTTTAAACACCATCACGTTATCTACTCACCTACTGAGTCCTGATAGTTTATAATAATAATAATAATAATAATAATAATAATAATAATAATAACGATTAAGGCAGAATAATGTGAATTCATTTGGTTTTGTAGTCTCTCATCACCTGCTTAAAACCTATGACGTATATTAAAGGGTGACAACGTTGAGGTATGATATAATGTGAAATAATTGATAATGTTGTTGGAGAGAATTGGAATAACAATAATAATCATATGCTCACTAGTGACTGATTTCAAGAGGTAAATCCAGGAGTTCTAGTGAGAAGCAGTGACCAGTGGAGTTCAAACCAGGTCTGTTGTAGAGATATCAATTCATTGAAGATAATCGGTGAACGGTTGCTCAACTTCGTAGATTGGTTAAAGTTAGACATTAACACTGTTGGATGCCAGCTCATTGGTCTATCGGTTAAGTGCTCTGGCGCGAGACTGATAGATCCTGGGTTGGAATCTCGTGAGACGAGATCGTGGATGCCTACTGCTGAGGAGTCCGACAGTAGGACGAAACGGCCGTTCAGTACTTCCAGGTTTTTCGTGGTGGTCTAGCTTCAATTGACTCACGTTTTCAAATATGAAAATAATTGACAAAAATAACTGGATATATATATCTGTGCAAGAACAACTGTGAGGTCATTTAAAATTACAGTTGAAAAAACGCAAAGAGGAACGTGAGACAGTAATGAAAGGAATTTTGAAAATAGATAAGATACTACTATTTGCTTACTTACAACTGAGTAAATAGTTTAAGTTCTTAATTTTTTTACTGCTTCGGTAAGCCGAAGGGACCATGTTTTTTGTTCGTTGTTTATTTTGAAGGATTAAGAGAATGTTAATGTAGTGTTTAGAGTGCTCGAAAATCCGAACATGTACACTTTGATCCGTTCTTCCAATATATGTACTTTGGAACTTACATGTACAGTTCGAGTAACTGAGAGGTGAGGACCCGTCAATTTTTGTTTGAGTGAGCGATCAACTCGTTTTGCATAACGTCGTCAGTTTTTCCGATGGATAAGCAACATTCACTGCATGTATTCTGTGGTTAATTATTCCAGTAATTTCATCTCTTTTGAAGCCCTGATCCAAGAATCAGGTTTTCTTTTCCACTGTACCGTACTTAATACATACACTGAGTTTGGAACATTTCTCGATAAATTTCAATGGCTATGCATTTCCACGTAAACATATTGTAATGGAAGCAAGTTTCTCCTCCAAGCTCTCATTCGAGCATAGTTTACGAGCGTACTAGACAAAAATGAAATTGATCACCACTCGGTAACAGATAAATTGTAAGCATCATATTAGTGCATATGGTTAGTTGTGCCCCGAATACATCAAATCTTAAGGCTATGAGGTGACACTGCTTCAAACCCACCAAGGAGAATCATTAATCATATGATTTTAGGAACGTTTGAATGACAAGTGATAAATAGATTGAAACTAAAATCTAGTGTTCCCTGTCGACTTCCTGTAACCATCTAGAATATGAATATGTAATAAGAAGTTAAGGTCGTCACATTTGCATAGAAAATACTCGGACAACTATGAGTTATTTGTTAGTTGACAGATAAATAATCAAGATTGGAGGATGTGGAAACCTTCACATATCTGGGCAGCATCATTGATGAACATGGTGGATCTGATGCAGATGTGAGGGCGAGGATCGGCAAAACAAGAGCAACATATTTACAAGTGAAGAACATCTAGAACTCAAAACAATTGTCAAACAACACCAACATCAGAATTTTCAATACAAATGTCAAGACAGTTCTATAGTATGGGGCGGAGACGTGGATAACTAAGGAAGCTACCACCCAGAAGTTATGGGTGTTTATTAACATTTGTCTACGTAAGATACTTCGGATTCTTTAGACAGACACTATCAGCGACACTCGACTGTGGGAGACAACAAACCAGATTCCGGTGGAGAAAGAAATAAAAAAGAAGCTCTGGAAGTGGATAGACTAAACATTGAGGAAATCACCCAACTGCATCACAAGACCAGCTCTCACATGGAATCCTGAAGGTCAAATGATAAGAGGAAAACCAAAGAACACATTACTCCGAGAAATGGAGACAGACATGAGAACATTAAACAAAAATTGGATAGAACTAGAAAGGAAGACTCAAGACAGAGTGGGTTGGAGAATGCTGGTCACACAATAAGTAATGATCCATCACAATTCCCAAAGAATATAAATAATATTGGAAAAGATACGGAAGCCTTAGAAGCTAAACACTTGAAAATCATCCACTTACATCTCATCTTCTGGTTTATATATGTAAGGGGGTCTCCATTATAATTACTTGATTCTCATAATAGCTAAGAACAATCCATGTTTTCATATTCCTTTAATAATATCATCAATGTTTAGTTATTTCAATTTTGAAAAGACTAAAAAATAATGTTTTACTCCATGAGGTAACAAACACTTTAGTAATTAGATCACATGTACATATTCACCGTTGGGTTACCATAAACAATTCTGTGTCCTTATTTAAATCCATGTGTACTGTAATAAAAAGAATCTGTGCTTGAATTTAGAAGGAATACTTTAAATTTTTTTTTTAATTACAGTTTATTTGTATGATAAACATGATTCAAGAATGAATTTTGAGAATTTGTAATAAAAGAAGTGACCAGTGGAGTTCAAACCAGGTCTATTGTGAGATATCAACTCACTGAAGATAATTGGTGAACGGTTGCTCAATTTCGTGGATTGGTTGAAGTTAGACATTAGCACCGTTGGATACCGGCCAGCTCAGTGGTCTAGTGGTTAAGTGCTCGCGCGCGAAACTGGTATGTCCTGGTTTGGAATCTCGTGAGGCAAGGTCGTGGATACGCACTACTGAGGAGTCCCACAATAGAACGAAACGGCCGTGTAGTGCTTCCAGATTTTTCATGGTGGTCTGGCTTTAATTGATTCATGATTTCAAGTATGAAAAATACTGAAATATCCGCAAAACCCTGTCTGATAATAAAATGAAATTGATGGGGATTAAATTCACTAAGTATTGTTTGTTTTAATCTTCCCATTGATGTTTTTGGACTGCAATTGATCAGTCTCTTATTAGCATATGTGCATATTGTGCGTATTGCTTTGATATAGCCTTAATTGACAAGCATTATAAGCAAAGGTAGATGAGTGGATAACGCGATGGCGTTTGAAGCGAAAGGTACTGGGTTCGAGTTTCAGAGTGAACATCAAATCTGAGATGCAGGCACATTCAGCTAATTAGTCCCAAATACAACGAAACGCGCGTCTTCGATTCCACAGCTAGCCAAAATCCATCTTTGCTTGATGGATATTAGTTTAATTTCAAGACTGTATTTATTATAAATTGATTACAGTTGAGATATTATTAGAAACTAAAGTGAACTGCTGAAAAAATCCCATACTAAGACATAATACCCTTCCAGAGCTTCTTGGTTTCAAATAATTCTACAACTGAAATCAATCTATGACTAAAATCTACTTCTAAATTAACTCATTCTTTTTAATAGTTGAAATCATGAATCAATTGAAGCCAGACTACCATGAGAAACCTGGAAGCACTGGACGACCATTTCGTGCTATTATGGGACTCCTTAGAAGTGCGCACCACGTTGGATGCCGGCCAGATCAGTGGTCTAATAGTCAAGCGCTCGCGCGTGAGACTGATAGGTCCTGGGTTCGAATCTCGCAAGTCGGGATCGTGGATGCGCCCCTCCACTGAGGAGTCCCACAATAGTATAAAACAGCCATCCTGTGCTTTCAAGTTTTCCATGGTGGTCTAGCTCCAATTACTATAATATCCACAAAACCCTTTCATTCCTTATCATCATCAACATTATATACTTTATCACTTTCAACTTCTAATCAATAATCATACAGAATAAATAGAACGGGAATAATCTGTGAATGAAGTCTAAAGTGATTACCTGCTGTTTTTCATGTATGTAGGATTTATAACTACAAAATCATATTGACATGTTAACATTTTAAAAAAGTTAATCTGTTTAACATTACATATAACAGGTTTTTATAATATAGAAATGAATAGGTAAGTCTTTTCTGCTGTAATAAATCTCAGAAGGGGTTTTGTGGAGATTTCGGTAATTTTCATAGTTGAAAGCGTCAGTCAATTGAAGCTAGACCATCAGAGAAAACCTGGAAGCACTGCTTGACGGCCGTTTCATCCTATTTTGGGAATCCTCAGTAGTGCGCACCCACAATCCCGCCTCACGAGATTTGAACCCATGACCTTTCAATCTCGCACCAGAACACTTGACCAATAGACCACTGATCTGGCCGGCATCTAACGGTGTTAATGTCTAACTTCAACTGGTCCACGAAGTTGAGGAGTCCCATAATAAGACGAAACGGCCATCCAGTGCTTCCAGGTTTTTCATCGTGGTCTAGCTTCAATTGGCTCACTCTTTCAACTATGTAATAAATCTGTTTGTTCTGTCCATCTCATTCCCCCATCTTCAATGTTAAAGAGGTGAGTTTAGTTGATAAGATGTCTGCAATGAACAAACTGACCCAACTTATAACTCAACTACTAAATCAACTGGTTGAACATGAGGATACATATGAATTTGTTATATATGTAGTTAACGAATGAATCATACAAAGAAACTTATGTTTATTCATTTCAAAACGTCAAAACGTTTATTAACCTTGGTAAGCAGAGATGGATAGTGGCTAACAGTGGAATCGAGGACGCGCGTTTCGTCCTATTTGGGACACGTCAACTGGATGTACCTGCATCTCAGAGTTGATGTTCACTCTGGGACTCGAACCCAGTACCTTTCGCCTCAAACGCCATCGCGTTATCCACTCGGCCACTGAGTCCTGATAGCCACTTGCTTGTGCGATGGGGTGAAGTTTAAATTCAACTTAGTATTGTTTGTTTGAATCTTCCCATCGATTTGTTAGGACTGCAACTGGTCAGTCGCTAATTGGCATATGTGCATACTGTGCGTATTGCCTCAATATAGGCCGAGTGGATAACGCGATGGCGTTTGAAGCGAGGGTACTGGGTTCGAGTCCCAGAGTGAACATCAACTCTGAGATGCAGGTAAATCCAGATGACGAGTCCCAAATAAGACGAAACGCGCCTTGTCCTGGGTTCCACTGCTAACCACTATCCATCTCTGCTTACCATGCTTATGAATTAAGGCTATATTGAGGCAATACGCACAGTAAGCACATGTGCCAATTAGAGACTGACCAGTTGCAGTCCTAACACATCGATGGGAAGATTCAAACAAACATTACTACGTAAACTTGTACTTTAATGTGAATAAAATGTTCAGTCTATTCTTTATGCCGTAAATAAAAAAAATTGATCAATATAATGATCCAAGCGTAGATAACAACACATCTCAACTGATTGATGATCATAGATGACCTGAACTCACATTGACATATTAACGATTTGTGTTTTATCAATGATGAAATCAATTTTTCTATTCGGGTAGTTTTATCTATATTCTTCAGATATGTGAATTGGATTAGTAGTAGTAGTAGTAGTAGTAGTAGTAGTAGTAGTAGTAGTAGTAGTAGTAGTAGTAGTAGTAGTAGTAGTAGTAGTAGTAGTAGTAGTAGTAGTAGTAGTAGTAGTAGTAGTAGTAGTAGTAGTAGTAGTAGTAGTAGTAGTAGTAGTAGTAGTAGTAGTAGTAGTAGTAGTAGTAGTAGTAGTAGTAGTAGTAGTAGTAGTAGTAGTAGTAGTAGTAGTAGTAGTAGTAGTAGTAGTAGTAGTAGTAGTAGTAGTAGTAGTAGTAGTAGTAGTAGTAGTAGTAGTAGTAGTAGTAGTAGTAGTAGTAGTAGTAGTAGTAGTAGTAGTAGTAGTAGTAGTAGTAGTAGTAGTAGTAGTAGTAGTAGTAGTAGTAGTAGTAGTAGTAGTAGTAGTAGTAGTAGTAGTAGTAGTAGTAGTAGTAGTAGTAGTAGTAGTAGTAGTAGTAGTAGTAGTAGTAGTAGTAGTAGTAGTAGTAGTAGTAGTAGTAGTAGTAGTAGTAGTAGTAGTAGTAGTAGTAGTAGTAGTAGTAGTAGTAGTAGTAGTAGTAGTAGTAGTAGTAGTAGTAGTAGTAGTAGTAGTAGTAGTAGTAGTAGTAGTAGTAGTAGTAGTAGTAGTAGTAGTAGTAGTAGTAGTAGTAGTAGTAGTAGTAGTAGTAGTAGTAGTAGTAGTAGTAGTAGTAGTAGTAGTAGTAGTAGTAGTAGTAGTAGTAGTAGTAGTAGTAGTAGTAGTAGTAGTAGTAGTAGTAGTAGTAGTAGTAGTAGTAGTAGTAGTAGTAGTAGTAGTAGTAGTAGTAGTAGTAGTAGTAGTAGTAGTAGTAGTAGTAGTAGTAGTAGTAGTAGTAGTAGTAGTAGTAGTAGTAGTAGTAGTAGTAGTAGTAGTAGTAGTAGTAGTAGTAGTAGTAGTAGTAGTAGTAGTAGTAGTAGTAGTAGTAGTAGTAGTAGTAGTAGTAGTAGTAGTAGTAGTAGTAGTAGTAGTAGTAGTAGTAGTAGTAGTAGTAGTAGTAGTAGTAGTAGTAGTAGTAGTAGTAGTAGTAGTAGTAGTAGTAGTAGTAGTAGTAGTAGTAGTAGTAGTAGTAGTAGTAGTAGTAGTAGTAGTAGTAGTAGTAGTAGTAGTAGTAGTAGTAGTAGTAGTAGTAGTAGTAGTAGTAGTAGTAGTAGTAGTAGTAGTAGTAGTAGTAGTAGTAGTAGTAGTAGTAGTAGTAGTAGTAGTAGTAGTAGTAGTAGTAGTAGTAGTAGTAGTAGTAGTAGTAGTAGTAGTAGTAGTAGTAGTAGTAGTAGTAGTAGTAGTAGTAGTAGTAGTAGTAGTAGTAGTAGTAGTAGTAGTAGTAGTAGTAGTAGTAGTAGTAGTAGTAGTAGTAGTAGTAGTAGTAGTAGTAGTAGTAGTAGTAGTAGTAGTAGTAGTAGTAGTAGTAGTAGTAGTAGTAGTAGTAGTAGTAGTAGTAGTAGTAGTAGTAGTAGTAGTAGTAGTAGTAGTAGTAGTAGTAGTAGTAGTAGTAGTAGTAGTAGTAGTAGTAGTAGTAGTAGTAGTAGTAGTAGTAGTAGTAGTAGTAGTAGTAGTAGTAGTAGTAGTAGTAGTAGTAGTAGTAGTAGTAGTAGTAGTAGTAGTAGTAGTAGTAGTAGTAGTAGTAGTAGTAGTAGTAGTAGTAGCAACTCTGTTGTGACATTTGACATCTTTAAATAGTTTATGAAGTTTTCATAGTTAACATCAATGAACTGTGTTGGTTAGATTACTGCTAATAATCAGGATGTTGAAGACAGCTGTTTCGTCACAGTATGAGATTCTTTAGCAATATGCACTCACTAACCCACCTATAGCGGAACTAACTTTCTATTTTTCAGCAAACTACCCTATTTGTTAAACAACGCTAAATAATTTCTTCATTGATCTTATTTAGGTGTTGTTTTCCATAGATCGAGTCCCCTATAGCTTCTTAGAAGTTTATGATTTACAACCACAGTGTAATCCGATACTATGTAACCGAAATAGGAGAAATCAAAGTGTCAAGTCAGTGAAATAATTGTTTCCAAACCACAAAATGAGAAATCTAAGGACAAGTTAGCTGACTAACCCAGCATTTCGGTTTCGAAACATGCATTGTAAGTAAAGATGGGTAGTGGCTAACAGTGGAATTCAGGACAAGGCTCGTTTCGTCCTATTTGGGACTCGTCAACTGGATGTACCTGCATCTCAGAGTTGATGTTCACTCTGGGACTCGAACTTAGTACCTTTCGCATCAAACGCATCAAACTCGGCCACTGACTCCTGATAACCACGTGCTTGTAAAATGGAGTGAAATTTAAATTCATTTAGTATTGATCGTTTGAATCTTTCCATCGATGTGTTAGGACTGTAACTGGTCAGTTTCTAATTGGTATATGTGCATACTGTGTGTATTGCGTCGAGTCCCAGAGTGAATATCAACTCTGAGATGCAGGTACATCAAGATGACGAGTCCCAAATAGGACGAAACGCGTCTTGTCCTGGATTCCACTGCTAACCACTATCCGTCTTTGCTTACAATGCTTGTGAATTAAGGCTATATCGAGGCAATACGCACAGTATGCACATATGCCAATTAGAGACTGACCAGTTGCAGTCCTAACACATCGATGGGAAGATTCAAACGATCAATACTAAATGAAATATGCATTGACACAGAAGTAACTGAAGTGGTAAATTAACGTTCACATTGTAAAACTAGATAATTTATTGTCTAAATGAATTATCATTACGAGTCAGCTAGCATATATCAAACAATGGTTAGCTTCTTGAAATAACCATTAACACCTTTGAGTGGCCGTTCCGGTAAGACACAAACAGTCTCTGTTTTTGATTTCCTACTTCATTTCCCCATAGGCGTCTTAAATACAAACTGTCTGTCAGTCAACATATAATATTTAGATACTGATTACATTTGTGTAAGATATTATAACCGCCTGAAATCTGACAAAGTGGAAGTTGTCACTATCGATTTTACAGTATCATAAATAGACAATGAAACTAGTTATCTCCTAAATGGCTAAGTGCTCATTTAGAAAAGAATTCATTTTAATGATGAAATATTTTTTCTTCATTAAAATTTTAACACCCTCCTCTCTTTAACTGTTTTTCTATAATCAGTCTATTATCGTTGGCCGGATACTATCAGCAACAGCATTTTATGGGAGAGGACAAATCAACTCCAAGCTGAAGAGGAAATTAGGAAAAGACGTTGGAAGTAAATCGGACATACATTAAGGAAATCACTAATGTGCATTACAAGGCAAGCCCTTACTTGGAATCCGGAAGGGAAGCGTAAAAGAGGAAGGCCAAAGAACACATTACTCTGGCAAATGGAAGCAGATATGAAAAGGATGAATGTTAACTGGAAAGAAATAGAAAGGATTGCCCAGGACAGAGTTAAATGGAGAATGCTGGTGGGCGGCCTATGCTCCTCGACGACGGGTAACAGGCATAAGTAGGAAGGAGACTATTATCGTCCAAGTAGTCTCATAATATTATTTGTTTAGGCGATCTTTCTAGAATCAGTTACATTATTTATACTAATGGTAATTATTGATTAATATAGTTCCAAACCAATCATTCTTATAAAGCCCTCCCTTTGTTGAATATGTTACTTCAATGGTCAATTGTTTAATTGTTTTTTTAATTTTAATCATGGAATAAAAACTCAAAAGTAATATGTTTGACAGAAGTTTATTTAATTATATAGTTGAAATCATGAGTCAATTGAAGCTAGACCACCATGTAAAACCTGAAAGCACTGCACGACCATTTCGTCCTACTGTGAGACTCCTCAGAAGTGCGCATCCACGATCCCGCCTCACGAGATTCCAACCCAGGACCTACCAATCTCGAGCCGAAGCCCTTAACCGATAGACCACTGAGCCGGCATCCAATGGTGTTAATGTCTAACTTCAACCAATCCACGATTTTGAGCAACCGTTCACCAATTGTCTTCAGTGAGATGACATCTCTACAACAGACCTGGTAGAACTCCACTTGTCACTGCTTCCCACTAGAACTCCAGGAAATACGTCATGGAGCCAGTCACTAGTGAGTATATGATCATTATTAGAATGGGGTTTTTGTGGAGATTTTACTAATTTTATATAGTTGAAATCATGAATCAATTGAAGCTAGACCATCATGGAAAACCTCGAAGCACTGGACGGCCGTTTCGTCCTATTATGGGACTTTCCCACAAAGCCCCCTTCTGATAATTGTTTTCCTGAATTGTATTAGTTTTATGCTTTCTTTTTATTTCTTCGTTAATTTACAATTATACAAAAATATAAATGTGAATGATCATTCATTTCATGAAAAGATAGCAATCGACTCAGTATGATTTTGCTTGAAAGATATTCGTAACAAGATTGACTCGATGAAACTGATAATATGGTTGAAGGTAGTCAATAGGAAACCCTGGAGGTAGAGTTCGTACTACATTGTATTCATCTTCACTGTGTACCTATAATCTTGATGGAAATGATACTACATGGCGGACTTGATCCTGTGTCACTCAGCTTCATCGTATGTATGTATGTGTGTATGCTTGACAACATGTGACAGCTTACACACATATCCCTCATTATAGCTTAAATGTTAGTTGTTTCAATCGCTCGATGAATGATTCGATTTCCTCAAATATTTATGGTTGAATCTTATTGATTCACTCGACTCTCTATTAGATTGTTTACATGACTTTAATTCATCTTTGTATTCGCTCAGTCGAATACGTTTGGTGTGCTTGTGGCTTAGTGAACTATGTTATTCAATGATAAACTGTAGTCGGTACTTATTGTTACCTTCTCAATTTATAATATGTTGGGATTTATTTAATAACGGTTATGAGGGCCGACGGTGGGGAGAGTTAGAACTCACAATCGAAATGGTCTCACATAACCACGTGTATACAGCCACTGATAGGGAAGTCCTACTCACTTCCTTCTCACAGTGGCGAGGGTGTTGTTTACGAAATTGAGAAGAAGAAAAGTAAATATCCGGTGCTTCAATCTGGCTGGTGGACACGGAAATCCACCTAGGGGAGTTGGAAAACCCTCATTCCAAACATATAGTGCACATGGTCTCCAGTATCCTGAGGGGACAAATGGCATCTGAACCAACCGTTGGTGACCGGCTACCATGGGACTGCATCTCCTCACGATGCTTCACTGCCTTGTGAATCAGATCTTTAGGTCAAAGGCTTGGGGTGTGATCCCCTAATAAAACCTGCTTCAGTTAGGGCACTTGGACAGTCTCATAGCCGTCACACAAATCTCATTTAATTTGTGTGGCGCATATATATCTGGTGTCCCTTTATACCAATATTTATGTGTTTAAATAAATAAATAAAAGTATAACTAGGTCGATCAGTTCGAATATACTTTGTCATTAATTTAGAACAACGAATTTATAATGAATACAAAGTATTTAGATTGTTGAAAGCCTTTTAAATAAGTAACTGATAATCATACTATATTGATTTTATATATGAATATCAATATTACTTCCGATACCATGATTGAATTATCTGTTCGATTATCATGTAGACTAACAACGTTGATGATCTATGTCGAATGATTGGAGGCCTACTCAAGTTAGACGGGAATGGTGTAACGAACAAACTAACTTCGAAGTCACACCTCCCGAGCAGCACCTTACGTGGATTGCCCCATCAACTCATCAAGGGACCATGGATGCTCTAGAGACTGTACAACACAAAGGACGTTATTACAGGAATATATTAGTTAAAATAGATACAAGCGAAAGTAGAAGCACTGCCACATAGGCCAGTCCATGACGTATGATTAACTGATGCGCGTTGATTGTCCTTGACCTTGACAGGGATCGATGATTTGTTCGATATTTAATAACTCAACTGCCGGATGATTTGACTAGATTTCAGTGACATTTCACTGGCCCTACAATTTTCACCATTCTTCTGTTTTAACAAATGTAACGGATGATTGTACAAATTCATTTACATGTTTATCAATTGACATTATTGATTGAATTGAAAAAAAATTATCGATTTTCTGTGTTAGCCAAAGGTCATACATGTCTATACATTTGGTTACCTATTAGTACTTCCTATTGAAATATACATGTATTATAGTGATGATGATGTGTACAATTCTAAAGAGTTTATTAAGCCAATACCTCATTACATTTAAACAACTGAGTCATCATGCCTTTATTTGTTTTGTTTTGTTTGTTTTCATTCCCTATAATTGATCCATTCAGAAGGAAATGTCATCATCATTATTACTTACAGTCAAACAATGTAACTAATCCATGGAAATCAGAATAGATTCAAATGGTTCAAATGATTATGGACAGAATAGAAGAAGCTTCCGTTTAACGGGTTTCCATGTCTAGTAGTAGTGGATTATCAATACCGTCAGGCAGGAACCTAAGTTTATTAACGGTAATAGAGTGAAGATACTACAGGTATTGTTGTTTGACAACACTTTACAAATAACACTCTCACCCAGTAAAATCAAAAGTCAGAAGAGAGGAGGTTAGAAGATATATGTGATAGATTCTCAATTTATCGAGGACTGACTGATTTAATCTGGGTAGTGGTCGCAGGAGATGTGGTGCGCGCAATTCCAAACCATGATCTGGTGCAGATGCATGACCGAGCGCCTTTAGCTAAATGAGTCCATTAAAATTAATATGGTCACCATCCAATGTCGAACACTTACAGAGCTATTGATTTTGGGGATTTATTTACAGCTACAAGAGGAAAAATTTATTTGCGGGGTCGTGGTCTGAAAGAAAGCTGCAAAGGGCTAACTTCTGTTGGCCCTTTAAGACTTCCTGGCTGGGGTCCGAGAGATGGTGCAACACAGTGGCTAGAGACGTTATCATATATGGCTCAGAATAGAAGCCAGTGGCGATCCTGCTGTAACCTTCTTTTACTTTCTTCATAAAGTGTGGTTATAACTTTCTTAAATGAGAGAGTTCTTCTGATTGTACATTCCAGTTCCCCATATCGTTACTCTTCTCTTTTTTTCCTTCTTTTATAAATACACATCTTCTTCCTTCTCCTACCATTCTCATTATTTTGTGTGGTGCATATGTATCCGGTGCCCTTTGTACCAATATATGTGTGATTAAACAAATGAATAAACAAGAGGAAAAAAAAGATATTGGTAAATCATAATAAGATGTTATCCTTAGTTCTTAAGAATAGGTCAAGTTTCCTCCTGTAGTATTTTTGGGAAGTCGCTTGGACTAGGTCAGTCGGTAGCGAATTCCAGTATTTGACAACATTTAAAGAGTAGAAGTTGTGTCTACAGTCCGTTCTGCTATGTTGGGTCTCCAGTTTCTAGGTGTTACCACTTAGGTTTGTATTGAGACTAAGCTAAAATAGGTGTTTAAGGGGATGTAACGTGACAGTATGATGACCATTATAATTATGACATTGATGCATCAGTGAATTTCGAAATAAGTAAATAATAACTTAGTATTTTAATTGTGTTAAATTAAAATAAATTTGTAGTGGATTATCCTCGAGATATATATTTATTAATTAACTTGAACACATAAATAATGGTACAAAGTGGCACCATATATATATATGCGCCACACAAATCAAATGAGACTTGTGTGAGGGCTGTGATACTACCCGGGTGCTCAAACTGAAGCGGATGGTTTTATTAGGAAGCCACACCAAGAGCCTTCGACATAAAGGTCTGATCCACAAGGTAGTGGAGCAACATTAGAAAATGCAGTTTCATAGTAGCCGGTGACCACCAATAGGCTGATATACCATTTGTTCTTTCAGTGTGTTGGAGCCTATGTGCACTATTGATTTGGAATCTGGGTTTTCCAACTCCCCTAGGTGTACCCTCCGTGTCCACCAACCCGGTTAAAGCACTTGAATTTCGCTTTTCGTCCTCTCAATTTCGTAAACAACACGACTGCCACGAGAAAGTAGTCAGTAGGACTTCCCTGACAGGCTATATACGCGAGGCATGTGAGGGTATTTTGAGAGGGAGAACGGACCCTCCCCACTCTCAACCGTACCACGACTCCATAAGTTGATCTATTTGTGTGGAATGTGAACATGCTAATATATAGTTTATGCAAATACAATCACTTAGAATAGTTGCTCAGTGAAAATCCTAATTATTCGTAGCTCTAACGTTACCATTTAGAAACTCTGTTATTCTGAATTCCACATCATCATGGATTGAAACGAAGGATCATTGGTCGCTTTTTTATCTTCATGACTATCGTTGGTCAGATATTAGTCATCTCTCATAACTATAAGGTCAATAAAATAACATTAATTCGTAGTTATGTCATCATGACAATCATTAATATAATCGTATTTCTAAACACTGATTATCAAACATTGAACTGTTTGTCTTGAACTCCAATGTTCAACAATAATTAGCTCTTACAAAATTCATAACCGAACTTCAAACAGGCGTTTGGATCAACTTGGTCACATTCCAGTGAATCAGCTTCCGATTTCCTTCCATCATGTTATGAGTGATCAAGATGTAAGTGAATTGAATTGTACAATATTTACATAAGTATAACTAGGCCCCCAAATCCCCTGGTACGGTCGAGAGTGGGGAGAGTCCGCTCTCCCTCTCCAAATGCTCTCACATGGCCACGAGTATATATCGTCTACCAGGGAAGTCTTACTCACTGCCTTCTCGTATCACTGGTGTTGTTTACGAAATTGAGAGGACGAAAAGAGAGTGTCCTGTGCTTTAACCGCACCGGTGGACACGGAGGGTCCATCTAGGGGAGTTCAGAAACCCTCATTCCAAACCAATGGTGCACATGGGCTCCAGTATCCTGAGGGAACAAATGGCGTATGAACCAATCGTTGGTCACCGGCTACCATGGGACTGCATCTCCTGACATTGCTCCACTGCCTTGTGGATCAGACCTTCAGGTCAAAGGCTAGGGGTGTGGCCCCCTAATGAAACCACCTGCTTCAGTCTGGGCACCTGGACAGTATCACAGCCCTCACACAAATGAAATGAGATTTATGTGGTGCATATATATCTGGTGCTTCCTTGTACCAATATTTATATGTTTAAATAAATAAATAAATAAGGTCATTGGAAACTATGACAGTTTGAGTGATATCTGCCTTAGGAATGTAATAAACAAATATGATTTTACTATATTATTGCCTATCAGAAAGCTCACAGGCCTCTATTTCATAAGTCCGACTTCCGATTTTTGAAACTAATTCTAACAAGGAAGCAAATGAAGGACTTTTTGAACTATATTCGTCCTTCATACCAACTGTTATTTATTTATTTAAACACAAATATTGGTGCAAGGGGGCACCAGATACAATATGCGCCACACAAAATAATGAAAAAGGAAGAGAAAGGGGTAAGATGTATATAAAAAAAGGGTAATGGTGAGGGAAACTGAAATGTACAATCAGAAGACTCTTTCAGTTAAGAAAGTTATAACCACACTTTATGAAGAAAGTAAAAGAAGGTTACAGCAGGATCGCCATTGGCTTCTATTCTGAGCCATATCTGATAACGTCTCTAGCCACTGTGTAGCACCATCTCTCGGACCCCAGCCAGGAAGTCTTAAACGGCCAACAGAAGTTAGCCCTTTGCAGCTTTCTTTCAGACCACGACACCATGGCATACACTGACCACCTCTCCGCTCTTTCTAATCAATCCCAGAGTCGGCAAATAATGCACGTCTTGGAATTCTCTGGAACAACATTCGTAGAATATGTCCAAGCCACCGAAGTCGGTGTTTCAAGATAGTGACAGTAGTAACTATAATTCGTCTGGTAATATCATCGTATGATAATAGAAAGTTGAAAAATACAGTTTAGTCAGTAAATTAATAGACTTCAACTTCTAATTTCAACTAAAGATAACGTTTCATCTAATAGTGGTAGCGTTACAAGTTATGTTAGATTATAGCCTTATCATCTAATTTATAAACTCAAATTATCAACAAAAGTTGTTTGAATCCTAAACTTAATCATAGTTCAGAAGGTGTCTTGTAGAGATTTCATTATTTTCATAGTTGAAATCATCAGTTCATTGAAACTGAGGAATCCCATAATAGAACGAAACAGCTGTTAAGCATTGCTTCCAGGTTTTCCATAGTTATCTAACTTCAATGGACTCATGATTTCAACCATATAAAATTAGTAATAGAGTTGTGAGAATTAACTGGCCTAGTTCTATCATCCACTTCAAGGGTTACCCTACAACAAGCTATCATAAACTACGTAACACCAAACAGACATAACAGCATGGCTGATTTTTGGTAGGTCTGACAAAATGGATGAGACATCATCTTGTTTTCATAATTGAAATCATGAGTCCATTGAAGCTAGACCACCATCGAAAACCTGGAAGCACTGGACGGCCGTTTCATCCAATTATGGGACACCTCAGCAGTGCGCATCCACGTTCCCGCACTCGCGACATTCAAACCCAGGACCTACCAGTCTTGCACCAGAGCACTTAACCGATGGACCACTAATCTGGCCGACATTCAACAGTGTTAATGTCTAACGTCAACCAATCTATGATGTTTGAGCAACCGTTCACTAATTGTCTTCAGTGAGTTGATATCTCTACAACAGACTCGGTTGAACTCCACTGGTTATTGTTTCCTACTAGAATTTAAGGAAACATCCTTTGAAGTCAGTCACTAGTAGGCATATGATTACAGATCAGAAGGGGTTTTTGTGGATATTTCAATATTTTCACAGTTGTCATAACTAACTGGCCTAGTTCTATCATCCACTTCATGGGTTACCCTACAGTAACACCAATCAGACATAACAACATGGATGGTTTTTTTTTGGTAGGGCTGAACAAAATGGATGAGACATCATCATTATCTTGTTGTTAGGATGATGATTCATAACTGTATGAATATATATTTAATAACATATCACCACCCTTCCAATATTGCTTTGTTATTTACTAATTTTAATTTATGCACAACCTTATTCAAATAACCAATCAGAAAAGAGTATTGATCAGTTTCAAGGTTGTTGATTGGATGACATGTCTATGCTACTAAAAATCCAAAATCAATTTAGCTCTATATAGGATAGACAGACTGATCCATTAAAACTTTCCAGTAGACCTAGGTTAGTTAGCTACGGTCCTTGTAATTAAAAACAGAGAGAGATTAGTCAACCTAGTCCTTCTCAAAAAAATCAATAAACCGTGGATTTTTTTATAAAAAAAAACAAAAAAAAAATCAACGATGTATCTGTGATATGAATTTTAATACATACTGGAATTTTAACTATTCAATTACACATTTCACTTGTTTATACTTGATTGAAGTTGTCAAAAACTATAATTGAGATTGTAATTCTATGATTGAAAGTATGCGACATCGTGGTCCTACTTCAGAGATTTCATCTAGTTTATATCTTGATAAACATTGTACTGAAACTACAATATTATCAACTGATTCATCGAAATCTGATCAACAATCAGGAATATATTGTACATCGATAACATCTAAAACATCTGGAATATCACCTGTATTATCACGTTTACATCCATCGAATGTATCTAATTGTTTTTCTCAATCGAATCGAGTTCAACGTCATGATTTTAAATCAAAATATTCAAGTCAATTAAATAGTCTTAATTCATCTCAAGAGATAAATAAATCTGGAAGATATATAAATCATCGAAAAATTCGTAAAAAGTCCAAAAGGGAAACAAGATTTCAAATGAATGGAAATATGGATCAAAATTTTCATTCTCTTAAAGTTACTATTAGAAGAACATATAAATCGAATAAAATGGAAAATGGTATTTGTGCAATTGTAAATACACCAGATGGAAGTATTAACCATGATATTTCATGTCAATCAATTAATCATACTGGTGATAATAACAGTTCAACAAAACAATGTGAGACTCAGTTATATAATGAAAAATTAGAACAGGATGTGTATAATCCAGTAAGTCATGTTACTATATGGTTCTGTGACTAGCTTTACTATGCATATTTATTGATTGTTCACCTAAATGTTTGATCCATGGATCTTAGTCTTTAAATACTAACGGGAATCATTATAAACAGACTACAATATTATGATCGCGTAACCTCGTGCAGAAAATAGCCAAACAACTAGAACAGTTTACCAAATTTTCAAATAATAAAGTTACGGGATAGCTGGATTGTTGCGAAAAATATCCAGGCACAACTGAGATGTCTTACTCATTTTCTTTAAAGCAGTTAGTCCCTTTGATAAACTCCGATAGTGTAATAAGAAGATAATCTTCATCTTACCATTTCCTTTTCGTTGGTAACGATAAGGTGGTCTACATTTTATACAACTTTATAGAAACAATAATATGGTGACCCTACCACTTTGATGCTGCTACATAGCACTATGCAGTTTCAGTTTAAATTCTATGTGAGTACATCTAGTTGGAGTTTTTAATTCTGCGGTGTTCGTTTTATACAACAAATAATTCAGTACTTACCACATGATCGAACTCCGAAAGCACTAAATTAGTGCATGCAACTAGCAATTTAACACGAAGTAGTTTTGTGTAAAAATTAACAGTTTGTGCATTATCACTTCTTTCAGATTCGATCATAAACAAAGTAAATTGTGTAAGTCCGCATCTGCTGCGTTACAAATGTTGCATTTCAGAGAAATGGTTAGTTTCGTGAAGAGAGATCAACACAAATTATGGAAATATTGTATACAGTTAAGGACTGAAATAATATCTTAACATTATTCTTAGATAACTTAATGAGTGCACCTACACCGTTGGAACTGGTTTTAAGCCATGATATTTAATAGTCATGAAATATAGGTCTCCGTCTTGTGAGTCCGTACTAAATCACGCGGTCTTAACACCTTTAATCTCAATTCAGAACTTCACGAACTAATAGTTTTACTTTGTTTGGGTGACATCAAGTTCTTTTCTTTTAGCAATATGCCAAGTAGGATGAATGCCAAGTTATGTGGTAATTGGGCGTGTAATGCAATAAATCGTCTTATCTCATTTTGGTCTCTCCATGCAACCTCAAGCCTTATATATACCTAGCATAAGTCAATTATCCCAGTTTATAGTTTCAAGATCTTTGCATATTGTTGTTATCTCAGCAATACGGTATTCCTACTTTAAACACTTGGTCGAGGCAACGCGTATGACGATTCGTCTGACTATGCTCATCAATGCTGTCCACTTACAATTTTTTCGAATATGTCATAAATATTATCTGATATAACATTCACGTCTGATGTTTACAGGGATTGAAAAGAAATTTATTTACGTGAGGTACTGATATGAGTTTTATTAAGTCAAGATTTTTCTTAAATTTCGCCTTGTGAGTATCAAGGGAAAATATTTGAGGCGTTACTGTTGTTCTCAGTTTAAGATATTTTTAAAAACTGATACATATCATTGCCTAGTTTCGTAACTTGGTCGAGCACCCTGACCTCCTCATATGTCTTGTGTTTCATCGGATGACGTGATCGTGGTTTTTAGCTGGCCTGTAGTTTGGATAAGCGTTGTTGCTTAGTGAGTAAAGCATTTGAATGTTTACCATTGAGTTGCAGGTCGGAATCATGGCTATATTTACCAACTTAAGGATACAAAGTTTTCATTTATCTCTGGTTATTTATGAAATAAAAATACTATTCGTTCACAAAATAAACTATTCAGGAAAATAGTCTGACTACCAAGCTTTTACAGTTTTGGACGTTAAAGTTTGATTTGGTGTCGGATATCGATACTGTTATATATCCGAGAGGCCGATTCCTAGGTTATATACCATATTCGTGTTACGTTACGAGAAACTTACTGCATACCATGTCCCTAGCAGTTCACATAGATTTGGGTACCAAGAATAAGACTATATTTAATTTATAATTCGTTTTTCACAGCATCATTATAACGATTTAATTCATTTGCCCAGTATACGTTAATTTATTCAGCTCCAAGTTTTTGTCTGTACGTATATCGTTTAGGTCAACCGGGTAGTCAGTCAATCAGTCAGCTACAACGTAGGACCAGGCACATTTATGCATCGGTCCAAGTTGCCATACCTCGTTAGAACAACAAGATGAACACCGGATTCATAGAAGTAATTAATTTACTGGTGGTAGTAGTATATAAATTATAGGTCGTATATAAGGATATAATATAGGAAGAAAAGCCGATATGAAGCAATTTTTATTTCAAGGTTTAAGGGAAGATAAAGAGTGTATACACCTGCACCATTATGGTCGATTCTGAGCCATGTCACCTAGAGTCTCCAACCACTGGTTACGATAGTCACGCGGACCCCAACCAGGTAGTCTGCATCTGCCAACATGGCTCAGACTAAAAGTTAGTGATTTCAAGCACTGATGTCATGTTTTGGTTTGACCGCCCCTAACTCTCTTCCAACCATCCCCTACACTAGTCAACATTGCGCGTCGTGGTAATCGGTGTTCAGGCATACGTAGCACATGGCCCAACCATCTCAGTCGATGAAGATTCATCACCTAATCAATTGATTTACCATCATTCCCTAATACCCTGCGTCTAACCTCACTATTACTTACCCGGTTATCCCAGCAGATGCGAGCAATATTTCTAAGGCATCTGTGGTCAAATACTAGTAACCTACGAGTATCTTCTACTCTTAATGGCCATGTTTCACAGCCGTAAAGTAGAACAGAGCGAACTGTTGCGCAGTATACTCGTCCTTTAATTGATAGACGGATATCTCGTTTTCGCCATAGGTGACGTAAGTTGGCAAAAGCCAAACGAGCTTTTTGAATCCGTGCTGAGATTTCGTCGTCAGATACCAACCCATTAGAGCTGATCAGACTTCCAAGATAAGTGAAGTAGTTGACACGTTCCACTACTTAATTCCCTATCTTTAGTTCGGGTGTTGATGCAGGCCAGTATTGGAGCAACAACTTGCATTTAGATGGTGAGAAACGTATGTCAAACATCTTGGCATTATTACTGAGTTCCAACAGAAGACTGCATTTTGTCAGCGTCTTCACCAAACAGGACTATGTCATCTGCGTATTCTAAGTCACTTAGAGGTCCCCCTGGTAGGAGATCAATTCCTGAAAATTCAGTCGACGAGTGTTTTTTCCAGCAACAGGTCTATAATGAAGCTAAACAAAAATGGAGATAATAGACAGCTTTGCCGCACATTACTTGAGGTTGTAAAATCAGATGACAGTTCGACATAAGCTCCCACTTGACTGGTAGTGTTCGAGTAAAGAGCCTTCACAAGGCTTATGAAATTCTGAGGTATACCTTTCAATGACAGACATTGCCACAGAACCTTTCGGTCTACAGAGTCAAATGCTGCTTTCAAGTCAAGAAAAACTATCATTGTCGGACGCCGATAAGCGTGTCTGTGCTCTAAAACTTGACGAATGGTGAATATGTGGTCGATACAGCCACGACCAGGTCTGAAGCCAGCCTGATTTTCTCGTGTTTGCAGTTCACGAATCTTAGTTAGGCGCCTGATAATTATTGAGGCTAGTATTTTAGATGCTATGTTAGTCAGACTAATCCCTCTATGGTTATCACAGGATGATTTTGACCCCTTCTTATATATTGGGACAATCAGTGATTGTGACCAGTCATATAGGATTACATCCGTCTCCCAGATTTTAGCCAGAATATTAGTCAACCTAATCTCTAAAATCGGACCACCATATTTAAAGACCTCTGGAGCCAATCCATCTGGACCAGCTGCTCTTCCTCGTTTCAGATTACTTATAGCCTTTTGAACTTCAAGTAGGGTCGGGGGGCCTACTTCAATGTTCCATCCAGGTTTTCTAGGAATAGTGGGTAGTTGTGCAGTAGCTGAATGCCAGCTAAACTGCTCCTTAAAGTGTTCCGCCCATCGTTCTAAACGTTTGGGTTGAGAGCAGATAAGGGTTCCGTCTTTTTCGGAGATTGTCTCACACTTGACTTCTTAATTCCGGTTTCTTTTATTAGTCTGAATAGTTGCCTGGTGTTGCCTACAGCTGCAGCCTTTTCCATCTCTTTTGCTTTCGTTGCCCACCACTGCTCACGATCGTTCCATAGACTTTTAGTTAACCTATATCTAATTTGTTTACGCTCTTCATAGTGTTCAGAGACTGATGGGATGAGTTTACGCGAATACGAGCAACAATCTTCTATTGAGCCTCTCCAACGATGTCTGATGACAATATTGTCTATTTGAGTCCATCGTTTGTTTGGTGCAGGTGGTCGCCATGTTAGACGATGTCTCTCCTTATGTTTAGAATTAGTGTTTGGTAAAAATAAACGATTTTCTGAGCATAGTTGCAACAGACGATCACCATTATCTGTTCGCTGAGCCGGAATACTAAAATACCCACCTATATGTATTGCTATTTGGTTCAAGCTGTCTAATTGGGCATTAAAGTCAGCTGCTACGATTACTATGTCTGAGAGCTTAGCTTTTGAAAACGTTCACAAATCTTTCTGTAAAAGCCATCTTTCACTACATCCGGGCTGCAGTCAGTGGGAATGTAGGCCGAAACGACGAAAAAGCAACGACGTGTGTCCCCATCCTTCCGAGTTCTTACGGAGCCATTTGGCCGGACAGCACACAGGCGACTGTTAACGGGGATCCATTCTAGTAGTGCCTGTTCTGCTCTTGTACTTAATGCTATGCCTACACCTGCAAGTCCACGAGAACTAGCCAACGGGTCGCCAGATACACGGAGGGTGTTTTTATCGTTGACTGTCCATTTTGGCGTGGTGAGGTCAAGTGAATGACCACACTGGGATCCTGATGCATGTTTCGGAGACACAGCATATATCAATGGCACGAGATTCTAGGGTTTTAGCTAAGGAGGCCTGTTGACCGATTTGGCATAGGGTACGTACGTTGAAGGCTCTAATGTGTAGTTTGGATCGAGGTTTTAGTAGACCTGGGACAGTGTTTCGCGCACTAGAATCGTTGGCCATGGTGACACTTGAGGAGGAAACCGAAAGAGGAAGTTTAGTGTTGAAAGTCAAGGTAGAAGGAATAGTAGGAATTGAAGAAGGAGATTGATTATGAATACAGTGGTCTTGAGTGCTGTTAGAGGTATGAGGGCAGTTATCACTTCCCGGTTGCCCACACCGTGGAAGGATTCTTCTAGAGATACCTGAAATGGAAATTGGGTTAGAAGTGGTCTTAATGACCTGAGAGCGTGACCGCAGTGCCCAAGGGACAACTGCTTGAGGTCGGTCACACACGACCTTATTGTGTTAGCTCCGTTCTTCAAAAAAAACCTTACCGCCGGAGACGGATATCCGTGGGATAAGGCAAGGTGTGCATTGTTAGGGTCGACCTTTTCTAACCCCACCCCTCCTTGTGGGAAGGCAGCATCGCTGTCATGCTGGTTGTCTGAAGGAAACACCTTACTGCTGTCACACCTCTGTATAGTCATCAGTACGACTTCGCCTTCGGACCTTGGGTTTGATGCCTTTAGTCTCACCGCCCTTCAAACGACCTGTCTGGCATGGTAGGACCTTGAGGAACGATTGTTCCATCCAGTATAGCTCGGTTGATACATCGCGATAGGCAAGCCCGACCACCACGTCAAGGTAGCAGAAACGGTCGGGTAACCGGGTAGTATCATTAATCATCACACTTCAAGTGTTGCTCATACCCACGTACTTGGATAGTTTTGTGTAGTAAGTTCAGAAGGTTTACGACTCATATTATTCCTTTTATAGCATGCTTTTATGAGTGTCTAGTCTTCTCTCAAATGAGTCAATTGAGAATGCAGACACCACTGCTTCGGGTAACAGGTTTCAAAAATTGATGACTTGGTGTGAAAGCTTGTATGCTACGGGTATTTTGTTCGTTTTTGGCTTTTCTATTCACCAGCTATGTCCTCTGAGATGTCCCGACCTAGTGGGAAGTAAAAGGAGAGGATGTATTAAGTCCAAAATCAGATCACCTCTTAATTTGCGATAGGACAGAGTAAAGAGGTCTAGCTTTTCAAACCGCTCTTTCTATGGTAAACCTTGGAGTTCTGGAATTGCACGGGTAGCTGCCCTCTGTACCTTTTGCAGGATATTCGAGTCACCTTTCAAACAAGGTCTTTTGGAGCTTGAACTCAATTCAAGTTTAGTTCTTACTAAGGTTGTGTATAATGTAGTGAGCATGGTAGTATCTAACTTGGTGAGTGTCCATCTTAAAGCCCATAGGGTTCTAAACCTCTTAGCTGTAACTTCCCGGCACTAGGTCGCGGTCTTAAGATCATGACTCACTGTCACCCCAAGTTCCTTGTGAGACAGAACCACAAGTACGGGCACTTCCCCTGTTTTATCTATTTACCTTCATATCCTCAAAGTGCATGTAGTCACACTTTGCCCCGTTGATAGATATCAGCCACTCTTTAGACCAGCTAATCACAATATTTAAGTCTGCCTGAAGTGCCCATGCATCTGCGTCTCCAGTTATTACTCGTCAGATTTTTACTTCGTCAGCGTATAATAACATTGGGGATTCACCTATACTTGGGAGATCATTTACATACAGTATAAAAAGTAAAGGATCCAGGACAGAAGCTTGAGGCACTCCACTAAGTACTGGTCTCCAGGTGGAACACTTTGAATCTATACTTACTTTCTATCTACGACCTATGAAGAAATAATCAAGCCATTTTAAGAGAGGTCCTGCAATGCCAAGATTTTCTAGCTTGAACATCAGTCTATTTGTTGGCACTTTGTCAAATGCTTCGCTGAAGTCTGTGTAGACAACATCCACTGATTTTCCATTGTCTAGAGCCTTTATCCATTTCTCCTTTACTATAAGGTTTATTGTGCGAGATATACCTTTTCTAAAACCATGTTTGCTGTTTAACAAGTTGTTGGTTTCCGCAAATGTCATTATGGCCTTTGACTATTATTTCCAGTATTTTATTTATTTATTTATTTATTTAGACACAAATATTGGTACAAGGAAGCACCAGATACATATGCGCCTCACAAATCTCATTTGATTTGTGGGAAGGCTGTGATACTACCCAGGTGCCCAGACTGAAGCAGGTGGTTTTCTGAGGGGGTCACACCCCTAGCCTTTGACCTGAATATCTGATCCACAACGCAGTGGAGCATCGTGAGGAGATGCAGTCCCATGGTAGCCGGTGATCAACAATTGATTCATACGCCATTTGTTCCCTCAGGATACTGGAGCCCATGTATACCATTGGTTTGGAATGAGGGTTTTCCAACTCCTCTAGGTGAACTTTCCGTGTTCACCAACCCGGTTAAATTGCCGGACATTCGCTTTTCGTGCTCTCAATTTCGTAAATAACACCTGTGGTACGAAAAGGCAGTGGGTAGGACTTCCCTGGAAGAGGCTATATACACGTGGCCATGTAAGATCATTTCGAGAGGGAGAGCGTACTCCCCCCACTCTCGACCGTACCAGGGTATTTGGGGGCTTCCAGTATTTTAACTGAGACGGGTCTGTATTTCGATGGAAATTGTCTTGGTCTTGTTATATGTATTGGAGCAACGATTTCATCCTTCCAGCCCGTAGTTAACACACCTTGGTCAAGTGACATATTGAATATCACAATTAGTGGCACTACAATATATTATTGCAATTTATCCCAGGATTTTGGGGTGTAGTTCACCCGGTCTTGACTTCGTGTCAAAGGTGTTAAGAGCCTTAAGTACATCGTTTTGATCAAAGGCCATGGTGATCAGGTTTGTTGACTTTGTATTTGGGTCTTGTTCTTCAT
This sequence comes from Schistosoma rodhaini, assembly GCA_944470415.2. Taxonomy (NCBI): domain Eukaryota; kingdom Metazoa; phylum Platyhelminthes; class Trematoda; order Strigeidida; family Schistosomatidae; genus Schistosoma; species Schistosoma rodhaini. Next base: position 46,004,574 of record OX104038.1, read on the forward strand.
CTAGAAGAGGCTCCTGAGTGAAAACTCCCATAGCTTCTGCTTTTACTGATCATCCTCTGTCATTTCAAGTCCACTCCCTTATTTAGGTTGGGAATCCAGTGCTGCATCCTTATTCTGTAATTTATGTACGAGTTTCAAAATTTTTACTATCTGCTCAGGGACTTGTATATCACGGGGCTGCCAGAATTGAGAATGTGGGGCCATGATTAGCTTCTTACACCACCATTTTCAAGCTAGACTTTTCTAATATTAATTTGTCATTTGTAACGAGCTCCTTGTGTGTTCTGAGTTTGTGTATACGGGGCCAGTGGAAATAGACTGATACTTTTTCATATATTCCAGATTTTTATCTGCTTTCATCAAGAATAGGTTCATTTTATGTTATAATGATTCACAAATTTAAGCTTCTTAAGTTTATTAAGCCTATCAGCCATTAAATGAAGGACATGTCAATCGGCAAAACCATAGATCATTAACAAATAGCCATGTTGTGTGTCACTCATGATGTCTCTCTGGATCTCTGATGATATCAAGTGTACGTAATCAGTAAATATTGGTGTTATGTGAGTAAATTGGAACTCCTAAGTGGTGTTTCCAAACTACCAAAAATAATCGGTTTTACACTTGGTGATGTAGTTTGAAATTAATCCGAATGAAGCAAATGCATTCCCTTCTTATCCACCTATGAATTTCGAACACCACTCGTTTTTTATCCTTTTATATCATTATTTAATCATAATTTTACACTTAATTTGCTGTGTTGGTACTGTATGGCTATTTGGGCGTATCTCTGTTACACTATAGTAACCAGCTTAATCAGTCATTTATTCAATGCATTTAGTTGATAAGTGCGCTTCATTATTCAGTTTATCAAGTGAGCCAAATGTTTATAGAAGTGCCAACTGTCTGGGGGTCTCCGGGGCACAGTCGTAGACATGTGATCAAATGGACAGAATTTAAGGAAAATTTAGAGAGAAAATTTTGTATCCTGTTTATGTAGCGAACTAATTTTCATGGGAAGTTTGTTTCAGGCATTTGTTTTATCGAAATAGACGAAAATAAACTAACATGGGTTACCAAATATCAGTTTTGATTATATTTGTAGACGCTCATGATTGATTATAGTAAAACAATTAAATTTATTGCTTCTATCTTTAGTATTATTTCCCTTAATTTTTGTATGCTGTGAAGACAAGTTAACCTGAAGAAAAGCAACATTTAGTAACTGATAAAAACTAAACTTGGTATGAATATAAGCGATCGATTTGCCTCGTGTCAACCTATTGCACTCGCGATGAAGGCGAAGTTCTAGATTATCTATCAGAGTGAAAGCGTACACCTTGATATGTAATGTGGTTTGTAAAGTAGGTGCTATGATTGGATTGGAAGTTGTCACTCATTAGTACTACTGAGAGCAGCATTGATGTTTAATGCCTGTATCAAGTGGGTATGATAAGTTGGAAGTTAAAGTCTGTGATACGGTTCAAAGTTATATAAAATAGAGCTCTGCTGGATTTAAGTAATGGTGTTGTGGATCTGTTGCCTGGGGAAAGACTTCTCGACCTTGAGTATGCGGACGATATTGTCTTGATGTGCGACAATTTACATTATCATCATTATTATTAGTATTATTTACTACGTCGCTTTTTCACTCCCTTTATCCCCAAATTGTGTATCCTTCCTTTCCAACTTATGCAGTAGCTCGCCAATGGTGGAAACTCTGTCCTATCTAAACGATCTCCAGTCACTGTCTGGTTGAAAGTGAGTGCTTCCACCGATTATGGATACTGAACCAGTCTTTCTGAAACCACGTATACCGTTCAAGCTGGCTTCCTTCAATGTTCGCACACTAATGCAGATCGAACAACTAATGGGGCTGGCTATGTCTTTGGAAAGTCTTAATGTTGATGTTTGTTGTCTATCCGAGACCCGTATTCAAGACTCTAGTGAAGTACTACAAATTCGCTCTCCATCTGTCGCTTCGAAAGCTTGTTTCACGTGCGCTTATCCGGCGACTCTGTGGCATCTTCGTCCGGTCTTGCTGGCGTTGGTGTTGCACTAAGCGCTAGAGCTGAGGTAACACTAATCGATTGGATCCCCATTAACAGTCGGTTATGTGCTGTTAGATTAGAAAGTTCTATCAAAGTGAGAAGAAATCGGCGTGAGAAACGATGTCTTACCATCATCTCCGCCTATGCCCCGACAGATTGCAGCCCGGATGCAATCAAGGATGAGTTTTACCACCAGTTAACAGTTCTTCTCCAGAAAGCGCTTTCGACAGGTATTGTAGTATTAGCTGGAGACTTGAATGCTCAGGTCGGGCGTCTAGGCACAGAAGAGAGTCGTTTAGGTGGCCGATGGAGACTTGTTGGTCGCAGGGCAGATAACGGGAACCGTTTGCTGCAACTGCGCATAGACTACAACCTGTTTCTGGCCAGCACTAACTTCCGGCACAGTCATCGCCGGTGTGCCACCTGGCGTCCTCCTTCTGCACCTCAAGCCTGGACTCAGATTGATCACATCGCGATCAGCTACCGCTGGCGTGGTTGTGTACAAGACTGCCGCTCCTTTTGGAGTAGCTATCTGGAGTCTGATCATGCCCTGGTCTGCGCCAATCTCACCTTACTTTTCAGTGGCCGAAGGATTGACCACCACCAACGGATTGATATTAGTAAACTGGCTGCAACTTCTGTTGCAAGTATGTATCGAGCGGAGCTAGCTTCTCGGCTACCTACCATCCCACCGAAAAGTATAGATGAGCATTGGTTGCATCTTCACGACGCTATGAAAATGGCGACTAAATGTGCTTGCGGCTTCGCGAAACGTCCCGCTTATAAGCACTGGGTTTCTTCTGGTTCCTTACAACTGATGGAAGCCCGTCGGTCTTCTCCGGGTGACCGTGAGTTTGACCACAGACGTAGGCTGTTACGTAATGAAATCGGGTAAAGCTTGCGTAAGTACCGGGAAGTCTGGTGGTCGGAGCGTGCTAATGAGATTGTTAAGTCGGCTTACAATAAACTATCAGAGCCTCCAGAGAGGCTCATAAAGAGCCCAACCAATCAGCGATTAGTTAGAAGCTATGCTACTAAAATAATGAGGTCCTGATTGGCTGTTAAACATATTGCTACTATGGAATCTCAAGGTCTTTTTAATTACTATAAAACCCCTGTTTTTTCTGTCCATAAATGAACCTTGTAGTAAAGTGCTTCTCTGATACTCGTGTCTTCTCTCTGGTCTTTCAAGTCGCTGAGTAGTGCTAGCCTGGGGTTATCCGAATAGCTAGGATCCGAATAAAGCGTTCAACTTACGAGACATAACAGAGATGGAAGCAGCAGCTGCATCTGGTAACTGCCGGAAGCTCTTCCAACTCATCCGGGCCACTGGCAGCAAGAAGTTTGGTGTGAGTGAAACAATCTACGAGGATGACGGGATGCCAATCACTAACATCTCTCGACGTCTTGGACGATGGGTGGAATTTTTCGAAGGGCGGTTCAACTGGCCTGCTGCTCCGGCAACATCAACCAGCTTGTCCTGCCCCCCATGGCCGGTGACGACTGTTCCACCAAACGAGGCGGAAGTCCGCAAGGAACTCCAACTCTTAAAGCACTACAAATCACCGGGCCCAGATGACTTACCTCCTGCTCTTTTTAAAGATGGTGGCGACTTTCTGACTAAGGAATTGACTATGTTGTTTGCAAGGGTTTGGGAGCAAGAAAGTGTTCCAACATCTTGGAATGAGTCAATAGTCGTCCCTATCTTTAAAAAGGGTTCGCGTTGTTCCTGCAATAACTATCGTGGGATAAGTCTACTTCCGATTGCGTCCAAACTATTGGCTTCTATCATTCTTCGTAGGTTGTTTAAAACCCGAGAACGATTGACTCGCGAGGAGCAGGCTGGTTTTCGTTCTGGTCGAGGATGCATTGATCACATCTTCACCCTCCGCCAAATGTTAGAACACCGTCATACTTGTCGCAGGCCAACAATCGTAGTGTTTCTTGATATCAGGGCGGCCTTCGATTCGTTGGACAGGACTGTTCTCTGGGATTGTCTATTGAAGAAGGGTGTGCCTGAGAAGTTCATTAACATCTTAAAGGCCCTGTACACGAACACCTCAGGCAGAGTGAGGGCATACAACCACCTTTCTCCCTTGTTCCATTCGAGCAGTGGGGTTAGGCAGGGTTGCCCGATCTCACCATTCCTCTTCAACTTTGCCGTCGATGATATTCTGGGAACAGCTCTGGTGGATGTAAGTAATGACGGTGTTGATCTGCTACCTGGAGAACGACTTTTCAACCTTGAGTATGCAGATGATATTGTCTTACTGTGCGATAGTGCCCAAGGCATGCAATCCGCACTTAATCAGTTGACAATCAGTGTCCGCAGGTACGGCATGTGCTTTGCACCCTCCAAGTGCAAAGTATTCCTACAAGACTGGCAGGATTCTCATCCTGTACTCACCCTGGATGGTGAGGAGATCGAAGTAGTTGAGAAGTTCGTGTATCTAGGTAGCTATATAAGTGCTGGTGGTGGCGTGAGTGATGAGATTGATGCACGTATAAGGAAAGCCAGAGCGGCTTATGCCAATCTGGGTCATTTTTGCGCCTTCGTGATGTTAGTCTGGCTGTAAAAGTTCGGATCTACAACGCGTCGGTGAAAGCAGTCTTGCACTATGCTTGTGAAACCTGGCCTCTCCGAGTTGAGGATGTTAGACGTCTCTCTGTGTTCGATCATCGTTGTCTCCGAAGGATTGCTGACATCCAGTGGCAACACCATGTTAGTAATGCAGAGGTTCGGCATCGTGTGTTCGGGCGCAGAGACGATAATTCAATTGGTATCACCATCTTGAAACATCGACTTCGGTGGCTTGGACATGTTCTATGAATGCCGTCCCAGAGACTTCGACGTCGTGCATTATTTGCCGACTCTGGGATTGATTAGAAAGAGCGGAGAGGTGTTCAGTGTATGACATCGTGTCGTGGTATGAAAGAAAGCTGTAAAGGGCTAGCTTTTGTTGGTCCTTCACGACTCTCTGGTTAGGGTCCGAGAGATGGTGCAACACAGTGGCTAGAGACGTTATCAGATATGGCTCAGAATAGAAGCCAGTGGCGATTCTGCTGTAACCTTCTTTTACTTTCTACATAAAGAGTGGTTCTGACTTTGTTAACGGAAAGAGTCTTCCGGTTGTACATTTCAGTCCCTTTTATCTTTTCACCCTTTCTCTTCCTATTTTCATTATTTTGTGTGGCGCATATGTATCTGGTGTCTTTTTGTACCAATATGTATGTGTTAAATAAATAAATAAATCCCACGGATATCCGTCTCCGGCGTTAAGGTTTAAACAAGTATGGAGCTAACACTAAAATTGCTCACAAGAAGGTCGTGTGTGACCGACTTCAAGCAGATGTCCCATGGGCCATGGGTAGGGATACATGTCGTTGCCTTTTCGTCATTTCTGCCTACTCTCCCACTTACTGCAACCCGGATGAAATGAAAGATGACTTTTACAGAAAGCTCTCTGAACTTCTTCATAAAGCTAAACGCTCATATTACTCGTTGCAGGTGATTTTAATGCCCAAGTATGTAGCTTAAACCAAAGAGAAATATATTTAGGTGGGTATTTTAGTATTCCGGCTGAGCGAACACCTAATGATGATCGTCTGTTGCGACTGTCCGCAGACAATCGTTTATTTTTAGCAAACACTAATTTTAGGCATAAGGAGAGACATCGTCGAATATGGCGACCTGCACCAAACCAACGATGGACTTAAATAGACCATATAGCCATCAGTCATTGTTGGAGAGGCTCAATAGAAGATTGTTGCTCGTATTGGAATACTTGTTTAGATTCTGATCACACTTTAATACGAGCACGCATTTGTCTGCGCCTGAATGGACGCAGGAAAATTACACTAAGGAGACCCATTAGGATTGAACTGGAGGACGAGAAAGCCAAATACGAATTCCAGAAACAACTGAGTTCATATCTAGGCAGTCCTGTAAACGAGACTGACCCAGATGTTGCTTGGAAAGACATACGAACAGCTGTGGAAACAGCAGTAACATCTATTAGTCATTTAAACCATAGGGCTCCAAAAAACCAGTGGATTTCCGCTAAGTCTTTTTCACTGATGGATTCGCATAAACTCATCCCATCAGTCTCTGAACACGACGAAGAGCGTAAACAAATTAGATATAGGTTAACTAAAAGTCTATGGAACGATCGTGAGCAGTGGTGGGCAACGAAAGCAAAAGAGATGGAAAAGGCAGCGGCTGTAGGCAACACCAGGCAACTATTCAGACTAATAAAAGAAACCGGAATTAAGAAGTCAAGTGTGAGACAATCTCCGAAAAAGACGGAACCCTTATCTGCTCTCAACCCAAACGTTTAGAACGATGGGCGGAACACTTTAAGGAGCAGTTTAGCTGGCATTCAGCTACTGCACAACTACCCACTATTCCTAGAAAACCTGAATGGAACATTGAAGTAGGCCCCCCGACCCTACTTGAAGTTCAAAAGGCTATAAGTAATCTGGAACGAGGAAGAGCAGCTGGTCCAGATGGATTGGCTCCAGAGGTCTTTAAATATGGTGGTCCGATTTTAGAGATTAGGTTGACTAATATTCTGGCTAAAATCTGGGAGACGGATGTAATCCTATATGACTGGTCACAATCACTGATTGTCCCAATATATAAGAAGGGGTCAAAATCATCCTGTGATAACCATAGAGGGATTAGTCTGACTAACATAGCATCTAAAATACTAGCCTCAATAATTATCAGGCGCCTAACTAAGATTCGTGAACTGCAAACACGAGAAAATCAGGCTGGCTTCAGACCTGGTCGTGGCTGTATCGACCACATATTCACCATTCGTCAAGTTTTAGAGCACAGACACGCTTATCGGCGTCCGACAATGATAGTTTTTCTTGACTTGAAAGCAGCATTTGACTCTGTAGACCGAAAGGTTCTGTGGCAATGTCTGTCATTGAAAGGTATACCTCAGAATTTCATAAGCCTTGTGAAGGCTCTTTACTCGAACACTACCAGTCAAGTGGGAGCTTATGTCGAACTGTCATCTGATTTTACAACCTCAAGTAATGTGCGGCAAGGCTGTCTATTATCTCCATTTTTGTTTAGCTTCATTATAGACCTGTTGCTGGAAAAAACACTCGTCGACTGAATTTTCAGGAATTGATCTCCTACCAGGGGGACCTCTAAGTGACTTAGAATACGCAGATGACATAGTCCTGTTTGGTGAAGACGCTGACAAAATGCAGTCTTCTGTTGGAACTGAGTAACAATGCTAAGATGTTTGACATACGTTTCTCACCATCTAAATGCAAGTTGTTGCTCCAAGACTGGCCTGCATCAACACCCGAACTAAAGATAGGGAATTAAGTAGTGGAACGTGTCAACTACTTCACTTATCTTGGAAGTTTGATCAACCCTAATGGGTTAGTAATACCGGGTAGGTAATAGTGAGGTTAGACACAAGCTATTAGAGAATGATGGTGGATCAGTTGATGAGGTCATGAATCTTCATCGACTGAGATGGTTGGGTCACATGTTACGTATGCCTGAACACCGATTACCACGACGCTCAATGCTGACTAGTGTTGAAGACGAATGGAAGAGAGTTAGGGGCGGCCAAACCAAAACATGGCATCAGTGCCTGAAGTCACTAACTTCTAGTCTGAGCCATGTTGGTAGATGCAGACTACCTGGTTGGGGTCCGCGTGACTATCGTAACCAGTGGTTGGAGACTCTAGGTGACATGGCTCAGAATCGATCACAATGGCATAGGTGTATACACTTTCTGTTTTTCCTTAAATTATGAGATTAAAATTGCTTCATGTCTTTCTTCCTATACTATATCCTTATATACAATCTTCCTTTTATTTATTACTACCATTAAATTAAATACTATGTATTCGGTGTTGATTTGTTGTGCTAATGAGGTATAGCAGTTTGGACCGATGCATGTGTGCCTGGTCCTACGTTGTAGCTAACTGACCGCTCCTTTATCGGAACATACAAGGTCTCTAAGTCTGCTTGATCCTTATATTTATATTTATCAACTCATTTACCAAGTACAAATTCGTATGCATGGGTACAAGCCAAACTCCAAATGCCGTGGTACGGCCGAGGATAGACCGCTATCCTTCTCGAGGGCATCGTGAGGAGATGCAGTCCCATAGTAACCGGTGACCAACGGTTGGTTCATACGCCATTTGTTTCCTCAGGATACTGGATCCCATGTATACCACTGGTTTGGAATGAGGGTTTTCCAACTCTCCTAGTTGGACTTTCCGTGTCCACCGGTGCGGTTAAAGCACCGGACATTCTCTTTTCGTCTTCTCAATTCGGTAAACATCTGTGGTACGAGAAAGCAGTGAGTAGGACTTGTGTGGCAGAGGCTAAATTCGCGTGGCCATGTGAGAGCATTTCGAGAGGGAGAGCGGACACTCCCCACTCTCGGCCGTACCAGGGCATTTGGGGGATAAAAGTCAATTCCTAATTATTACTTGAGACTCCTCAGCAGTGCGCATCCACGACCCCGCACTCGCGAAACTCGGACCCAAGACCTACCAGTGTCGAGCCAGAGCCCTTAACCGATTGACCACTGAGACCTCTCGAGATGCTGTTATATGACCACAAATAGACAGTCACTGACAGGGAAATGCTACTCAATTCCTTATCACTGCGGGGGTGTTGTTTACGAACGTGAGAGGACGAAAAGCGAGTGTCCACCGCTGTAACCAGGCCAGTGGACACGGTGAGTTCATCTAGGGGAGTTGAGGGACCTGATTCCAAATCAATAGTGCACATTGGCTCCAGTACCCTGAGGGAACAAATGGCGTATGAATAAATCGTTGATCACCGGCTACGATGGGACTGCATCTCCTGACATTGCTCCACTGCCTTGTGGATCAGACCTTTATGTCGAAGGCTCCAGGTGATCGTTTTGTGATCTTCACGACTATAGTTAGTCAGAAATTAATCATCTTATAAGTATAAGGTCAATAAAATAACATTAATTCGTAGTTACATCATCATGACAATCATTAATATAATCGTATTTCTAAACACTGATTATCAAACATTGAACTGTTTGCTGAAAGTCGATTGTCTTAACCATTGAGTCTCCACTTCGCTTGAGTCTTTAAAACAGAAATTTATCATCTGGTGTCATAAAGGTAACCAGAGTAAATAGACTATAGTGTAGAATGATATTATTGAAAATTAAGCTCATTATCCCATGTTTATTCATGTTGCATCATCATTTAGGTCTTAAAATACTCATTTCGTGATTTCATTTATTCTCCGATTTTTCAGCGTTCCTGTAACAGAAATGTAACTTATTCAAATAAATATGGGTTTATTTGCCGAGTTAGAAGTAGAGTCTATTGTGTTACTTATCGACTATATCAAACTGAAGTAAAGTGTATTTAAACCTTTCATTTGTTACACCTAGTTAATTGTTACAATCAGTTAAAAATCTAACAGTTGTTACTGTATTTATTCAGACTTTTCGGTTCTTGTTCGGTGTTAGAGAGACTCATTATAACTATCGAGTTGTTGACCCGATTCCAGTTATGGTATCATACTTTTTTTTCATAGACTTGATAGTTTGCATGATATGAACTTTTTACAGATACAAAATTATAATTATCATGTTGTTTACACATGACCCCCCTAAAATATCATTTTTATTAGATACTTAGTCTCCCACTTCATATTTAATCTATCCACAATGATACATCTGTTTATTGTACTATTTCATATTTTAGGAGCTTTTATCAGCATTCGAAAAACCTTGTCATTTTGTTGATTCCTCAACTTCTACAGTTGATTGTGCTACTTTAACTGAACCAGACCTCCTTGGACCTTGTGAACCAGGTACAAAAGTTGTTGTAGAAGGTGTGGTATGGTTAGAAGCTACAGGTGGGTGTTCAGTGTTAGTTTTTGTGTTTCTAGTCTTAATACTTAGATGCGAATTAGTATTGGGAAATTAATTTATTCGTTGTGTTTTATTGTCTTGTTAAGAACATGGATAAACAATAAATAATGAAATACTATCGACTTTCATTTTAACTGAGGAAGGAAGTAGTTAAGAGACAAGAACAGTTTTAGTCTCTTTAGGTCTCTGATGAAAAAATTTGTCATTGTATCCGATTACCTAGCATTTGGCATTGCTTCGTTATCTAAGATGGAATATCTGATTGTTGAGCGTATATAACAGTTAACAAAGCTCCACAGATACATAGAAATAACGAAACCTATGAAACTAATCAGTCTTAAACACGATCATCAGAATGTACTAATTTGATACTTGTGGAGTTTTTTTTCAATAGCTCACTTCTATTTCACACTGTTCAAGATAACAATGAAAGTTCCATAGTTAAACCACGAAAATCAAAGAACACTGCAGCAATTCTGTTATATCTCGAAGAGAATTATGAATGGTAACTTTTGAGGACTACTTATGGACCAATATCATGTGTATATTTTTATTGTATAATTATTAACTAACTAAATTATTCATATCCATATCCGTCTTATTATAAGCTTTGTTTTGACCTATGAACTATTATTATACGGTTTACCATTCTGGAGTTATCCCCAGTCTATTAATTACTACCTCTCACATTTGGCTGAATCTTGTACAAATGTTATTTTCTATTTTGTGGTACGATGTGATCTGTTTGATTGGTATATAAGCCCAGTATATCTGAAACAAAGTATTGATACCGCAATGGCTGTTATTGGTGTTCTGGACTTATTATTTATTTATTTGATTAAACACATAAATATTGGTACAAGGAAGCACCAGTTACATATGCGCCTTACAAATCTCATTCGATTTGTGTGAGGGCTGTGATACTGTCCAGGTGCCCAGACTGAAGCAGGTGGTTTCATTAGGGGGCCACACCCCTAGCCTTTGACCTGAATATCTGATCCACAACGCAGTGGAGCATCGTGAGAAGATGCAATCCCATGGTAGCCGGTGACCAACAATTGGTTCATACGCCATTTGTTCCCTCAGGATACTGGAGCCCATGTGCACCATTGGTTTGGAATGAGGGTTTTCCAACTCCCCTATGTAGACCCTCCATGTCCACCAATCCGGTTAAAGCGCCAGACATTCGCTTTTCGTCCTCTCACTTTCGTACACAACACCCCACCACGAGAAGGTAGTGAGTAGGACTTCCCTGTCAGAGGCTATATATTCGCTGGCCATGTGAGAGCATTTCGAGAGGGAGAGCGTACTCTCCCCACTACTGACTGACTGCTCTGCAATTGGCGGATACAAGATAGTAACAATTGCCGGTATAAGTTATAAGAGATTCCAAAAGCCTTCATCTAAGTTGTAAATTATATTCTTTATACAGTAAACCTGATTTTAACAAATATTACAAAAGATAGAACTTCACAACCAAATCAAGGTAATTGTACTTAGTTGTGATATAGATACACTGGTATCAATTGATCCTTCAAGCTAAATTTGATGAAATTCAACTTAAACACTCAAATTTACTGATTACCGATTTATGGTCATTTCCATTTTTTAGACCCACCATATTTCTGTTTATTTCTCATAATACATTGTGTTGTTAAGACGTACGACAACCGAATTCAGTCAGTCCCAATGTAGAACTTCGTACGTACGTATATACATCAGCTCGATTTGCCATACTATCTATTTACAACAATCTAATAAACATTTTATTACATATTACAATCAGAATTATTACTTAATATCTGACTAAATTCACTTGGTGTTGTTTACTTGTATCTTCTCACTATCCATCATTGCATATAAAACTTGTGACTTCAGGCAATATCGAGTCAGTTTGCACAGGTTGCACATATGTCAACAAGAGACTGATCAATTGAAGTCCTAAATAACAATGAGAAGATACAAGTAAACAACACCAAGTGAATATGACTTCACCCCATTGCACAAGCAGCTGGCTATCAGAACTCAGTAGCTAAGTAGATAACGCAATGGACGAAGTGACACGCTTCCTGGATTCCACTGCTACCCACTATCTATCATTGCATATATAAAGCGTCTGACTAAATTTCTTCAATTAAATAACAGATATAATTAATGAATAAGGAGAGCTGTGTTATGTAATTTGTAATCTATTTTATTTCATATTTATTTATTTTGGAAGTGAAATATTTTATCTTCTATATTAATAGGGATGCTTGTTCTTAGTCTTCACTGGCGAGGACGAAACTACATGGGTACTTTACTAGATTCGTCAAAACAGACGTTTGCACCTACTTGGTAAGTTTTAAATTATTTATCAGTATAACTCTTGTCTTCAAATTTATGGTATGAGTACAACTTTTCTCTATTGTTATTAATTAATACTATTGAAGCTCTCTATCGTAGCTACTAGCTTGTCATGATCGGGTTTATCTATTGTGGTGACAGTCGAGAAATGTTGACCAGAATGTTCATTTCTTTACGCCAGTAACACTGAAAATCACATAAAGTTACATTGATAAAGTTGATGATTATTTTCGACTTTGATAGCTTATTTCATGTTCCTAAATGTTATTTTGTATTTTTACGTAGCATGGATAAAGGTGTCGCCAGTGCATTAAATCTCTTACGTGGTCGAAAATCTTGGTGTGATCCACACAGAGGTTATCAAGCTCGTGGCCTTCACTTTCACCATCTGCGTCATCATCGTCGTGGTGGTGGCAGTACTAGTGGCGTATCAATGACTACTCGGTCAGCTTCAGCAGCAGCAGCCGCTGCATCACAAGACTCAAGAGAGGGGAGTGTAGATTCGAAAGACCAGTCTGTTGTTAATGATCCTTATTCAGCTGAGTGTATTGACCAACCTTATGTACCTATAGAGACAAGTTATAGCAAGAAGTCTGGCAATATTGCATCACACGATATTCCCCGACGTGGAGCTAAAGGACGTAGACGTCGTGGCGCTGGTCGAAGATCAGTTCGTCCTATTGGTGTAGTCTCTCCATCTCTTGAATGTTCTATAAATTTATCTTTACCCGAAACTAAACAAACCCTCAACGATGATGCAGATAACCAAGCAAACTTATTGTCAGATGTTTCATCTTCAAATTCTGATTGTAAATTACCACTCAGTTGTCCATTCAATGGCTGTGAAAAACGTTTTGCCGATATTCTTAGCATGCGTTTTCATTTCACAATGGGACATCATAACAGTCAAACTATAGAAAAGAAAAATATGAGAGAATCTCTTGTTGAGCCTGTTGTTGATCAGGTTAGATGGATAAAAAGTGAAGATTTTGATAATAATAATAATCTTGAAATATCTGTTTGTGATATCTCTGCTAATTCATCTCCTCCACCGAAACTAGCAAGAGCACATTGTACCAAAGATAGGAGTAGTGATAGTAACGAAACAAGTTTAGTTTTAACAAATGGTGATGATATTGATGATAATATTGATCCGCCGAAACTACATCGTGTTGTATCGATATCTGATTCTTTTTCTAATGCAAATCAACTTATTGATCCAGGTGACTCAAACTCATCGAAGTTTGATAATATTCATCATACAACAGATGTTCTCGACGAACCTCCTACTGCTAGTCCTGCATATTCTGATATCTCTGATGATGGTACTGTATCATCTACAACTAATAATTTCCCAGTTTTAAACATAGGAATGGCAGCAATTGATGTTCAGAACTCCAGAGAAACAATATTGAATTCTTCATCAATTTTATCAAATCTTTCTAATCAACCATCCATACCTCAAGGATATATTGATGTTTCCAGACGCTTAAATCTATCTCCACTTATATTATCTTCATGTTCTACCGTTACTGGATCTAGTGAATCGACTAAATTATATTTTCCTGCTAATTTGTTTTCTCCAACTCTAAAAGGTGTAAACAATATCTTCTATCAAACTGCATCTCCAACTGTTAAATCCATGGACAAACAGAGTACAGAAAATGGATTAAAACAGAACAGAAATAATAATTCCCCAACAAATTATCCTTTTCAGAAAGAATCACCTTCCAGATCCCTGATAACCAACAATAACAATCATAATAGTAGTTGTAGCAGTAATCCATCAGTATTACATGATTTATCAAGTTCTCAGTCATCCTCTTCTAATAGTGCTCCGTTAATTCCACCATCTAATCATGATAATTCCCGACATCTGACATTTCTCTCCGCTTCTCCTGGATTAGTTATGACTGAGCAAAATTCACGTCCATCATCCACAGGATCATTCGTATCCAATCCTCTTACTTTTTGTGTTTCACGAAATTCTCCGGTTCCACCACGACCCGGTAAGTTAAATACATTTGGTTAGGTTACTCATGTTAATTCATTTAAATATTGTAGAATTATAACTCTAAACACTGTCAAAGTTTTTCTACTGTTTAATTGTATCTGATACAAAAATCAAAATCACTAGAGTTATTTTCTCAATTCTCATTGACTCGTCCCTAAACTACATAATTTTACCAAAACATAGACACAAATCCAGACGTCCCACAATCTTAGTATTTCTTGACCTTAAGGCGGCATTCGACTCCGTTGATCGTGAGGTTCTATGGCAGTGTTTGTAACTGAAAGGAGTACCAAAGAAGTACATTAACCTCATAAAGGCTCTACTAGAACACAACTGGTCGAGTGAGAGCTTATGGCGAACTGTCATCAGAATTGATTACATCAAGTGGTGTTCGTCAGGGCTGTCCACTCTCTCCATTCTTATTTAGCTTTGTCGTTGACATGCTTTTAGAGATAACACTTTCATCATCTCAATCTCCAGGAGTTGAATTTTTACCGGGAGGCTCACTTGTTGACTTAGAATACACCGATTACATATTTCTATTTAGTGAAGACGCTGACAAAATTCAGTATTCTGACAACTATAAGCAACTATACAGGCATGTTCGAGATGCGATTCTCCCCCTCGAAGTGCAAAATGTTACTTCAGGATTGGGTTGTATCGGCACCTGAACTAATGATAGGGAGTGAAGTAGTTGAGCGTGTTGACAGCTTCAGTTATCTTGGGAGTCTCATCAGCCCTTGTGTTCTGGTGTGTGACGATATCTCAGCACGGATACAGAAGGCTCGTCTAGCTTTCGCTAACTTGCGTCATTTATGGCGTAGACGAGATTTCCATCTACCAACCAAAGGATGGGTTTACTGTGCAGCAGTTCGTTCCGTCCTACTTTATGGAAGTGAAACATGGCCAGTAAGAGTAGAGGATATCCGTAGGCTACTAGTATTCGATCATAGATGTCTTCGAAGCATCACTCGTATATCCTGGGACCACCGAGTAAGTAATGCAGTTGTTAAGAAACGGATACTAGTTAAGGATGGCAATTCCATTGATGAAGTAGTGAAAGTTCATCAGTTGAGATGGCTAGTGCACGTGTTACGTATGCCCAACCAAAGACTGCTCCGACGTGTAATGTTTTATGATGTAGGAGTAGGTTGGAAGAAAGCGTGACACAAATCCATGAAGTCACTGACAAGTGGACTGAGCCATGCTGGTAGGTGTATACTACCTGGTTGGGATTCGCGAGATGATAGCAATCGATGGTTAGAGACTTTGAATGACATGGCTCAAAATCGTTTGCAATGGCGCAGGCGCATCCACTCTTTGTGTTCTGCCAAATTCTAATCTTCTGAATTCTTCATGTCATTATCTTTTTTCTCTTTCCAAATTTATTTCACTGGATTATATATACTCCTTGAATAACATCTTCAAACCCCAATCTTTCGGATTACTGCTTATACTCTTACTACTTCTACCAATATGGGATTTGAATCGTCAATTGCATCTCTGTGTTAATGTGGTGTGGCAGCTCGAACTGATGTACGTACGTACGAAGTTCTACGTTGTGACTAACTAGCTAAAACTAACTAACTTATCAAAACTTTATGGTATTAAGCAACTTAGTTATTTATCATGGTTTTCAACTGACAAACTAATGGATCAAAAATGTTCAGTTATTTGTAGCATTTATTCCTATTTGTGTTACGATGTTGAAAGCTTTTATTTGGATGTAGTTTTTTAATCCTTAAACACACTTATTATCCGATCATAGACAACATAGGGTTTAACATGAATGTAATTTGATCCAAACCAGGGCATCTCACAACAGCAGCTAAATGTAACCAGATATTTCGCACACCAGATCAGCTATCGACGAATTCATAGATTGATGCTATGTTTTATTCTTTTTCAACCTACTCTCGTACTGACACATTGTTTATTAGAGTAGGCCTCGGTTAGATACTCCTAATTTGTGTACTATTTCTATGGAGAAGCTAATAATCCATGGTAAATACTTTTTGCTACCATAACTTGGTACAGCTGGCAGTACTGCTTCACCTTGCGACCTTGAATTTGGTTGTTTTTGTTTTAGTTCTTTGTATCGAAACCGTTCGGCATATGGTAGGAACACTTGAAACAAGTGTTGCCACCAATATTGCCCGATTAGGTTGTCTTGATGAAAGGTCAAGTTCAATCATTCCATCAAAGTTACGGTTGGGATCATTGTTTATTTTTGTCAGGCGAGTTAGTGCTTTAGTATCAGCAAAATAATGGGTTACAGATTTTTGATTAGTATGAAGTGTTTTTCGGTCTGTTCACTTTCTCCCTTATGAGTGCGAAGAGTTCCCCTCTTCCTCTCGAGATGCTCTCATATGGCCACCCTTATATAGCCACTGCCAGGGAAGTCCTACTCATTGGAGTGTTTTTTAGAGGACGGGAAACGAACATCTGTCACTTGAATCGGGTTGGGGAATACTGAGGATCCACCTAGAGGAGTCGGAAAGCCGTGATTCCAAATCAGTCGTGCACACAGGCCCCCAAATGCCATGGTACGGCCGAGAGTGGGGAGAGTCACCTCTCCCTCTCGAAATACTCTCATATGGCCAGCGAATATATAGCCTCTGCCAGGGAAGTCCTACTCACTGCCTTCTCATGGTGGGGGTGTTGTGTACGAAAGTGAGAGGACGAAAAGCGAATGTCTGGCGCTTTAACCGGATTGGTGGACATGGAGGGTCTACATAGGGGAGTTGGAAAACCCTCATTCCAAACCAATGGTGCACATGGGCTCCAGTATCCTGAGGGAACAAATGGCGTATGAACCAATTGTTGGTCACCGGCTACCATGGGATTGCATCTTCTCACGATGCTCCACTGCGTTGTGGATCAGATATTCAGGTCAAAGGCTAGGGGTGTGGCCCTCTAATGAAACCACCTGCTTCAGTCTGGGCACCTGGACAGTATCACAGCCCTCACACAAATCGAATGAGATTTGTAAGGCGCATATGTAACTGGTGCTTCCTTGTACCAATATTTATGTGTTTAAATAAATAAAGAAATGGGCTCCAGGATCCTGAGTAAACACATGACTTGATCATCGGCTACCAAGGGATTGTATCTCTTAAAATTGCTCCATTGCCTTGTATGTTAGACCTCCCGATCAAGGGTTCGGTATGTGGGGTCCCCCAATAAAACCATCTGCTTCCGTTTGAGCATTCGTGCAGTTTTCTAGCCCATATATATTAATATTGTATTAATTATATCCATTTATGATCATTATCAGCAATCTGAATTTACTTATCTTCTTTTCACACAATCTAGGTTTATCCGATCAAGGATTACTATCATCGCATAATAATCACCATCCATTTTATCAGCATCATCAACCTTCTGCACTATCTAAATCTTATGAATAAACCAATAGACACATGTATCTGTGTATTATTCAGATACATAAATGTATATTTCAAAATTGTACAAATGAATGTGTACGAAGCGATCGTGGCGCACATGTGGTAGTAGTATTGTTGATAACTTGATCTGATCTGATCCCATGGAGAGAATTATTAGAGTTGTTATTTCTCTATTTGTATCTAATTTATATTTTATTATTCACCTTATCCTCATTACATTTTTTTTATTATCCTAACAAGAAACAACTATATCCCCCATCATTCATCAATCAATCAATCAATGATAGCAATATTCTTCTCCTTCTATTGATCCATCCTTCTCTTATATTCTTGTCTATCCATTGTTTTTCTGTCTCTGTATGCGCTACAAAAAAAAATTTAAGAAATCATGTATTATGCCTAGTGGTTGTTGTTATCATCACTACCACCACCACCACCACCACCATCTTATTGTCATGTTCCTTCCACTTGTCCTTTCTCTTCTTGAGTCCTCTTTTTTTTGTTCTACTTCTCTTCTTTTCTCTTTCTCCTATATTCCAACTGACTACTGATTAATTAATGCTCGCTTACCAAGGGTCTTTCACATGAAAATCCAAATTATTACTATTCTTCTTATTTGCTACTATTTAGTCAATTTTGTAATTTCTCCATTACACAAAATACAAGATAAACATCTATGGTTTATTATTATTATTATTATATTTGACCTCTTCCTTGTTGTCAAGTAAAAAGTAAAAAAAAAACAGACCAGTAATAATGATTTGTTCTATTAAGGTATCTCCAGTTGTGTTGAGTAGCTGTGAAACACAAGAATAAGTTATACCGTCTTGTGTATTTTGTTGTCAAGTCAAGCAAGACTCTTCTCTACTAACGATAACACTCTTTTTGAAGTTTCCAATTTAGGGTATGATTTGTATGATTAAACATTGTGTAGAAGAAGTACCTTGTTATTTTTTTTATTAGTATGATTAAAGTGCTTTCTCGTTGTTTTTTTTTTGTGGACGAATGAATGAATGACTTTGTTTTTGTATTCCAATCTTATTTTTCCCCTCTGTCCAGAATGATTTGGATACTGAAACAATATTGAACTTTAAAGTGGTCACTATGTTCTCCTTTTTTTTGGTACCATGTTCCAATTTTTTTTTCCGCTTGATTTTTCTTTGATTGCAAGAAGCATTCGACGACGACAACAACAACAACAGCAACCTTCTTTTACATGGCTCCAAGTTTTCTTTTTGACACCACCCTGTGTGTGTACACATGTTTGTATGTGAGGAAAAAGAGAGAGAGATAGGGGGGGGGTTCCACTCAACCACATACACATACACATGATCAAGATAGATAATTTAAAAAATATTCATATTAGTAGTAGTGATCAGTTATGTCTACTTATTTTGATTATTATTATTACTATTGTTACTACCGGAATTGTTGTACTATTGGTTTTTATGTTTTGTATGTTTATGTTAAACACACTAGTTCGGTTTGTACAGAAAGAAATAAAAAAACGTTCGTTATTGTTTATGATGATGGTCTCCATTTGTTTGTCATGAAATTCATATAATAAACTGCGTCAGGTATGAGGTGCTTACTCACTGAAGACATTGGAAAGGTGGACAATGTTGTGGTTTGATTGAAGTTAGACATTAACAACGTTGGGTCCTGGTTCAAAAATCTAGAGATTAATTGTCCATTCTCGAAACCGGAGGTGCTGGATTCGATTCCACTTTGATGGAGTTCGGGGATATGCACCTCCGAGAAGTCCTGTGCCATCAGGTAACCCGCCCAGCACTTCCAGACTTTGAATGGTGGTCAAAAATATTATTCCAATGACATTAGATAGTATGGATGCTTTAAACAAATGCGTTATTAGTCAACTTAGGATTCTTTTAGCATTGAACTCTTATACGATTTAGCTTCTCAATCAGTAGGCAATAGTAGGTTTAATCCTCACTACACCACCCACTTCAATTTAGAGGTATGCGTAGTACTATTAGGCCTCACTCAAACACTGTAGCTCAAAGTATAATACATTAAACTGTGTATCTGATCTTAGGCAACATGACATACATGCATTTTACCAAGTTGTCCTACAATAGCGAAATGAAATCATAAATAAAAATACCTAAATGGTGAAAGTGCTGATGGTAGTAGAAGGCATTAGATATAAACAGGATGATTCAAGATGAAATGTAAGGGAATTATGAATTTAAGGCAAGACAAGGAGTGAATGTATCTGCACCCTTTCAACGGACTGTTAACCAGTCTTCAACCAATAGTCACGATAGATACACAGACCCCATCCAGTCAATCTGAATCTACCAACATCCCTTAATCAAACAGTCAATGATTCTATGGATTGATATTACGTTTTATTTTGATTCCCTCTATTTTTCTTTCAACCTACTCTTACATTAGTTATGATCGCTTATTCAAGTAATGGTTGATCGGGTGTACCTAATACATGTCCAGGTTAAGTTATTCGATAGTGGTTCAACATCCGTACTTGGTAAATGAGATACATTCAGAACAACCTTAGCTAAGTGTGCTCATCAAATGACGCAAATTGTTCCATCAGGATACTGGAGCCCATGTGCACCATTGGTTTGGAATCAGGGTTTTCCAACTCCTCTAGGCGAACTTTCCGTGTCCACCAACCCGGTTAAGACGCCGGACATTCGTTTTTCGTCCTCTCAATTTCGTAAACAACAGTAATGCCACGAGAAGGCAGTGAGTAGGACTTGTGTGGCAGAGGCTATATACGCGTGGCCATATGAGAGCATTTGGAGAGGGAGAGCGAACTATCCCCACTCTCGGCCGTACTAGGGCATTTGGGGGCTCGCTGTATCTTACTTTAAAGATTTCTGATTGCATGCACAAATCCTTATAAATAGGATGTAATTTTACAAATGTACTTCCATGAGAACGATGGATAATTTACATCTGTTTCAATGATGTAAATAAAATGAATTCAATTTTTTCCCATAGTTTTTCTTGTTCTAACCTTCTAAAATCTTGATTCAGGAAAGTTTTTTAGTGTGAGACATTTTCACTGGAGTTGGCATATTGTTTTTCTTTACATCTAGAATATAAGTAACATATTCAATTTATTTTTAGTACAATTTCCTTCAGTGCATATGATCTTCAGATATTAGGTCCTCTGTTCGAATCTCGCGAGGTGGGATCGTGGATGCGCACTACTGAGGAGTCCCACAATAGGACGAAATGGCCGTCCAGTGCTTCCAGGTTTTCCATGATTGTTTAGCTTCAAGTGACTCAGAATTTAAACTATATAAAAATAAAATCTCCACAAAAACCCCATCTGATAATAATCAATATATGCTCACTAGAGACTGGCTACATGAGGTATTTCCTGGGGTTCTAGTGAGAAGCAGAGACCAGTGGAGTTCAACCAGGTCTGTTGTGAAATATCAACTCACTAAAGACATTGTTGAATGATTGCTCAATTTCGTAGATTGGTTGAAGTTAGACATTAACACCGTTTGATGCCAGCCAGATCAGTGGTCTAGTGGTTAAGCACGAGACTGATAGGTCCTGGATTCGAATCTCGCGAGTGCAGGATTGTGGATGCGTACTGTTGAGGAGTCTCACAATAGGACGAAACGGCTGTCCAGTGTTTCCAGGTTTTTCATGGTGGTCTAGCTTCAATTGACTCACGCTTTCAACTATGAGAATCGTTAATGTTGGAGCTTACTAATATATAAAGTGTCAACTTGAATCAGTTTATAAGTGAAATAAAATCGTAAGATAAATCGTGATTAGAGTAAATATAATTGACATGGGATAAGAGAGAGAACAGTGGAATTACAAATCAGAAATTAGGTTAGATATAGTAGATAGGGGTGGATGTTAAATAAATTTCTCTTAAAGGGTAGCAAGTGTAATAATGATAATGACTGGTAAGATGTGTTGATAAAGTAAGTTAAGGATATAAAAATGAACATTAATCAAATTAACGTCACCATATTATAAAATTGATTAGTAACATCTTGACCCTGAAGTTGGCCTCAACATACACAAAGGAAAAAGCAAGATTCTCAAATACAACACGGAGAACACCAACCCAATCACACTTGATGGAGAAACTTTGGAAGAGATGGAAACATTCACATACCTGGGAAGCATCGTTGATAAACAAGGAGGATTGGATGCAGACGTAAAGGCGACGATTGGCAAAGCAAGGACAACATTTCTACAGTTGAAGAACATATGGAACTCAAAACAACTGTCAGATTGTCTCAAAGTGAGAATCTTCAATACGAACGTCAAGATAGTCATACTGTACGGAGCTGAAACGTGGAGAACCACTACAGTCATCGTCAAGAAGGTACAAGTATTTATAAACAGTTGTCTACGCAAAATACTCAACATTCACTGGTCGGATACCATCAGCAACAGTGTTTTATGGGAGAGGACAAATTAACTTCCAGCTGAAGAGGAAATTCGGAAAAGACGTTAGAAGTGGATCGGAGATATATGAAGGAAATCACCAATGTGCATCACGAGTCAATCCCTAACTTGGAATCCGGAAGGGAAGTGTAAAAGAGGAAAACCAAAGAACACATTACACCGGGAAATAGAAGCAGCTATGAAACGGGTGAATGTTAACTGGAAGGAACTGGAAAGGATTGCCCAGGACAGAGTTGGATGGAGAATGCTGGTGAGCAGCCTATGCTCCTCCACGAGGGGTGGCAGGCGTAAGTAAGTAAGTAATTAACATTAAAGTTGGCCAGGGTAAAAGGAGTGGCTGGACACATTTCCTTTGGATACAAAGCCCTGGCTTTTTTATCCGAATAGCAATCGCCTTAGCCGTCTGTAGGATTCTCAGTCTCATGGAATTAAGTAGACTGCTGTTAACATGATATATGATTGTGAAAGATTGCTCCATGTTGGCACTATGTCTCGTCTGAACTAAATGAGCTAAAATGGAGTTGTTAACTGTTTTGACTACACTTTTGCTTAACCACACTGGGAGGTGCTCACCAGCCCGAATATACAAATTCATAGAACATTTGCCTATATAACTTGCCCTACAGGAGCAGTTGAATTGATAGATACAGAAAGAAGTGGCTAGTCTAGGCAATTGATCTTTCAACCTCGGAATGATCATTGGACGTGTGTTAAACATTAGTTATAGTTTACCTGCATTAAAAGTCCTCTGGATTGATCTTCGTAACTTCAGTCTTAGCCTTTTACTAGGTGCATCACCTCTGAATTGTAGGCATACATACCGACCAATCTACTGTCAATAACTATATCTACATATATCCAGTTTATCAGATCATACGAAATAAGTCAATCTGTCATGTGGTTAAGGGTCATCTGAACAAAATATTAATCAATATGAATTCATTTAGCCATTAATTATGCTGTTCAGAATGATGATGAAAGTTTCTTAAACAAAACATCTAGGTTAAATAATGTTACATCATCAAGAACATGTAACAGATCGTTATGATGGAGTTTTTAAGTAATCCATTCAATCCAATAGTTTTAATGGATTTCTGTATATAACAAAAGTAGATTTCCTGTTAGAAATATTAATAATTTCATTTTATTGAATCATTTGAAGTTCTCAGTGTTAAGAGTTCATTAATTCTTGATTTTAGATAATTCACTCACTTACTTACTTACTTACTTACGCATGTTACTCCTCGTAGAGGAGCATAGGTCGCCCGCCAGCATTCTTCATCTAACTCTGTCCTGGACAATGCTTACCAGTTCATTCCAGTTAACATTCATCCTTTTCATATCTACTCCGACGTAATGTGTTCTTTGACCTTCCTCTTTTTCGCTTTCCTTCCGGATTCCAAGTTAGAGATTGACTCGTGATGCACATTGGTGATTTCCTTAATGTATATCTTATCCACTTCCAACGTTTTTTCCTAGATAATTTAAGCTCAATCAATCTCTTGAAAACAGTGAGTAGTATCTCCAAATGAATTAATAACCCTTCCAAATGGATATAGTAAAGTAAGACAAATGGTAGTGTATACATAGTTATTTGATACAATATAAACATAATTTTTAGAAGGGGGATTTTTTGGAGATTTTAGTCGTTTTATATAGTTGAAATTATGAGTCAATTGAAGCTAGACCACCATGGAAAACCTGGAAGCACTGGAAGGCCGTGACCAGTGGAGTTCAATCAGGTCTGTTGTGAGATATTATCTCAGTGAAGATATTGGTGAATGGTTGCTGAATTTCGTGGATTGGTTGAAGTTAGACATTAACATCGTTGGATACAGGCCAGATCAGCGGTCTACTGGTTAAGCGCTCGAGCGAGAGACTGATAAGTTCTGGGTCAGAATCTCACGATGCCGGATCGTAGATGCGCACTACCGAGGAATCCCACAATAGGACGAAACGGTCGTGCAGTGCACCGAGGTTTTCCATGGTGGTCTAGCTTCAATTAACTGATGATTTCAACTATATAAAATAAACATAATTCGAAAATTTTAGACTATTCATTAATCCATAGGACTGAAGGCTTGACCTGTGAGCTCTTCTTTATCGTTCATAACCACATTTGTTTAATGTAGCAACATACAACAATATATTTGTTATATATATATAAAGTAAAGAATATAAAGTATGGGCAACTTCTGGAAACTATTTATGGACTAATATTATACAATATATCCTTATTGTATGACTACGCAGTTATTAGATGATGCATTTCTATATTCCCCTTATCATAAACTTTTAATTGACCTGTTAACTATTAATATACGATTTACTTTTCTTAAATTATTCCGAATTTATTAATTACGGTCTCTCACAATCACAGCCACTTCTTGGCTTGATGCCCCCAAATGCCCTGGTACGGCCGAGAGTGGAGAGGGGCCGCTCTCTCTCTCGAAATGCTCTCAGACGGCCACGCATATATATAGCCCCTACCAGTGAAGTTCTACTCATTGCATTCTCGTACCACAGGTGTTGTTTGCGAAATTGAGAAGACTAAAAACGAATGTCCAGTACTTTAACTGGGTTGGTGGACATGGAGAGTTCACCTAGAGGAGTTGGAAAACCCTGATTCCAAACCAATGGTGTACAGGGGCTCCAGTATCCTGAGGGAACAAATGGTGTATGAACCAATCGTTGGTCACCGACTACCATGTGACTGCATCTCCTCACGACGCTCCACTGCCTTGTGGATCAGATCGTTTGGTCGAAGGCTCCAGGTAATGTCCCCTAATAAAACCACCTGCATCGGTTTGGGTAACCGGGCAGTATCACAGCCCTCACACAAATCTTATTTGATTTGTGTGACGCATATATATATCTGGTGCCCCTTTGTATCAATATTTATGTGTTTAAATAAAATAAATTTGGTTTGATCCTGTATAGTCGTTATTTGCTACTTTATGGTATGATTTTGTCTGGTTTGCTTGTATACAAACCAAGTATGTTTTTAAAATATATGATTCACATAGTGGAAGCAGATGTATTGGTATTCTGGACTCAACAGGTAGGTCTAGGTGAGAAGAACTGATAAAGACTCTAGGCTACTCGTACCGGTCACATGTCATTGGTTTGGCACAGTACTAAGATTGTTGTAAGTTGTGTTCTGTTTGGCAATCATATCATGTGTTCCAATTAACAAGTCACAAGTCATAACAATATGAATTATGAATTATTATTAACATAAATACAGAATGATTGGGACTGATACTAAGAAGGTTATATATTGTTATCACAATGATCAATTTTATGCACTTAAACACTTGTATATATTAATTTAGTAATCTGATCAAAATTATCATAATTACTATCAGTTGACAGACAAAGTACCATCTTCTCACTCAGTGAGTTGAATTTACGATTCCTGACCTCATTCCACCTACTTCTGTTCGGACAGCTTGTAAGCGATTCGTAAATTTTCAGTGTATAGTTAGAAGTTGTCTGTTTGCCGAGTTGTTCTCTGTTCTGGCAGACATGGGAAACAACATTATGGATCAATGGTCATTAAGTCTTATTCTCACCTAGTATCCCACATTTAGTGTATTTTTGTTTAGCAAAAGTTCATTGATACTATATAGCTAGTCTATGCGAGTTAATCAATACTCGAATCAAATCAATCCAACTGCTCTCCTGTCTTATGGTCTAATCTCATGGATCCAAAAACCGACCAAGGAATTCTGTTTATTTTCACCGACACATCATGGACACATTTGAGGTGAATAACCACTGAAAACCTGGAAGTACAGGGTATTTGTTGGATTTTATTATGGGACTTCTAGTCTATGCGCATCCGCGACCTCACCGGGGGGTCGAACTTGGAACATTCAAGGCTTGTGGAGAGTGTATAACCTTTGGACCACTGAGCCAGAATTCAATTATTTACGGGTTCAACTTTACTCAATTCGCGATATTACGCAACCATCTTTTAATGTCTTTAGTCGGTAACTGCTTCACAGTAGACACTGTTGAACTCTACTGGTCTGGAGTAAGAAGCCATGAACAGTGGAGTTCAACGGTCCCAGGAGCAAGGCAGTTACCCGTCAGTTAAATTGTATGATTCTCATGGAATATCATGAACCATCTGAAGTCAGACATGTAAACCACTGAATGCTGACTCAGAAGTTTAAAGTTTCATCATTCTCAAAGAGACTAAAAAGCCTTTAGTTTAATCCCTAATATGTTTATGGGTGTACACAGTTGAAAAATTCCATAATAAAATGAAACAGTCACAGTAAGCTGTTTAAACATTTGAATTCTTCAACACTATGAATATGAGTCAATTAAAGTTAGACCACTAAGGAAAACCTGGAAGCACTGGACGGCCAATTCGTTTTATTATGGGACTTCTCAGCAGTGAGCATCCACGATCCCACATTCGCGAGTTTTGAACCCAGGACATACCAGTCTCGCGCCAGAGCACTTAACCGATAGACCACTGAGCCGGCCGACATCCAACAGTGTTAAAGTCTAACTTCAACCAATCCACGAAATTGAGCAACCGTTCACCAATTGTCTTCACTGAGTTAATATCTCACAACAGACGTGGTTTGAACTCCACTAGTCACTGATTCTCACTAGAACTCCTGGATTTACCTCTCTGGCGCGAGACTGATAGGTCCAGGGTTGGCATCTCGAAAGGTGAGGTCGTGGGTGCTCACTGCTGAGGTGCCCCATAATAGAACGAAATGGCCGCCCAGTGCTTTCAGGTTTTTCCTGGTGGTCTAGCTTCAATTGACTCACGTTATCAACTATGAAAATACTAAATCTTCTAAAAAACCCTTCTGATATTAATTTATGGATGTTATTGCTCATGGATTGGCCCCAATTGGAATAAATGTTTGAAATTAAAAGCTGTTTTGTCCAGGTACTCCTCAGGTCTAAACGTTAAAAGATCATCAAGAGACCTAAAGGTTTTGAGTTCGATCTCTAACGCTGTCGTTGGTGTGTACTACTGGGAGGTATGTTACTATTACAAAACAGTTGTCCAGGAGTTTTTAGTTTCTAATGGTTCTTTGAGTAAAGTCAATTCATAAAAAAATGCCCTTCCAAAATAACTAGTCCGACAATGTGTTGACAGTCTCTCTCTTTCTTTCTCCGAAAATTTGTTTCTTATTTATAATTAAGAAAAATAATGATTGTGTTTGAAAACTGATTTATTTTCACTACTGAAATACATCTAAGTGGTATGACTTATTTGGTAGGCAAAACCTGACTTACACGTCCTCGTCGTGCCTCTTGGATCATGGCACTGATCCCATGTATTAACGTGAGCGGTAACATGGGTGGTGGAGATCGGCCTAATCAACCACTCTACCTATACCCATGAATGATTACGATTGCTACAAAAAAATTCATTGCATAATTATTGTAGGTTCAAAAAGAAAGAAAGAATGATGTAATAATTTTGCGTTAGCAATGTAAAAACAACTATTGAGTCCAGGTAGTTGTGTCGTGCTTCTATGTGACATTCTTCTCCAGAAGGACCTACTAGGATTCACCATGTTCCTATGGTTGGAAGGGGGGTAGAACTTATTTAAATCCGTATAATTTTTTTTTGAATGATATCAAATTACTTGACCTAGTTACCTCATTATAGCTTGATTGGTAGAAATCAATTAGATTTAATGACTAAATATAGAAGTATTTCAATCATCAATTCGATTACGTAATTTACGCCTTAGATACTAACATATCACTCTCAGTAACTTGGGTTTGTGTTAATTGTATGGTGACTATGTTTCGTTTAAAAATAATCTACGACTTAGGATTAGTAATTCTTTGTAAAGAAATTTCAGCGAGACTATAATTTATGGACGATCTTTGAACGAATTTCCGGTGATCTTGAGAAATATTGGCCAATCAGGGAACAGTCAGTATGAAGTAAAAATATATTACACAACACCAAGTAATTAAAGTGGATATACCTCTTTTACATAGTTCAAAAACTTGTCAGGGTTAGGAAGAGGTTCACAGGTTGTAAAATCGTAATGCATAAGGTAGAGCAATTCATCCATATGGCTTTATAATAGTTGGACTCTCGAGCCATGATAAGGTTGCAGATATCTGTCGGCCTCGACCACATAGCTTCATTATTGTTTGTGTGTAGTCCAATTGTATACGTTTATCATTTTTACTACACATATACCCCTACAATACTCACACCACTGAACAGTTGTAGCTTCAGTAACATATGCGAATATTGTAGCCAATGTTACCGGTGCTTTTATTATACAGTTTGCGATAACTAGTATAATTTGCCTTAGTCTCAATCTGGATCGAGCGAAAAAGGTTCCTATTCTAGCAGAAATCTTCCTCCAACATATATCACATCAAAGGACAACGTCACGATAGTCTGCACAAGGTCTACAAGTCATTTGATTACCGCAATTACAAATAAAGGGACTTCTCAATAGTCCCATTTATTGTAGCCGCTTAATTGTCACGTGTTCTATAAAATCCTCTGTGAATTGATTGTACATGAGCATCAGGTACTGAAATTAGCGCTGTGTTCTTGAAATTCTTAAAACGCTTCTGATTGGCCCGTCCATAAATCATTGTCCCGCCGAAATTTCTATATAATTCCCTCGAAACTATACTTAAACCGATCTTAAAGAGCAATCTAGACCCCTTATGTGGTACATCCCATCCAGTTTGCGAAGTATGTAAGATTCAGTTATACCTTCAAGAACCTTAAAACCTTTAAGTAACGTTTCACAACTGAATAATGATCAAATCCTTCACATTTTTAAATTACTTAATGTATATTACGACTGTTAGTTCTCAAATTTATGTCAATTGGTTATTAGAGTACCACATGTCCAAATAGATATTCTTTCTAATTTAGTGTTATAACTTGTGGCCAAGTGGATACCCTGTTGATGTACAACGTGATAGAACCGCGAATTAGCAAGCGGCGAATTATCGATTGGACCAATAATACACGAAAACCGTACGAACAGTCTAGAGTATTTATCGGTCCTGCTTTCTGCATAGCCCAGCCAGTTTAGTTCAGAACACCAATAACAGTCTCTGAAATATGAATCATTCTATTTCAAACATACTGAGTTTATATACCAATCAAACTGACCACATTGTACCACAAAATAGAAAATATCAGTTGTACAAGATTTAGTCGAATGTTTTTGATGTTGGTTTGTTCTCTGAGCTGGATGGTTTAGTCGAATGTGGCTGTAAATGGGGGGGGGAACAATAATCAATAGACTGGGGATAACTAAAGAATAGTATATCGTATAATAATAGTTCATAGGTCACAATAAAGCTTATTGTTATGCATTTGACCTAGGCTGTAGCCAATTGTTATGACTTGATCAAGGTCGTCGCTGATTCGTTATGACCTTACGAATTTAACAAAGACGTAATTCGCGTAAAATATCCACCAATAGAATACGCCTTCAACGACCTTCACATTGTGATAATGACGTTCGATTAGTATGAGTAATCTAGCGTCCTTATTGGTCCTTAATCCGCCTAACCCGTCCACTTGAGTCCAAAACACCAATAGCAGCTGCTGTAATGCAAATCGTTTATTTCAAACATACTTTATCTATATACCAAACAGGCAGACCACATCACACCATAAAATAGAAAATAATATTTGTACAAAATTAAACTGATTGTGGCTGTAAGTGTAGGAGACAGTATTCAATAAACCGAGTGTAATTTATGAACGATAAATCATATAATAATAATCAACAGGTCAGAATGAAGCTTATAATAAGATGAATATAGATAAACACAATCTAGTTACTGAATAGTTATACCATAAGGAATATAAATAGAATAATAGTCTAATATAAGATCCCATAAGTCATCCATACTTACTTTTTCCTTAGTATATAACACTTATAATAAGAGGGACAGGAATATGAATAGTTTAGTTAGTTAGCAATTATATAATAATAAAAAAATATATGCACAGTATTGATTCATAATTCGATCCAAAAGTTACCATTCATTACCCTTATCGGGACATAACATTTAGACATATATTTTTTAAAAATTCAAATGTCAATCTTTATGAAGACAAAGTACTTTCTATTCATAAATTACACTGATAGAAATACTCAATTGAAATTGTATACATATTGATTCATGTTACTTTATACTAGTTGAATATATCAGTATTCTTATATAGTTGAAATCATGAGTCAATTGAAGCTAGACTACGATGGAAAACCTGGAAGCACTGGATGGCCATTTCGTTTTATTGTAGGACTCCTCAGTAGTTCGCATCCACGATCCCGCACTCGCGAGATTCCAACCCAGGACTTATTAGTCTAGCTCACAAGCGCTTAACCACTAGACCACTGATCTGATTGGCATCCAATAGTGTTAATGTCTAACTTCAACCAATCCACGGAATTGTGTGACCATCTTCCATTGTTTTAGTCAGTCAATCAGTCAGTTACAACGTAGGACCAGGCACACATATGCATCTGTCCAAGTTGCCATACCTCATTAGCACAACAACATCAACACCGAATTAATAGTATTTAATTTAATGGTGGTAATATACAGAAGAAAGATTGTATATAAGGATATAGTATAGGAAGAAAGAAATATATGAAGCAATTTTAATATCAAGGTTTAAGGGAAGATAAAGGGTGTATGCACGTACGACATTGTGATCGATTCTGTGCCATGTCACACACCGTCTCCAACCATTAGTTACGATGGTCACACGAACCCCAACCAAGTAGTCTGCATCTAGCAACATGACTCAGACTAGAAGCTAGTGACTTCAAGCACTGATGCCATGTTTTGGTTTACTTACTTACTTACTTACGCCTGTTACCCTTCGTCGAGGAGCATAGGCCGCTCACCAGCATTCTCCATCCAACTCTGTCCTGAGCCTTCCTTTCCAGTTCTTTCCAGTTGCTATTCATCCTTTTCATATCTGCTTCTATTTCCCGGCGTAGTGTGTTCTTTGGCCTTCCTCTTTTCCGCTTCCCTTCCGGATTCCAAGTTAGGGATTGAGTCGTGATGCACATTGGTGATTTCCTCAATGTATGACCGATCCACTTCCAACGTCTTTTCCTTATTTCCTCTTCAGCTGGAAGCTGGTTTGTCCTCTCCCATAAAACGCTGTTGCTGATAGTATCCGGCCAATGGATGTTGAGTATTTTGCGTAGACAACTGTTTATAAATACTTGTACCTTCCTGATGATGGCCGTAGTAGTTCTCCACGTTTCAGCTCCATACAGTAGGACTGTCTTGACGTTCGTATTAAAGATTCTGACCTTGAAATTGGTTGAGAGTTGTTTTGAGTTCCATATGTTCTGCAATTGTAGAAATGCTGCCCTTGCTCTGCCAATCCTTGCCTTTACATCTGCATCCGATCCTCCTTGTTTATCAACGATGCTCCCCAGGTACTTGAATGTTTCCACCTCTTCCAGAGTTTCGCCATCAAGTGTGATTGGGTCGGTGTTCTCCGTGTTGCATTTGAGAATCTTACTTTTTCCTTTGTGAATGTGGAGGCCTATCGATGCGTAGGCTGCTGCTACATTTGCTGTCTTCATCTGCATTTGTTCGTGTGTATGAGAGAGGAGGGCTAGGTCATCTGCGAAGTCCAAATCATCTAATTGATTCTGAGAAGTCCATTGTATTCCGTATTTCCCTTCGGATGTCGAATTCGTCATAATCCAGTCAATCACTAGAAGGAAGAGAAATGGGGAGAGTAGACAGCCTTGTCTGACTCCGGTCCTTACTGGAAATGCATCTGTCAGCTGTCCTCCATGCACCACTTTGCACTGTAATCCATCGTATGAGTTTTGGATAATGTTGACGATCTTCTGAGGAACTCCATAGTGTCGAAGAAGTTTCCACAATGTTCTCCTATCCACGCTGTCAAACGCCTTCTCATAGTCGATGAAGTTGACGTATAGTGATGAGTTCCACTCAACTGATTGTTCAACGATGATCCGTAGTGTCGCAATCTGGTCTGTGCACGACCGATCCTTACGGAATCCAGCCTGATGATCCCTAAGTTCGGCGTCTACTGCGTCTTTCATCCGATTCAGCAGCACTCTGTTGAAAACTTTTCCTGGTACTGATAACAAACTGATGCCTCTGTAGTTCTCACATTGGCTCAGATCTCCTTTCTTTGGAATCTTGATGAGATATCCTTCTTTCCAGTCCGTTGGCACTTGTTCCTCTTCCCAAATCTTTTTGAATAGAAGGTGAAGCATGTTTGCAGTTATTTCAATGTCTGACTTCAGTGCTTCTGCTGGTATATTGTCAGGTCCTGCCGCCTTCCCACTTTTGATTTGTCTGATGGCCATCTTGACTTCTTCGATCGTTGGTGGAGTGACATCTATTGGAAGGTCAGTGTGGGCTGCTTCGATGTTCGGTGGATTCGATGGGGCTGGTCTATTCAGCAGTTCCTCAAAGTATTCTGCCCATCTTTTCCTCTGTTCCTGAATCTCAGTGATTGTCTTTCCTTCTTTGTCTTTGACTGGTCTCTCTGGTTTGCTATATCTCCCTGCCAATTTCTTCGTTGTATCATATAGTTGTTTCATATTCCCTTCTCTTGCAGCTTTTTCCGCCGCCGTTGCTAGTTCTCCCATCTATTTCTGCTTGTCGGCTTTAATGCTTTTCTTCACTTCTCTGTTTGCTTCTGCGTAGTCTGCTTGTGCTTTGACTTTCTCTGCTCGTGTTCGGCTGTTGTTAATTGCTAGTTTCTTGTTCTTCCTTTCTTGAAGTTTGTCCAGGGTCCCCATAGAGATCCATTCCTTGTGATGGTGCTTCTTAGGATCAAGAACCTCCTGACACGTTGAAGTTAGTGCTTCTTTTATCCCTTTCCAGTTGTCCTCCAAAGTAGTTTCTTGTTCTTTCAGTAGATCCTGTAGAGCTTGGAACCTGTTGTTGAGAGTTATCTTGAATTCATGGAGTTTGTCAGTATCTCGAAGGAAGGCTGTATTAAACCTTTGTAGTGCTGTTTGTCCAGTTGTCCAGTGTTTCTTTAGCTTCAGTCTCATCTTGGCCACAACCAGGTGGTGATCTGAAGCTATGTCAGCTCCTCTCCGGGTTCTCACATCTTCCATTGATCTTCGGAATTTTTTGTTGATACAGATGTGATCAATCTGGTTCTCTGTGGTGTGGTCCGGTGAGATCCATGTAGCTGTGTGTATGCGTTTGTGTGGGAATATTGTGCCGCCTATAACCAATTTGTTGAAAGCACATAGGTTTGCAAGTCTCTCCCCATTTTCATTTCTCTCTCCTAGTCCATGTCGTCCAATTACATCTTCATATCCTGTGTTGTCCACTCCAACTTTAGCATTTAGATCTCCCATAAGGATGGTGAGGTCCTTTCGTGAGCACTTTGCTATAATTGATTGAAGCCTTTCATAGAACTGATCTTTATCATCGTCGTTGCTATCATTGGTGGGTGCATAACATTGGATAACATTCATTGTGATCCCTTGCTTCTTTGTTCTGAATGATGCTTTGATTATCCTGGGTCCATGAGATTCCCATCCCACAAGTGCATTTCGTGCTTCTCTGGACAGCATTAGAGCAACTCCCTGAGTGTGTGGCGCATTTTCCCCTTCGTGACCGGAGTACAGCAGCATCTCTCCTGTACCTAGCCTTTGTTGTCCAGTTTGTGTCCAATGGTTTCGCTGATTCCGAGTACTGCCAATTTGTATCTCCTCATTTCCATTGCTATTTGGCTGGTCTTTCCTGTTTCCCACATTGTCCGGACGTTCCATGTACCTATAAAGAGTGTTGCTCTGGTTGTTAGAAGGTGCATCGGTCTCGTGACTTCCGAAGAATTTCGGCTTTCATCATGAGACGTCATTATTCCTTCAACTCCCAGGGCAGAGTTTAAATGGTTTGGATTATTTTTTCTGGTTAGCGTTTTTTTAGCGAGTTAGCTTTTCTACGGGATGGGGTCGCTAACCCCATGCCCAACCCTCCTCCTTTACCCGGGCTTGGGACCGGCAGTAACTCTAGAAGAGCTACAGGCGGAGTTTGTTTTGGTTTGACCGCTCCTAAATTTCTTCCAACCATCCCCAACACTAGTCAGCATTGAGCGTCGTGGTAATCGGTGTTCAGGCATACGTAACATATGGCCCAACCATCTCAGTCTAACACTTACAACCTCATCAACTGATTTACCATCATTCTCTAATACGCTGTATCTAACCTCACTATTACTTACCCAGTGATCCCAGCAGATGAGAGCAATCTGTGATCAAATACTAGTACCTGTCTTTACCTGACATAGATTTGACCCCATTGATCATGGCTTCTCACTAGAACTTCAAGAATTCCCTCACAAATCCAATCACTAATGAACACACAATAATTATCAGTATAGGTTTATAGAGATCACTAAGTTATTGATTGAGATCATGAATTCAATTAGTTAATATTACTTTATAATCTATGTATCATTATATAATTATTACGTAATGCAACTAATCGATAAAGTAGTATTTCATTATTGATTGATTGGAATATTTAAAATAATTGATTTCAATTATTGATACAGGTAATTTTGTATTTTTTATAGTTGATAGCGTGATTTAATTGAAGCTAGACCATCATTGAAAACCTGGAAACACTGGACGGCCGTTTCATCATATTATGGGACTCCTCATCAATGCGCATCCACGATCAAGCCTCATGAGATTCCAACACAGGACTTATCGATTTCGATCCAGAACACTGAGATTTATGGAGATTGTGGTAATTTCAAAGTTGAATTCACGAGTCAATTTAGACTAGATCATTATTGGCAACTTGAAAACATTAGATGGTGGTTTCATCATAATATGGAACTTTTCAATTGTACTCAGACACGATCCCGCATGTAGAACTGGAACCGAGCAGTTTGGTCTCGCACCCGATAATAGATGAAGGGCTGCACAACCCAACAAAAATCATCCATGCTGTTATGTCTGATTGGTGTTGTGTAGTTTATGATAGCTTGCTGTAGGGTAACCCTTGAAGTGAGTGATAGAACCAGGTCAGTTAATTATGGTAACTAATTATCAGAAGGGGTTTTGTGGAGATTTAGTATTTATCATAGTTTAAAGCGTCAGTCAATTGAAGCTAAACCACCATCGAAAACCTGGAAGCACTAAACCACCGTTTCGTCCTATTATGGGAACCCTCAGCAGTGCACATCCACGATCCCGTTTTCGCGAGATTTCAACACAGGTCCTATTAGTCTCTCGCCAAAGCACTTAACCTCTAAACCACTGATCTGTCCGGCATCCAACGGTATTAATGTCTAATTTCAACTGATCTATGAAGTTTCATCAACCGTTCACCAATTGTCTTCAGTGAGTTGATATCTCTACAACAGACTTGGTTTTAAAAGACTAACCTTTTTTTCAAATCGTATTATAACGGTTATTGATTTCCAATATTTTTTTGTTTTTCTTTTCTTGTTTCCAATCGTTGAATATTGAACCATTTAAAAAGTACATTAATCACTTTTTTTTAATTTTTCAAACATCAAAAAGGTAAATTTTATTTCTTTTATTCCTTTATTGTAATAAATTTTAAATACCAAAAAAACCCATTTAATCAATATTTTTTAGTAACCAACCAATCACATAGACATATCGTAATCGTTTGAAATAAATATGAAAATGTACTAATGTAACATTGATAAAAAAAATATGACCTAGTTACTAACTTGTGAGAGAGAGAGAGAGGGAGAGGAGCAGACAGACAAATAAATAGATAGACAGATAGATAGACAAACACAGATGGAGGCAGATAGATAGTGTGGATAGATAGATAGATAGATAGATAGATAGATAGATAGATAGATAGATAGATAGATAGATAGATAGATAGATAGATAGATAGATAGATAGATAGATAGATAGATAGATAGATAGATAGATAGATAGATAGATAGATAGATAGATAGATAGATAGATAGATAGATAGATAGATAGATAGATAGATAGATAGATAGATAGATAGATAGATAGATAGATAGATAGATAGATAGATAGATAGATAGATAGATAGATAGATAGATAGATAGATAGATAGATAGATAGATAGATAGATAGATAGATAGATAGATAGATAGATAGATAGATAGATAGATAGATAGATAGATAGATAGATAGATAGATAGATAGATAGATAGATAGATAGATAGATAGATAGATAGATAGATAGATAGATAGATAGATAGATAGATAGATAGATAGATAGATAGATAGATAGATAGATAGATAGATAGATAGATAGATAGATAGATAGATAGATAGATAGATAGATAGATAGATAGATAGATACAAACATACATACAAACACACATACATCGAGAAAATCGAAATTAATTTTATTTAGTCTATTATCAAATGTTGCTTACAAAAACTGTCTGGGTAATTTGATCACTTATGATCTAAACATTGATACTCTATGGTAAGAACTTTTATAAAAATTTATAAGTTTCAAGCTTATATAGTTATATAATATACCCTTATGGGTCAGGGTAATCTTGCACTGGTTTTCAGGTGAACCAGACACCATCCAGACTTTTACGCGGCAACCCAAACAGTACAGCTTAATCCCGTTTAACAGGAGAGCCAGACACTGCCCAGGCTTAACCCAAACGGTACAGGTCAATCCCACCCTATAGGATTTCAAACATGGACATAGTTTATCAGTTACATTTGAACAATGAATCAAATGATTCTCATATCCGATTCAACTACTCATTAAATTCATTAAGTATTGTTTGTTTGAATCTTCTCATTGATGTGTTTTGGGATTGCAACTAGTCAGCTGACGAGTCGTAAATAGGACGAAACACTCGTCCTGAATTCTACTGCTAGCCATTGTCTATCTTTGCTTACCATAACTACTGATTAGTTTATGAAGATTTAAGTAAATTTAAAAAATAGTGTGAATCATGGACTGGTGTTAAGATGTACTACATAGCTATTCCCTTCTTACTTAAGACTCCTTATAGGGACAACATGACATAAGACGAAATCAAACTCAAGGATTTTGAAATCTGACAGGAATTTAATTATTTGTGTTGTTAAATTGCAGCCGCTTTGTTGCATATTATAACTGTTAATTGATTTTGTAAGGATGGCTTGTTGGCAAATTCAAGAAGCCCACAAAGAGCCGAAGGCATTCCATTCAATCACCGCTAGAGAAACACTCTAGAATATCGACGTGTAGCTTCTTTATTGGATGAATAAGAAGGACCCCCTACGGGTCTATTGGCTGTCCAAAATGATGATTTACTTTCAGCCAAAAAAATTATAAATACAAGAGATTTTCGTACTACATTTTGACACTGTGTTGGGAATAGCATTCTTAATTACTAGCCTTCTGTCTTCTCTTTTGCGACATTGCGGGTTCAATCGTTCAAGTAGTCTAGTAGTACGCGGCATGACAAGAATTTAAAGCTCTAGATATAACAGATTTGATTAGTAGTTGTTTATAAGATTTAGGACTCATCACATCTTACATAGGACTTCAGGTAATCATTATTTTGAACATTTAGACTTAGGAAAAACAACTGTTTGATTTTGATTAGTATCCAATGGTACTCAGTTTTTGACAGAAAAAACTGTTTTAACAGTTGAATTCATGAATCCATCTAAGCGAGATCACCATTGAGAAAATGAAAGAACTTTACAGCTGTTTCGTCCTAGTACGGAACACCTCCGCAGTGTTTATCCACAATCTCGCACTCGTGAGGTTTGAACCGAGGACCTACGAGTCTCGCGCCAGAGCACTTAACCTATAGACCACTGAGCTGGCCGTCATCCAACGGTGTTAATATCTAACTTCAACCAATCCACGAAATTGAACGACACATTCACCATTGTCTTCAGGTTTTTCATGATCGTCTAGCTTCCATT
Source organism: Schistosoma rodhaini (assembly GCA_944470415.2). NCBI lineage: Eukaryota > Metazoa > Platyhelminthes > Trematoda > Strigeidida > Schistosomatidae > Schistosoma > Schistosoma rodhaini. Next base: position 46,042,662 of record OX104038.1, read on the forward strand.
GACTTATGATCCCAACTATTGAAATGACAAAAATCTCCACAAAACCCCCCTTCTTACATTAAATTTATCTTTATTCATTGTGATTTTCATTATTTGGAAACAATTTAAAAATGAATAAATTGGCATAAGTATCCTACATCATTTTTATCTATGCACACTCACACACATTCACACACACTGACACTCACACACACACACACACACACCATGTTTTCATATTTTCACATGGTGTTTTGTTTATCAGTTAATCATATTTAATATTAAAGTTCACATTTTGAATTTCGATAATTTATGTATGTTTTGTTCATGAATTTCAATCTGTTAAGATTATCATAGTATTTCGAAAACAAAAGTTTTTTTTTGAAGCACACAGAGAACGGTCCCTTTTCTTTGTTGTTGCTAAGAGGATATCATACTAATATTTTATCATATTCTATTCCCCTACCTGTTTGGGGATTCGTGAGATGATAGCAATCAATGGTTAGAGACCTTTAATAATGACATGACTCGAAATTGTTTGTAATGGCGAAGGTACATTCACTCAAATTCTAATCATCTGAATTCTTCATGTCTCTATCTTCAAACCCTAATCTTTCGGATTACTGCTTATACTCTTACTACTTCTGTAATTATGGGATTTTAATTGACAACTGTATTTCTGTGCTAATGTGGTATGGCAACTTGAACTGATGTACGTATGTACGTACGTACGAAGTTCTACGTTGTGACTGACTGATTGACTGATTCTATGATAAACTAATTTTATAATTATGATATTACAGAATATATAATTGTTATATCTAGAGCTTTAGATTCTTGCTATGCCGTGTACTACTAGACTACTTGTTGAACGATTAAACCCGCAATGTTGCAAGAGAGAAGATAGAAGACTAGTAAGTAGGAATTGTTATTCCCAACACAATGTCAAAATATAGTACAAAAATCTCATGTATTTATAGTTTTTTGACTGAAAGTAAATCACATTTGAAATCATGAGTCAATTGAAGCTAGACCACCAGGGATAACCTGGAAGCACTGGACAGACGTTTCGTCCTATTATGGGACTCCTCAGCAGTGAGCATCAACGATCCCGCACTCGCGAGATCCGAACACAGGACCTACCGGTCTCGAGCCAGAGCTCTTGACCGATAGACCACTGAGCCGGCATCCGATGGTGTTTATGTCCCATAATAGGACTAAACCGCCGTTCAGTGCTTCCAGGTTTTCTACGGTGGTCTAGCTTCGATTGATTCATGATTTCAACTATGAAAATACTGAAATCTCCACAAAAATACCCGTTCTGATAATAATAATCATATGCTCACTAGTGACTGATTTCGAGAGGTAAACCCAGGAGTTCTAGTGAGAATCAGTGACCAGTGGAGTTCAAACAACGTTTGTTGTGAGATAGGAACTCACTGAAGACAATTGGTTAACGGTTGCTCAACTTTGTGGATTGGTTGGAGTTGGACATACACACTATTGGATGCCGGCAAGTTCAGTGGTCTGGCGTGAGACTGGTATGTCCTGGGTTCGAATCTCACGAATGCGGGATCGTGGATGCACACTGCCATTGAGGAGTCCCGCAATAGGACGAGACGACCGTCCAATGCTTCCAGGTTTTCCCTGGTTGTCTAACATCAATTGACTGACGCTTTCAACTATGAAGACTATTTCACACAAAATACAACAAGTCGACATAAGATATATTTATAAAAAAACATTAGGATTCCAGTAGGAGGACACATAAAGTGTACACAGAGATTAGTAATGAAATATAATTCATTGCATATATAACATTTTACCCCCCCCCCATTCTTCTCATGGTTACGTAATGATTTTTTTACAACTTAAACGGTATTCTACAATATGAACTTGTTACATTTTCTGTATAAATCACATGGTAGTTTAAACATATGTGCCATACCACGTACATACCATGTACGCGCGTCACTTCGTCCTATTTGGGACTCGTCAGATGGATGTATCTGCATCTCAGAGTTGATGTTCACCTTAGGACTCGAACCCAGCATCAATGAGAAGATTCAAACAAACAATACTAAGTGAATTCATAAATTGGTCTTAATTAGACAACTACTGAAAACCAGAAAGTATTGGATAGCTATTTCGTTCTAGTGTGGTGTGTGCTATTGATGTCAACAGATATAAGCAATATGTATCAACAGTCGAAAGTGAAATGCCTAGCTGCAGATTAAACAAAAGAGAACGAGAACAGAGAATGATTACTATGGAAACAAAGAAGCAATGAAATCTGATAATTGATTGACACTTTTCAAATGAAGTATCTACTGTATGGTTCTCAGATTTCACTGAGAGATTCTATAATCTTGTGCCCTAATAAATTTGATTATCCCCACTTGTGTTCTCGTTCACTACACCAGGATGGGAATGGGCACCTATGATCTTACCAAGAATCGAGTCCAGGATCTTTAGTTTCATGCATCAGCACATAGCCTCTAAACCATTGATCCGACATTCATTGGTGTAAATTTCCAACAACAATAATTCAGTGATTTTCAAGAGACAATGTTTTGTAACAGCTTCGAAGTAAAAGGTGTACCATTATTAAATTTATATGTTCAGAGAATAATCCACATTTTACAAAGGATAATAATTTGTGATCTGAAAAGTATTTAGCCTATCTATTACCACTCAGTATTCTCGTTCTATACTGAACTAATACCCCAAATGCCCTGGTACGGCCGAGAGGAGGGGAGAGTCCACTTCCCTCTCAAAATGCCCTCAAATGGCCGCGCATATATAGCCTCTACCAGGGAAGTCCTACTCACTGCCTTCTCGCACCACGGGTGTTGTTTACGAAATTGAGAGAGCAAAAAGCGAATATTCGGCGCTTTAACCGGGTTGATGGACACGGAAAGTCCACCTAGGGGAGTTGGAAAACCCTCATTCCAAACAAATCGTGCACATAGGCTCTAGTATCCTGAAGGAACAAATGGCGTATGAACCAATTGTTGGTCACCAGCTACCATGTGACTGCATCTCCTCACGATGCTCCACTGACTTGTGAATCAGAGCTTTAGGTCAAAGGCTCTGGGTGTAGCCTCCTAATAAAACCACCTGTTTCAGTCTGGGCACCTGGACAGTATCCCAGACCTCACACAGATCAAATGAGATTTGTGTGGTGTATATGTATCTAGTGCTTCTTTGTACGAATATTTATGTGTTTAAATAAATAAATAATGAACTAACGGCTTACATAGAATAGTGTGAGTTACATTCACATTTCTTAATACATTCTTACATTACAAATCTGTACTGCAGACAATGTTCAGTAAAGAAATAGATCCAAGGTTTGGGAAGCTACATCTGACATATATGTTGATTATTCTTATGAGATTCAGAATAGTATGGCTAAACTAACATGTCAGTTGACATTAGCAATAAATACTACAGAGGACCGAATAGTTATACATCTTAATGTGGTACTTCTTAACCGTACTGATTTACAATACCGTACAAAGTCTCTTATGTCCCGATAACAATAGTGAATGGTAACTATGGGATCTATTTATGGACCAATATTATGCATATATTTTTATTGTAACTAGGCTATTCATTTTTATGTCCCCCTTAGTATAAGCTTTATGTTGAACTATAAACTATTGTTATATGATTTACCATTCTTGAATTATGCCATGTCTATCACTTACTGTTCCCCCCTATTCACAGCCACATTTGGCTGAATATTGTATAAATGTTATTTTCTATTTTATGGTACAATGTGGTCTGTTTAGTTGGTATATAAACTCAGTATGTTTAAAATAGAATGATTCATACCTCAGAGGCTGTTCTGAACTTAACTGACTGGGCTAGGCAGAAAGTAGAACCGACAAGTGTTCTAGACTGCTCGTACGGTTTCCGTGTGTCACTGTTCCAATCGATAATTTGCTGCTCTCTGATTCACGGCATCATCGCGTCATACGTTAACAGGGCATCCACTCAGCCACAAGATATAAAAAAAGTCAATCTCTTAGATGGTTAAGTTTCAATAGAAATACAACTCAATAATTTACATTTCAATTAGTTTCATAGACAACCTTATCATCATTTCACTCACGGGATATATGAAATGTGATTAGTTAAAAAGTAAAATAATCGTGAGTCAATTAACAATACTCTAAATCAGTCAAACATATAAGTTCAAGGACAAATAATAATTGAATGATATTGATGGGTATGTAGTGACCTAATTTTCACGGCAAGAACGCGATTGGTAACCAATTGTACCAGTGATTGTTTTACTGTACTCGTTTTGTTCAACTGTATCAAGATCCCCCTTTACGTTACATTGTTCATCTTGTTCGTACGAACTTTTTTACGCTCGGTCATTTTGCCTGTATTCTTTAGCACGTCTTGGTATTCTTTCGATATCATGAGATCGCCAATAAATATATCGTATCTGAACCAATAACAACCTTCTAGTTTTCGGTCTATCGAGGGATCCAAGTCGTTATCTGGCGCATAATCTTATTGTAGTGGTGATTTTCTCACCTAAGTATCTGATTTAGAGCGCATATAAGAAGCTTACATATCAGTAAAATACTGGGATTGTAGTGAACGAGAAAACAAATAGGGACAACCAAATGTATTCGAACACAAGATTATAGAGTATATCAGTAAAATCTGAGAATCATACATTAAATTCTTCATTTACGAAATGTAGAATCAATCGTCTTACACTTCATTGTTCGTTCATTTCCACATCAATCATTCTGTGTTGTCGTTCTCTTTTCTTTGATCTCCTTAATCTTCTACCATTAGGCATTTCACTTTCGATTGATGATATATACTACTTCTATTTGTCTATATCAGTAGCACACACCACAAGATGATCACATAATATAACGATTTTTTTTTGAAAACCCAAGATTGAAACTAAGTATTATTTTATTATCAGAAGGGGGTTTTTGTGGAGATTTCAGTATTTTCATAGTTGAAAGCGTGAGTCAATTAAAGCTAGACTACCATGGAAAGCCTGGAAGCACTGGACGGCTGTTACGTCCTATTGTAGGACTCTTCAGTAGTGCGCATCCACGATCCCGTCTCGCGAGATCCAAACCCAGAACCTATCAGTCTAGCGCATGAGTGCTTAACCGATAGACCACTGAGCCTGTTAATGTCTAACTTCAACCGATCCACGAAATTGAGCAACCGTCAACTATTGTCTTCAGTGAGCTACTATCTCACAACAGACGTGGTTTGAATTTCACTAATCACTGCTTCTCACTAGAACTCCTGGGTTTACCTCTCGAAATCAGTCACTAGTGAGCATATGAATTACTAAAATCTCTACAAAACCCCTTCTTTGAATATATATTTAATCATTTTATTATTTTCAATTTGTACCGATGAATATGACTCATTGAACTCTTCAATGTTGAGCTGCTTAGATTATAAGTTATATGACAAAATGATCTATAGAATTCAATTAACACCATAAGACCTAGAGAATATGATATTAGTTACTATGCAGGCACCAATCGATGTAATCGTATATATCTGTGTATAGATGACTGATTATATTGATTATATGTCTATTTATGATTTACATTTCATTTATACAGCCTTATCTAATAATAAGTTTCAAATGAGATTATCACCATCTATTTCATATTATTACAAACAGTATTCAATCTGTAACATTATGTACTTTTCATAGATATTTATTAGTTACATTTTTAGATCACTAACGTAGATGATCTGTGTCAAGATAAAATGGTGGTTGGAGGTGGTCAACAGGAAACTCTGGATCCGAGTTTCGTGCTACTTGGCACTCGTCAGAAAGGTGGTACCTGTAATCTTGAGGGAAATGGTGCTCCCTGATGGATTCGATCCTGTGTTACTCAGTTTCACAGTCAGAGACGATACCATTGAGCTATTCGGACCGCGACCGACCTCCTGCAGGACTGAGATGTAATCACAATTCATTGATCACTGGGTGGTGATCAATGTCATGTGTGTCAAATCCTTCTTAGTACTAATCGAATGCTGTCGATCAAGTTGAAATGTGGCCACTAGTCTAGATGGATCGACACTGCTTGAACTATGTTGAGATAAGATGGTGGTTGAAGTCAGCACTAAGAAGAACTTGACATGCATAACATTGATCACCACCCAGTGATCAATCAATTGTGATGATCTATGTCAAATGATTGGAGGCCTACTCGAGTTAGACGGAAATGGTGTGACGAACCAGCTGACTTCGAAGTTATACCTTCCGATCAGTATCTAACACGGCTTACTCCATCGATGTATCAAAGTACTATGGCTGTTTTGAAGACTGTATATCACAAAGGACGATGAAAGCTCCATGACCAAACCATTCAACTCAGAGAACAAAACTCCATCAAAAATGTGACCTCTAACCATAACGGGAATATAATAATAATAATAATAATAATAATAATAATAATAATAATAATAAATCCCGCGAGGCAAGATCGTGGATGCGCACTACTGAGGAGTCCCACAATAGGACAAAATGGCAGTCCAGTACTTCCATGTTTTCCATGGTGGTCTAGCTTCCATTGACTCATGATCTTAACTATATAAAATTACTAAAACCTCCACAAAAACCCCTTGTGAAATGGTTTTCCAGTGGATAGAAATTGTTACAAATATGTTTTATGAAATGAATTAATCTTATACATTGAAAATATAATCGATAGTGTATATTATATTGAATGTGTCCCTCCCTTCCAGCCATAGGAACATGGTGAAGCCTAGTAGGCCCTTCTGGAGAAGAGTGCTACATCAAAGCACGACAAAACTTCCGGAGCGGGATAGCTGTTTCTGCATTGCTTACGCAGAACCATTACATAACACTGACAACCCATTTCTAGGCAGACTCATTTTTTTACCACTCTTTTGAACCTTCAATAGTTATGCGATAACTCTTTGTAGCATTCGTAATCGTTCTCGGGTATTGGTAGAGTGGTTGATTAGGCCGATCTTCACCACCCGTGTTACCGCTCACGTTAATACATGGGATCAGTGCCATGATCCAGGAGGTATGATGAAGATTTGTGAGTCGAATTCTGCCTCCTATATTAAATGTGAAGGGTCAGTGAAATGTCACTGAGCCCTAGCCAAATCATTCGGTAGTTGGGTCATTGAATATCGGACAGATTATCGATCCCTTTCAAAGTCAAGGACAACAAATGTACATCAGATAATCGTATACTATGGACTAGCCCATGAAGTAGTGGTCTCGTTATCTTGTTATTTAGAACTGCAACTGATCAGTCTTTTATTGGCATATGTACATCCTATACGGACTGCCTCGATATTGTCAACAAAAGATTGATCAATTACAGTCCTAAATAACAATGGGAAGATATAAATAAACAAAACACCAAATAAATTTAAATTCAGACTAAGTTTATTCATATCTGGTTATATGTAATCAATGTCAAATATTGAACATTTACAAATCCTTAATTATTGATTTCAACTACCTAAGTAAGTACTGATCTGTTAAGTCGGCTTCCGAAGAACTCCAAGAGAGCCTACAGAGCCTCATAAAGAGCCCCAGCCAATCAGAATACGATGGAACATTCTAGAGTTCCAACGTGGCGTGATACTATTGGTCGGTATCATAATATGTCTTTAATGGATTGGCTAACATCTATAAATACCTATGATTTTCTGTAACAAGATGAAACCCTTTAGTAAAGTTCTTCCCACACACTTTGTGCCTTTTCTCTGGTCTTCAAGTCGGTGTATAGTTCTAGCTCGGGGTCACCGAACTAGCTTAGGGAAGCGAATATAGCGTTAAAAATCGGCCAGACGTAACAAGATCATAAAGAGAACATGCTTTATACGGTAAAGACATGGAACGAATCATACATATGGGTCAGATACATATATACATACATACATACATACATAAACAATAACCATGATGATATAGACATTCTCTTAACTGAGAATGAGTAATCCGTTAGAGGTAAACAGATTAGTCAAATCACTAAGAGGCTGAGTACTTCGTATTGTCAGACTACATCTGAAAACTGTAAATAGATAAGATCAAATCATGATTAATAAAAAAAAGGAATATGAATATCATCCAACCTATAAGAAATTCATTTCAGGACTGATATCAAGTTCTCGGTATTCGTGAGAAAGCAAATTAAGGACCACATTTCTACATTTGAAGAATATATGGAACTCAAAATAACTGTCAACTTATTTCAATGTGTGAATCTTCAATACGAACGTCAAGAAAGTTTCTACCGTACGGAGCTGAAATGTGGAGAACTACTATATCCATTGTCAAGAAGGTACAAGTATTTATAAACAATTGTCTACGGAAGATATTGAATGTCCGTTGGTCAGATACAATCAGCAACAATCTGCTATGGGAGAGGACAAATCAGTTTCCAGCTGAAGAGGAAATTAAGAAAAGACGTTGGAAGTGGATCGGACATACATTAAGGGAATCACCAATGTGCATTACAAGGCAAGTCCTAACTTGGAATCCAGAAGGGAAGCAAAAAAGAGGAAGGCCAAAGAACACAATACGTCGGAAAATAGAAGGAGATATGAAAAGGATGAATAACAACTGGAAAGAACTGGAAAGGAAGGCTCAGGACAGGGCTGAATGGAGAGTTCTGGTGGGTGGCCTAATCTCCTCCATGGGGGGTAACAGGCGTAAGTAAGTAATATCAAGTTAAATATTATTTTATCCAAATAGTTTGTAAAGATTTTTATCCTTTTGATCATCCTTATTAGTGGTTGATATCAGATAAGAAACTATGTAAAAGTGATGTAGTATTAAATTGTTGTTTCTTCCCTACTTAAACCTCTTGAACATCAAATAGCTATTACACAATTATCAGAAGGAGTTTTGTGGAGATTTAGTATGTTTCATAGTTGAAAGCGTGAGTCAATTGAAGCTAGACCACCATTGAAAACCTGGAAGCACTGGACAGCCGTTTCGTTCTATTATAGGATTCCTCATAATAGAACGAAACAGCCGTCCAGTGCTTCCAGGTTTTTCATGGTGGTCTAACTTCAATTGATTCATGAATTCAACTATATAAAATTACTAAAATCTCCCCATACTCACGCTAATAAAATATGAATAAAAAAAAAATCCTAATCACAAAATTGTAGTACGTTTATTCTATATATATGATCAAGCGTATAAACTTTTAAAACTTTCCAACTTAATTTGAAACGGCTATCTAATTCTCTTAGGGTTTTCATTTATTTACTGACTAATGTCATTTCATTGGATCGTAATTTACACCGGAACCCAACTGTTATATGTTTAATCCAAATGGATGAGTACTGTTAAAGTGACATCAGTCAATCACAAGCAGGTGTAAGAAGGACTTGCTGCTTTTAGTCTTACCGCTCTTCAACCGACCTGCCTGGCATGGTAGGACGTTGAGAAATGATAGTTCCAGCCAGTATAGCTCGATTGGTTCATCACGATAGGCAAGCCTGACCACCACATCAAGGTAGCAGAAACGGTTGGGGTTAAAGTGACATGAACTAAGATGAAACAGTTGTTTATGCTTCTTGATCAACAAAGAATGAAGCTTACTTATAAAATCATCCAACTTCATGCTGGAATATCAAATTTAAATTACATTCTTACTTACGCCTGTTATCCGTCGTGAAGCATATGCCGCCAACTAGGATTCTTCAACCAACACTGTCCTTGGTTCTTTGTTCGAATTGTTTACAGGTTTCAAACATCAAAAGATCCTGTACCAAACTAATGAGTTACTGTAGCCAACAACAACCAAATTCAATTTGGTTATTTATTCTCTGAAGAAGTGACTTACACTGAATCACGAAACATCAGAAAATCTAATTTTTCTTTTCATTAGGATATTACAAATATATTACTATTTATTTATAACAATCTACCGAATACTCAATTTATTCAAAATTATCAAATCAAAATTTTTGGGGAATTATGTTTAGTTCATCAAAGTAAAAGAGATTAATAACTAATTTCCATTTTGTGGTTCGACTGTGGAATGAAAACCACCAACTCGGTGAGACTAAACTATATGGACGAGCCAATCAGAAGCTTTCGCGATTTTTGAAGGTCACGGCACAAAGTTCGGTACCTGATGCTTACATAATTCCTAACCTTAACCATGAGCTGTAAATCATAATTTGAATTCTTCACACAGGTTTATAACCCTCAGTTAGTCTTAGTTATTATGTTGACACTCTCAGAATCACTCTAACGTCGCCAAAAAAGATAGTCCATAAATTATAGTCTCACTCTTAACTCTAAACCCTAACCCTAAACCATTTTCCATACCAACAACATTGAAGCTATGTGGTCGAGGCTAGAAGAATTTTTGAGACCTTATCATGATTTCAGTGGTCGATTACTATGGAGCCATATGGATGTGTTCCTGTACCGTATGCGCTATGATTTTAGAACTTCTGAACCTATATCTGACCTTGAGAAGTATTTGACTCATATAAAAGAAGTGTATCCACTTTAATTCTTTGGTTTTGTATAATAAATTTTCACTGTACACTAACTGTCTTCTGATTGACTAATATTTCTCAAGGTCATTTAAGATCCGTTCAAAGGTCGTCCATGAAGTTTAGTCTCGTCCATAAACCTATACTGTGTTCAGTAAATGAATGGTTATTCACTTTTATGCATTTCTAACACTCTACTCATAAGTAGTAAAAATGCACAATGATAATTTATTCGGGGAAAATAACTATCAGGACTCAGTGACCGAGTGGATAACGCGATTGCTTTTGAAGTGAAAAGATACTGAGTTCAAGTACCAGAGTGAACATCAACTCTGAGATGCTGGTACATCCAACTGACAAGTCCCAAATAGAACGAAGTGACGTGCGTCAAACTGGATTCCACTTTTAGCCACTATCCATCTATGTTTACAATGTTTGTGAAATAAGGCTATACCGAGGCAATACGCACAGTATGCACATATGCCAATTAGAGACTGACCAGTTTCAGTCCTAAAAACAACAATGGGAAGATTCAAACAAACAGTACTTAATGAATTTAAAAATAACTACAATTTGAAATTTATATGGGAAACATTGTTAAGATTGAGCTAGTAAATTCTAGCCTTAGATGTAATGATTACGTGATTGAATGAATAGCTATAAATGAAGAGCTTCAGTTGTTGGAGGATCTAGTTTCAATCTTGAAAGCGAAGACATAAAACTTGTTCTACCCGAAGTTTGTGCTGATGATGTCCTTCAGAAGGGCGATGAAAGCTCCACGACCAAACCATCCAGCTCAGAGAACAAACCCACATCAAAATCCCCCACTTGAGCTACAAATCTTCTCCACCATCTCAGATAAAACTAGATTGACTACACCCGTTAATTGGAGTAGTTAATTATTTGAGAATTTTAGCTTTGAATTATAAGTGCAATGAGAGTTTCACTGTAGATAACTACTATCTATCATTATTACCTGAGTAGTCCGTTATATTTGGTATCAAATAGGACCAAGTAATAATAGTGGGGGTACTTGCAGACCTTAAAGCACACGCTAAACTTTAAGAGTATTGGGTCAGAATACAAAGTTCACGTTTCCTACTTCATTTAATCTCTGACATTACGTTATAGTTAGTTAGTTATATAATATACCCTTATGGGTCAGGGTAATCTTGCACTGGTTTTCAGGAGAATCAGACACCATCCAGACTTTCACGCGGCAACAGAAACAGTACAGCTTAATCCCGTTTAACAGGAGAGCCAGACATTGCCCAGGCTTAACCAAAGCAATATAGCTCAATCCCGCTCTATAGGAGAACCAGACACTAAATTGGCTTCAGCGCTACAATCCGAACAGTACAGCCTGTTGCGCAACCACTCAGGTACCAAACACCCTGCTGGACCATCTGACATTACATAATTATCATTAAGTGCTGTAGGTAATATATCTCACTTCAGGTATTGTTAAATTCCGTTGGAGTTTTGTCCTCTGAGCTGAATGGTTTTGTCATGGAGCTTTCATCATTCTTCTGAACGACATCATCAACTACGAATATCAATGAACGGTAAAACCTATATCAATGAGTCTGGATAAACATTTCATTGAGAAAATGTTGAGATCTTGGATAGAGAGAATTCTAAATACACCCTGAGAATTTTTAGATGTTTGACATTCAGGTCAATCAGAAGTCAACAAACATATTGAAATCGATCCAATTTATCAACCAATCAGAAAAAATTTATGGACAAATATAGGATCATGAATCAAATCAATGAGAGATACAATCATAATAAAAAAGGTAACAATAACAGGTTTCTGGTTTGAATAATTTTTTCTGGTTAGCGATTTTTTAGTGAGTTGGTTTTCTACGGGATGGAGTCGCTAATCCCATGTCCAACCCTCCTCCTTATACGGGCTTGGGACCGGCAGTAGCCCCTGGAGGCGCTACAAGCGGAGTTAATAACAGGTTAAACATCAATAATAACCAATCAAGATCGAGGTTTATAGGACAAGCTGTAAGTCATACATGGAGAAATTCGCAAACTTCAATTTTACTTAAAGTTTATGCTGATGATGTTATTCAGAAGAACGATGAAAGTTCCACGACCAAACCATCTAATTCAGAAAAAATCTTCACCAAAATCATTTACCTGAGCTACAAATTCCCCTATCTCATAGTTGAATTTCACTAATTACTTATCAGGAGACCTTAAATAATCTATCTTTAATTTGGAACTGATTACTGCTTAGTTGATTGATTTACACAGGATACTTTAACTCATGAATATTTTAATCACAAATTAACATCGACTAAAGATGTTATTGACTAAGTCTTTAATTTGAATTACAAATTAAATGATTCAATACTGTGGTGTAGTATTGTAGTGGACGCTGTTTACAAAATTGTTTATAAGTAGTGTGTAACGGAACGTAACGTCGAAATTGTTACAATTGTTTGATGAAATGGAGAGGTTCAATGCATCGGAAGCACAGTGTTAACAGAAAATCTAGAGATCAGACGACCAGACAATTTAGATGGCAGAAATGATCGAAAGATGAAAATGGACAGTTGAAGGATGTATATAATGTATTATATAAATACTTTGTAACTTAGTGTAGTGAGCACCTTTCTCCTGCCTGTTGTCATGTTAAAATGTTCAAGGGTAATTGACAGAATGTTTTAAACCATTGTGTTTTGTCTGTTCACAGTTACTTCCAGAAGATTATTCATGCTTTTAAGGTATTATCAACCTTTTCTCATAACATATAGGCGATGGACTGTTTCTAGTTGCTGCTGAAATTGTGGTCATACAGAATATTGTGAATTCTTGCATTATAGATCAGAAGGCACTTTGTGGAGATTTCAATATTTTCATAGTTGAAATCATGAGTCAATTGAAGCTAGAATACCATGAAAAACCTGGAAACACTGGATGGTCGTTTCGTCCTATTAGGGGACTCCTCGGCAATGCGCACCCACGATCCCACCTCGCGGGAGAGATTCGAACCCAGGACCTACCAGTCTAGCTCCAGATCACTTAACCGATAGACCACTAATCTGGCCGGCATCCAACAGTGTTAATGTCATATACTCACTAGTGATTGAATTCAAGGGATATTTTTTGAAGTTCTAGTGGGAAGCAGTGACCAATGGAGTTCAACCACATCTGTTGTTGAGATATCAACTCACTGAAGGCAATTCAGTCAGTCAGCTACAACGTAGGACCAGGCACATATATGCATCGGTCCAAGTTGCCATACCTCATTAGCACAACAAGATGAACACCGGATTCATAGAAATAGTTAATTTAGTGGTACTTACTTACTTACTTTCGCCTGTTACTCCCAATGGAGCATAGGCCGCCGACCAGCTTTCTCCAACCCACTCTGTCCTGGGCCTTCTTTTCTAGTTCTTTCCAGTTCTTGTTCATTCTTCTCATGTCTGTCTCTATTTCTCGGCGTAATGTGTTCTTTGGTCTTCCTCTTCTCCTTCGACCTTCAGGATTCCATGTGAGGGCTTGTCTTGTGACACAATTGGGTGATTTCCTCAAAGTGTGCCCAATCCACTTCCAGCGCTTCTTCCTGATTTCTTCCTCCACTGGATTGAATCTGGTTTGTTGTCTCCCACAGTAACTTGTTGCTGATAGTGTCTGGCCATCGGATCCGAAGTATCTTGCGTAGACAGCTGTTAATAAACACTTGTATCTTCTGGATAATGGCTTTCGTAGTTCTCCACGTCTCTGCCCCATACAGAAGAACTGTCTTGACATTTGTATTGAAAATTCTAACCTTGGTGTTGGTTGACAATTGTTTTGAGCTCCAGATGTTTTTCAGCTGTAGGTATGCTGCTCTTGCTTTGCCGATCCGCGCCCTCACATCTGCATCTGATCCACCGTGTTCATCAATGATGCTGCACAGATATGTAAAGATTTCCACATCCTCCAAAGCTTCTCCGTCAAGTGTAATTGGATTGGTGCATATTGTATTGTATCGGAGAGTCTTGCTTTTCCCTTTGTTTATATTGAGACCTACTGCTGCTGAGGCTGCTGCTACGCTGGTCGTTTTCTCCTGCATTTGTTGTTGCGTTTGTGATAGAAGAGCCAGATCATCCGCGAAGTCTACATCGTCAAGCTGCATCCTGCCTGTCCACTGTATCCCGTGATTTCCTCCAGATGTTGACGTCTTCATGATCCAGTCGATGACCAGCGGAAAGAGAAAGGGTGAGAGTAAGCAACCTTGCCTAACACCAGTCTTTACTTTAAACGACTCGGTGAGTTATCCTCCGTGGACGATTTGGCAGTTTAGTCCATCATAGGAGTTCCGTATGATATTGACTATCTTCTCAGGCACGCCGTAGTGTCGAAGAAGCTTCCATAGTGTCGTCCTGTCCACGCTATCAAATGCCTTCTCGTAGTCAATGAAGTTGATGTAGAGTGATGAATTCCATTCGTTTGATTGTTCCACAATGATACGTAGAGTTGCGATTTGATCTGTGCACGATCTATCCTTACGAAATCCAGCTTGTTGATCTCGAAGTTGAGCGTCCACGGAATCCTTCATCCTGTTTAACAATACTCTGTTGAAGACTTTTCCTGGTATTGAGAGGAGAGTGATGCCCCTGTAGTTGTCGCACTTGCTCAGATCGCCTTTCTTTGGTATCTTGATGAGAAGTCCTTCTTTCCAGTCTTTTGGTACATGTTCTTCGTCCCAAATCTTACCGAAGAGGATGTGGAGTATCTTGGCAGTTGCTGTTACATTTGCTTTCAGTGCCTCTGCCGGGATGTTGTCTGGTCCCGCTGCTTTGCCACTCTTGATTTGTCTAATGGCCATGCTGATCTCTTCAATTGTTGGTGGGCCAATATCGATTGGGAGGTCTGTGGGTGCTGCTTCGATGTTGGGTGGGTTCAGTGGAGCTGGTTGATTCAAGAGTTCCTTGAAGTGTTCTACCCACCTGTTTCGTTGTTCTTCAATATCGTTGATTACTTTGCCTTCCTTGTTTTTCACTGGTCTTTCTGGTTGACGGTAATTTCCAGCAAGTTTCTTTGTTGTATCATACAGTTGTCTCATGTTTCCCTCTCTTGCAGCCTTTTCCGCTGTCATCGCTAAATCTTCCACATATTTACGTTTGTCGGTCCTGATGCTTCTCTTCACTTGCTTGTTTGCCTCTGTGTATTCGGTTTGTGCCTTGGCTTTTTCTGCTCTTGTTCGGCTGATATTGATTGCTACCTTCTTGTTCCTCCTTTCTTCAATCATATCCAGTGTACCAACAGTGATCCATTCCTTGTGATGGTGCTTCTTTTGGCCCAGAACCTCCTGACATGTTGAAACGATTGCCTCCTTGATACCTTTCCAGCTGCTCTCCATGGTGGTTCCCTCTCCATTGAGTAGGTCATGAAAGGCCTCGAACCTGTTGCTGAGGGCTATGTTAAATTCGTTGAGTTTGTCAGCATCTCGAAGAAAGGCCGTGTTAAACTTTTGTGATGTTGTCCGCGCCATTGTCCAGTGCTTCTTGAGTTTTAGTTTCGTCTTGGCGACCAGCAAATGGTGATCGGATGCTATATCAGCTCCTCTTCTGGTTCTCACATCCTCCATCGTCCTCCTGAACTTTTTGTTGATGCAGACATGGTCGATTTGATTTTGTGTAGTGTGATCCGGTGAAATCCAAGTGGCTTTGTGTATGTTTTTGTGTGGGAATATGGTGCCACCTATGACCAGTTTATTGAAGGCACATAGGTTTGCAAATCTCTCACCGTTTTCGTTCCTTCCTCCCAGTCCATATTGTCCCATGACGTCTTCGTATCCAGTGTTGTCCTTTCCAACCTTGGCATTGAAATCTCCCATTAGAATGGTCAGGTCCTTGGTTGGGCACTTCTCGAAGATTGACTGCAGCCTATCGTAGAATTGGTTTTTAGCGTCTTCATCGTAGTCGTTGGTCGGCGCATAGCATTGGATGATGTTCATTGTAATGCCCTCTCTCTTTGTTCTGAAGGAGGCTTTGATGATCCTCGGTCCATGAGATTCCCATCCTATAAGTGCATTTTGTGCTTTTCTAGACAGCATCAGTGCCACTCCTTGTGTATGTGGGGCATTTTCTTCTTCATGACCGGAGTATAACAGAAGTTCTCCTGAAGACAGTCGTTGTTGTTCAACCTGCGTCCAATGTGTTTCACTGATTCCAAGCACTTCCAGGTTGTATTTCCTCATTTCTGCAGAAATTTGGAAGACTCTTCCTGTCTCCCACATTGTCCGGACATTCTATGTACCTATAAAAATTGTCGCTCTGGTTGTAAGAAGGTGCATCGGCCTCATGACTTCCGAATGAACTCGGCTTTCGTCATGAGACGTCATTTTTCCTTCTACTCCCAGGGCAGAGTTTGAATGGTTTGAATGATTTTTTCTGGTTAGCGTTTTTTAGCGAGTTGATTTTCTACGGGATGGGGTCGCTAACCCCATGCCCAACCCTCTTCCTTTACCCGGGCTTGGGACCGGCAGTAGCCCCTGGAGGAGCTACAGGCGGAGTTTAATTTAGTGGTGGTAGTATATAAAAGACAGGTTGTATATAAGGATATAGTATAGGAAGGAAAAAAGTTATGAAGCAATTTTAATCTCAAGGTTTAAGGGAAGATAAAGGGTGTATGCACCTACGACATTGTGATCGATTCTGAGCCATGTCACACAGAGTCTCCAACCATTAGTTACGATGGTCACACGAACCCCAACCAAGTAGTCTGCATCTTCCAACATGGCTCGAACTAAAAGTTAGTGATTTCAAGCACTGATGTCATGTTTTGGTTTGACCGCCCCTAACTCTCTTCCAACCATCCCCAACACTAGTCAGCATTGTGTGTCGTGGTAATTGGTGTTCAGGCATACGTAACACGTGACCTAACCATCTCAGTCGATGAAGATTCATGACCTCATCAATTGATTTACCATCATTCCCTAATACCCTGCGTCTAACCTCACTATTACTTACTCAGTGATCCCAGCAGATGCGAGCAATCGGTGAACGGTTAATTCTTCCATTAAGTCAATTTTATTTAAGGTTATCTTGTCCTGTGCTGTTTATTTTCATAGATCAAAAATGAATTAATCATCTATTTAATTATTGAAAACTCATCTATTTTAGGTCAGGGGTCAAATTAACCTCAAATGAAATCAAATAACTATTGAGTAACAGTCCCGTTTCTATTTACATATATGAAGTGGACTACAACAATTTGTAAACAAATAACTAGTCCTAATATTATACTATTGAGTTTCTATTCTATTTCGACTAATTAATTGACTGATAGAAAGAAGTGAAATAGATTATGTGACTGTTCAATTAAGAATCTTTTGATGTGATAGAAAATATTGTTATAACGGTCTGTTTAAACTGATCTGAGGATATTTCCTGTCACCGAAATCGTTTACATTCCCAGTTCACGAAGCTTGTATAAGTCTGTTGTGAGATATCAATTCACTGAAGACATTGGTGAATAGTTACTCAATTTCGTGGATTCGTTAAAGTTAGACATTAACATCATTGGATGCCGGCCAGATTAGTGGTCTAGATGTTGAGTGCTCGAGTGCGAGACTGATAGGTCCTGAGTTCGAATCTCGCGAGGTGGGATCATGGATGCGCACTGCTGAGGAGTCTCACAATACGATGAGACAACCGTTCAGTGCTTCCAGGTTTTCGATGGTGGTCTAGCTTCAATTGACTCATTATCTCAACTATAAAATTGTTATAACGGTCTGTTCTCCTTTATTATATGCGAATGGAACGTTAATTTACTTAAGACGAATATCTACATTAGATTCCCTCTCAGTGTCTATTCTACAGGACTTCAATACAATTCAGATCAAGAACATGTGATTAACCTGACTAGAACGTCAATATATTTCCACATCAAAATTCGACACAATCCAACAACAATGAACAATCAATCAATAACAATAAGTAATGAGGGTATGGGAATATATAACTCATCTGATACCTGTCAGACTACCTACAAGTTTGACTAAGCAGACAACCAACCATTATCATTCTCGTTCACACATCAAATATCCCAGAAGTTTGGAACACTAGCTAACAAAGTAATTGAATACTAATTTTATATACTAGGGAATATAGTGAGGAAATATTCAAAAATAAAAGTATCCGAAGGAAGTCAGTAAAGTGCAACCACTTTGGGTTCGGGATGAAATCAACATCCACAAAACAACTAATCAATATCCATTTGGAGTGTTATAGCGAAATCTGTCTGGAAAGTTGTGAAGTTATTTCCACAAACATTTATTAAGCTAATTAAAATACAAATGTTTGGAAACTTTGGAAGCAGTCAGATACTGTTATTCATGTTTGAACTGATGGAATAGAAGGGGGTTTTGTGGAGATTTAGCATTTTCATAGTTGAAAGGGTGAGTCAATTTAAGCTAGACCACTATGAAAAACCCGGAAACACTAGACGGCCGTTTCGTCCTATTATGGGACTCCTTAGCAGTGTGCATCCACGACCTCGCATCGCAAGATTCGAACCCAGGACCTATCAGTCTCGCGCTAGAGCACTTAACCTCTAGAACACTAATCTGGCCGGTATCCATGGTGTTAATGTCTAACCTCAACCAACCCATGAAGTTGAGCAACCGTTCACCAATTGTCTTCTACTGAGGAGTTCCACAATAGGACGAAACGGCCGTCCAGTGCTTCCAGGTCTTTCCCGGTGATCTAGCTTCAATTGACTAACGCTTTCAGTTATGATCGAATGGAGACTGGATTACATGCTGTTTGTTCAGTTGCTTGGATTTTTTTGATTGTTAGAACTACTGCTTTGATAATTAAAACTTAATTTCATGAATCCTTCAATAAGATTCTTACAAAAATAAACTTATTATCGTCTGAAATAAACCACATAGTACTTGGCAGATAATGGTTTACTTTGGTATTTTTGCATTCCCCATGGATGAATGAAACTCACCCTATCAGAGGTGTATCTCAGTCTTTTGCTGAACTTGACTGAGAGTAATATTTGGCTGAGAACTGAGCTCCTAAATCCTTTCTTTTTCTTATCAAACAAATTAGATTGAGAGTTAAAAATGTACTGAATATTTAAGTGATGTTACCAATTCAAAAAACTGGCTTCAACATCTGTTACAAATGTCGATTCAGAGATTATCAAATCATGCACCATTTATTTACCGACGCTTGGACTAGATGGTCAGTTTGCTTTATATGTAGTGATATGATAGAAAGCTGTATGGAATTGGAATCCATCGGGCCATAATGACTCTCTGGTTGGTTTCGTGTAATGACTAAGTGAGGAATGCTGAGGTTAGCATAGGCGGCTAATCGGTTGATGAATTTTCATCGAATGAGATGGTTGAGGGATATGTTACATGTGCCTAACCACTGCCTACCTTGGCGAGAGTTGCTTGAAAGTGCAGGCGTAGGTTTAGAGAAAGTTAGTAGAAGCCAAACTAAAAAATGGTATCCGTTCACAAAGTCACTGACTGTTGATGAGCCATGTAGGCAGGTTCAGACTACCTAATTGGAGTCTACGTGATGATCTCAATCAATGCTTGGAGACTTTGACAAACAACGTGTATTGGTTAATTGCACGCCACGAACTGATTCATGTGGCACTGGTCTCACTCTGTTCATTGTATCTACTTTTAATAATATATTTGTGTTATACGGTCATCAAAGCAGCCATAGTACCTGGTTACGACAAAAGGGTTATCTGCATTAGTTACTAACCAAAAGGTATGAATTCAACATTGACTGGTTGGTCACACTATTCCCGTCTAATTAGAGTAGGCCCCCAATCATCCGGCATAGATAGTCTACGTTGATGGTCTATACATTCTCTATAAAATAATTTTGTCTAAATCTCTGTAACATTCCTAATGCCAACATTTTTCCACAAGCATGAGAGCACGATATTTAGAGGTGGTCGGGATTAGGATTGATAATTGGTGAAAACAGATAGCCTTACACTAAATAAGAGTCAGGACTCCCAGGTTGAGTTATCGGTGTAATGTACTAATAATCTGTAGCTCTATTTCAATGCCAATTTCGAAGGTCACGGTAACAATGTTCCTGTTGCAATGGATTGTTAAGCAATGTTTGGCGGTGAACTCCATTCAGAAAAATTAGCAGTTGCAAGCTGTCCGATACTAATTAGCTAGTCACTTAGATTTGAACAATAGATGAGTTATTCAATTCTATGTTTCGCTAAACGAAATGTGCTTAAGATCTTAGCAAACAAAATGAACACTTTTCGGCGATGACTTTCTTTGACTATACCATTTGCTGGAGCTGTACAATCGTATAGTTAGCTATTATATATAACGGTCTATAATGAAAACAGGAAATTATTGCGTCACTAATAGATGGAGTAGAGGTTAGTCACAATCAAAACTTACGTATTGGCCAATGGATAAGAATGAAACAACATATTGAGACGAGTCTCAAAAGACTATCCACTTAAAAATAAGAACGACCAGTGGTGTTCGAATGGAACTATTCAAAAATCAAATCTTGTGCGTTTGTTTTCGGAAAAGATAACTTTTGCGAAAGGTACTGCAGACCAGAGACAGGAATTTATCGGACCAATTGCAAACCCCATCCTATACATGATATGTATAATTAGCTTAGAATACCAGTGGGCAATATGATGCAGACTTCAATTGAGTAAGGGGTGCATCCCAAGTTCATTTACGAACCAATCCCATACTGAAAACACTGGTTGGCAGAGAATGACAGTCAACTGCTTAGAAAGTTTCAGATCTATGTATTTATTCAGAAAATACTTCACAAGAAGTGCTGACAAAGTTAGTGGCAACCATGTAATCACAAAGTAGCTTGTTTGTCTTAACGACTTGCTAGTGGACAAAGTGGCTGGGCAAATAAAATGGAGCAACAGAAGAAAAATCTTTACGATGACCGAAGTATATTTACGAACTTGAACTGATCATTGGGATACTCTGGAACATTTTACCACAAAACCACCGCATTGCACCGGGCTAAAAGTCATACAACTGCCCGGATACAATTATCCTAGACCTTTAGAATACCTTCCAAGGTGTTCGTAAAAGGACTTACGGCAAGACTACTTCTGATGTATCAACTTTGATCCAGTTCTACGGACTATACGCTTGCTGGTCAAACGCAAAAACAAGTTTGGGACTATATAAGGCACGGAACCCAGACAATTACCACGTGACTAAGTTACAAACTAACCCCACTACTCCTACATGCGGTCCGAGAGATCCTTTACGCTACCGCACTCATCGTCTGATCAAATACCCTAATCTAAACTTAGTAGACTGATCTGGAGTGACTCATGTTAGCGACAAAAGCCAGATACGTTAGTGAAATCTGAAGTCGCTAGAAAACAGTGATCGCCACGCACCGTGATCTCATGAAGATTTAGTAAAACATGTGCTGCATGTATAAATACTTAGAACACAAATCAACCAAGGGAAACACCGGGTCAGAGGAGCAAACAAATCCGTAGTACTCAGCTGCGACTCCCGAGACGCAATACCTATCCGTAGACCTCTATAATTACAATGAGACGCCCTTTACACTATTTTGCTCGAAAGACGGTGGGAACAATGTAGACAACGCAATTGTCCAATTTTTGGTGAGTACCTCAAGAACCAAGGTAAGGTCCATAACAGGACGCGGGCTAACTGCCCCGTTTTACCAAATATCTGCTTGTTAGCGTCGAGCCTAAGAAAAGCAATAAACCGACAAAGTACTGAACCCCACCCAACCTTTGGGAAACAACCCCTAGTTGGCAGACACTCTTTATACCTAGTCATAAAGGCCTCCTCACTAGTGAACGGTCGTCCGGTCACCTTGGCATGCCGACCTGTTTCTAGCGAGAAGCAGCTCTATGGCTCCGCCCTGAGCAACGGGCAAATCTACAGCCAATCAAGCAGAGAAACAAACACATCACCTACTAACAGTAGGCGACAAGATATCGAGGACGTCCAGTCAACCATTCATTTCGAATTTATGAGACACTTATGCAATTGCATAGCATGACACCACCACAAGATATTTCTCTAGCAGAATGATTCAGTAACAATATCACCTTAGAGTTACTACGAATATTAACCTACATATCTTACCTTAATTCGACTCAACAGAGTGACCTCGTATTGTTACTACCCAAGTGTTAGGAGTCCACTAATCTTTAACGTCGGAACACTCGACCAAGTCACTTGATATACTACTCGATTACTTCGACAAGTGACCCAACCCAGAGAAATGTTCCTTGTTGTTACAAGACTACTGCGTCCACAACTTAAGTTGCTTTACAACTATACTGTGACAAGTGGTTATGTCCTCACATCGCTGTCAAGAAAATAATTTAGAGTGCTTTAGGATTCCAACGCATGAAAATTATTTAAAATACCGATACACTGCAGGATAGTACTTGAATCGTCAGAAAAACCACTGGCATCGCGAAGTTATAGGCACTTGGATTAAAAACTGGCCTCCAGAAAGCAATGAACAAGGATAAATTAAGACGAGATTAAAGTTGTAACAAACAAGAAAGTTACTTCGTAAAAGGCTGTAATAAGAACATAGTCAATGGTGAAAGTGTAAAATGCGCATATACAGGCGGCTCATAGACAAACAACCACCGAGTGAATGATAGGTCATTTTTCAATTAGCTGATGAAACTTCCTTTTCAGGTATCTTTTTCTCGGCTTCTTCTTCGGTTCCATTTTCTTCAGATTTGTTACCATCTGCATTTGGCATTTCCAAATCAGGGAGGTCTACAAAATTAAGTAAATTTATTAAAGAACTGGACGTTAATGAGAAAAATCTCATTTCAATGACAAATAAGATGTAATTTATTGGATGATGTCACTGTAAGGTGCTAATTAGTACTTCACGAGTTAAAATAGTTTATGACTAGGATATTGTGATGTTTCGATAAACCACGAAACAAATAAGGAAAAGCTGTCGCAGTGTGATTAATGATAACTATTGGCAGATAAACAGTCTGCATAGACAAGTTTATGCACTAACTGGATCCTGAAATTAGTTACATGGCACTTATGACGTGCCGAACAAGCACATCAGACCAGACTGAGATAGCATAAACGCAAGTAGTATCAGTACCAACGGTAATAACATGGCACCTACAATATGGGGTAATTCAGAAAGCATGACTAAGTATGATTATGCAAAAGATCTAATGAGGAATGGCTAGGATTAAGCGACAATCGAAAAGATTACAGAAACGCAATACTTGCAAATAATAGGAAGAATCCTAACTACTTAATCACATTTTTACGAAGACCACTTCGAAACCGAATAGTACAATGTTTCGATGATTGGTTTCTCGACAGACAGACAACCCAGTCTCCTAAGACCAGAGAGTCTCTAGATACATATATGTGACTAGACAGCGTCTTTGTATACCTGTTAAAGGAAGTGTGGACACAACATGTGGTACGTTACGATAGGTTTTTAAGCAGTTCAACTACGGTACCTGACTTAGAACAGGAGTCGGCATAATTAAGGAGTAACCTACCTTCATCGTCAGAATCTAAATCACCGTCTATACCATCATCACCACCATAGTCACCGAAATTGGACATCTGAGACAGCATAT
Organism: Schistosoma rodhaini; assembly: GCA_944470415.2. Taxonomy (NCBI): domain Eukaryota; kingdom Metazoa; phylum Platyhelminthes; class Trematoda; order Strigeidida; family Schistosomatidae; genus Schistosoma; species Schistosoma rodhaini. The sequence continues at coordinate 46,066,791 of OX104038.1, forward strand.
TTGAGAAGTTATTTCCATCCATATCAGGTTCTGAGTCATCATCATCCTTCCAGCGATTAAAATCTGTTTTTAACCATGGGCATTTTGTTTTCTGTGAAAGTAGACGTGGCCATGAGCCGGCTTCTTTCTTTTTTATGCAAATAAAAACTTCCCGACCGGAAGCAGTTATTTTCGGTTCCTTGAAATATGCAAGTATCAGCACAACTACATACCTCTGTACACACATCTCCATAAAAGTCAAGTTTGACTTCATATTTTATAGGTTCATCTTTTCCTGCTTCCGCTCTAAAAAAATGGTTTGAAGAGGAATAGTGATATACCTAAACTCTAGGGATTTCTCTTTAACATTAACAGTTTTATTTATTACATCACTAATAACGATAGTGATGTAGAGGCAATCATTCCTTTGAGCCCAGAGTACTGATGGGTGAACACTAGGAAAGGATTATGCATCAATAATCACACATACGCAGCTTGACAATCACCAGACATGTTCGTAATCTGATAGCACGCAAGACTATTCTAGAGTAACAATACAGACAAACACGTGATTCAACGCTCAATATCCACCAAGGTGGATTATTATTTTTTCACCTCTTAACCAGAAACCTGTTGAATGCGCAAATGGATGTAATAGTATCTTTATTTTGGACACCACATCGTAATAACTAGGGGATTTCAGTCTTCAGTAGTAAGGGTTATAGGTCAATCAACATGTATTAATCCTTGAAATTTGCAGTGCAGTCGAAATCTCATTTCTTTTTGAACGTATCAACCGAAGGTTCTAATATTTTAGTTGTTCCCTACTCGAGAGACGGAAATCCAAAGGAAAACTATTTGTTCTTAGCATTCGAAGTTTCTTAGAATGTCCTCTTAGATGAACAGTCCTAGATGGAAAGAAAAGACAAGACATATTAAGACCAAGATCATCGTGTGGTGTACGGTAAATCAGTGTTAGATCGCTCTTTAGCCTGGGTTAAAATAACGAAATAGGTTGCGGCGTTTCAGTTTGTCTTCACAAGCCAGGCCGAAGAGACCTTTTACCGTTTCGGTCCTTAGTCGTTGAACACGTTCTAGCATTTCAGCCGCATGCTCAAAACAAGGAATTAGTGCTTGATTTCCACAATAGAAATTCGGCCTTTCAAAATTCGAGTAAATACCTTAAATACTCCTCCGTCTAAGTAGTAAAATGATACACGAATAGCCCACAACAGACTGAAGCCTTTTTCAGCGACAGCCCTGCAGTTACTCGTAGTTTTGAGGTCGTTGCTTATTATGACTCCTAGGTCTTTATAATCCATTGCTTCAGGTAACACAACTCCACATATTGTGTAGTGATGTGAATCGTTGCAGTTATTTATTTGCATCACAACGCTAGTGTTATAGTTAACTTCTAATGACCTCCTACCCGTCCGTTCAACCAGTGAATTCAGGCTGTCCTGCAACATTGTTCCATTTGACATACTGTGTGTGAGTCTCCAAAACTTTATGTCAACTGCAAAGCATAGAATAGATGGGTTTCCTACAGTTGGTAAATTGTTTACATAAAGTAAAAAGATAAGGGAATATAGAATTGTGCCTTGATGAACTCCACTTTTTACGGGTTCGCACGTTGATATGGTTCCATTCACTGCCCCCTTATTTCCTATCGTTTCTAAGGTCACTTATCCAGTTTATAATTTCATAAGGGATCCCAAAATTCTCCCATTTTAATTTAGGACCCAAATGGGAGAATTTGTCAAAGGCTTTACCTAGATCTATGACAATTACATCTATAGGAACATTTATATCTTCCACTGCAGCCCAATATTCCTCTCGACGAGCAGACTTGTCAAGTATGGTAGGCCTTTCCTAACACCACGTTTTTCCCCGGATAAAAGACCATACCCCCCACGTACTTTAAAATAGACATCAGAATAATCGCTCCATAAGCTTGACAACTACACTGGTTAGACCAAAACGGTCAATAGTTACCAACTAAGTCCATGCTCCCCACTTAATAAACCGGGCTGATAATTGGGTGTTTCCAGTCTCTTGGTGGTTTAGACTGCCTCAAAGACATATAAAAAATTATTGCCAGAGGTTAAGAAATTACGCCCACCAATGATTTTATAATGTTGAGATGAATATTGCAAGAACTACCACACTGGTTCAAGATGTTGAAGTAGCCGTAAACAGTTCCTTTCTCAACAACCACAAGATCTGTCGACAAGCTACCATTATCAGTAATAATTGTTTGTCTTGCCCAATCGTCGGTAGGAAACACTTTACTAAAATATTCTGACTAGGTTTCAGCTTTTGCAACATCATTTCTTGCCAATATCAACGAATTTTCCCGAACCAAAGGTGGTGGGGTTCCATCGCTTTCCTGAGTTCGCCTCTTTATATACGAAAACGAAATTCTTGGACTATTTTCACAATCCCTAACCATTTTTTCTCTAATAAATGTCTAGTGTTTATTGTCAACGCTTTGCAAGCGCACCTAGTCTTACAATAAGTGGATCAGTTCTGTTCAGAGCCTTTAATGATAAACATACTCCAATCTAAGCACACCTTTAAATATGAACCGTGCTTCTCCAGTTGACGAAGCATTATTTACTGAACAGTTTGGTGTTGCACGGCACTTCTAGATGGGAGATAGTTTTGATCTCTATACATTTCGGCAAGCTGTAAACGTGAGTGAAAATACAGTTAAAACTCTGTTGTGCAAAATATCGGACTAATTGAACCATGAGATCTGCGACTGAATTATACAAGGTGATATTATTTGAAAAAAGGTACAAGTCCATGTGCCGATCATTCATGAGACCGATATGATAAAAGTTATTTAGTAAAAACTCTTGGGGGAATGAATTAAGAGAAAGTGACGTCGACGGCATGTGTTCAAAACTGAATGTCAAACGGGCTTTTTAAGAAGTTCGCTATAGGTACGATCAACATTTGATTTGCAAGTGGTTGAGACATGTGACAATATGATACATCCTCTCAGGTATTGGTTAGAATAAAACCATGGAAGTCAGTGGTTAAGTTGAGAGAGCGAAAGGATTATCCCGATAAGTTGTAGGTATGTACACTTCCTTGTTTCACATCTTGGGATTTCAATAATTCCGGAGGGGCTAACTGAAGCCCTTTCTCGCTTCTAAGTACCCCATTGAGTGTTATCTGAAGCCTTTCATAAATAACAATATATTTTTTGTAAAGAGGGACATTGCGTCTATTCCGTCCTATGACTTTAATGTACGACCAGTAAAGTCAAGTATATAGGCATCCTCAGTTGAATTCTGCCATCGGTGAAGTTGATATAACATTTATTTTGGGGTGACCTGTGATCCCTAGCTACGTTCAGCCAATTCAGTAGGACTTCTACAGGACAGGTTTCTGTGCGTTTTCTCGTTGTTCAAGGATAAGCAACTTTCAGTCTTTTCAGAACTTTGTGGATAGCCGAACAATCGGCTGAGAGTAGTTGGCAATCCGAAAATCACGAAGAATAACGAGACATAAGAAACCCAATGTGAGTAGTGGTTCGGACATGCATAGTTCAAACATGCTTGTAACGGAAAGAAAACACTTACAATCCTTCTACAACATTTCGTTGAATAGTATCGCCATTTGTTTGTTACTTCTCCCTGTCTTATATTTTAACCTTTATTTAGGTCTCCTTTTAACCACAAGTTATGTTTCCCAGTCTTCCTTTTCAAGGTTTTAACTGTTTGATCTTGGTTAAAGATTCACCTTTTATTGCTCAATTTACTGTTGCATGTTGCCGGGCCATTGATGAAACGGTCATGTGTGACTAAACTCAGGGTCACGGCGTGGTTCAGTGTATGAGTGTTAACGTTTGACTGTCCGCTTAGAAAGGTTGCTGGATCCATAGCAGACAGATATCTGTTCCCATCTTGTCGGGAATATTTTTATTGGTTCTCGGGTATACGATTCTTCTTTATCAACTATTCCCTTTGTTTTTTAGGACGTTAGTGTAAGAAAATCCCTTGACCGCATAGTACAGGCTGTACCGTGTGAAATATTTTGTACATTTAATATAATTTTTCTTAAATTAGGACTGTTTAAATTGAGCAAAGAGGTTTTAGTTTGATATAATTTAATACAAGTCACTCAAAAACTCTTCGTACGCTATATAAAAGAACGTATTCTGATCTAATCGAATACATTTTGGTTCGTTAGTTCTGCGTTCAAGCCGAATATTGGCATTTCGGTGGTTACACACTTCTTCAGAATAAATATATAACCGAATCAAATTCACAAAAATTTCAGTGGTATGAAGGAGACACTGCAGAATATTTTGGTATAATCAAAATCATAATAATATGTCTGAATGAGTCAATGTTAAGTCATTCTTGGTCAAAGTGAATTTGTATGACTTACCACTGTGCTTCAGAGTATGGGCACGAAAAATGTATGCAATTATAAAATTAAGTAGTGGGGTTTGAATTAGGTGTGTGTGTAGAATGTGTGGAGAGTCAATGAGGTCATATGTGGTTGTTTGGATAAATAGTCCAGGTTAGATTAACTTTCAGGCCGTCTTTCTTATTGAGGATAGAGAGATTTAGCATTATGTGAGACACTTCGGCTATTCACGTCTCTTTATAATTGGTAAGACATTCCGATATTTTTAAAATATTGATTTGGTGATTATTGAAAATAGCATTTACTACTATTGTTGACTTAACCTGTAAATTTTCCAATTCTACAGTATTATTGGGAGGTCTTTTTGTGCAACTTATATGTTTCGTGGCACGAGTCGAGATCTTAGGGAAGACTCTTCAGTGTAGAACGTATCACAGGTGACACAACTTAACCCGTAGAAATAATGTTGTGTCAGGGTTGTCGGAATAGTATCTTATGCTCTGACTAGAGAGTTTCATAGATTGTTCGTTGTCTTATGGGATGCTTTAATTTTAAACGTCTTTAATATCCGTTGTAATTCTTCTGTCATACCTTGACGGTTAGGTAAAACCACAGTAATAGTTCATGATCTTTTATTGTGATTGTTACTTGCCGACGGACAGTTTTATTTAAATATATTTTTGCGACATTGTCGGGAATATTATCAAAACGTAGGATGTTTGCCATATACTGCTTTTTTTGGTTTGTCGACTTCAGAAGTAATGATCCTGGTTGCTCTTCTGAAAAGATTCATGGATAGGGAAGTTTCTGCGCTGAAGTGATGTTCAGAGTTAAAATAACTATACTGATTTAAATGGGTACGTTTTCTGTAGATGATTTGATTTACACTACCATTGGAATTCCTTTTAACTAGACAGCCTAAGAAAGGTAGCTAGCTATGTCCATCTTCCTTTTCGTAAGGGAATTCGATATGTTCTGAGAGTGGTTATGTGTTTCGAGAGATTTCTAAGAAGAGACTTTTAATGTTGACAAATGTATCATCTAAGTTCTCAAAATTATTTTTCGTTTTTCGACATGCTATCTTTATTATCACATCAAAGATAAATATGAAAATCGAGCCACTTTTAAAAAATAATCGATAAGTCACAATTTTAAGCTTACTCTTCTTTCAGTCTGATAAAGAATAAGTTCTGTTTTATCAAATGATTAAAATTTAATTAGTTTTTAGGCCCAGCAAAATAACACTGTGCCCTCGCTGAAATATTCGAGAGACAGGTCTTTGAGTGTCGAACAGTTTACCGAGCGTCTTTAGGGTCAAGAGCAACCTATACGGGTAAGTCATTTAACATCAAGGAAATGCACATGAGTCATTTATTCCGCCTTGTGCATCCACAACCTGTTATTACTAATATATTCTGCTGGATGTTGGGGGTATTTATTCTAACTATCAGGAATTCGATTCACATGGTTATTAAGAATGTTTAATACAGGTTGACTAATAACAGAGCGGTGCAACTTTAGTGTAAGCAAGGACAATACACACGTTTCGGAACTTTATAAACAAGAAAACCAACAAACTGTATGCTACTCCAACGATTTATAGTGCATATAATACTCTTGCGAAAACCATGTTCAAAATAGCTCACAAGTAAATAGCTGATTAACCTTATTGATGTCAACCTCTGAGATGGTCTGAAACATCCAGAAATGTATTATAAAAATATTATAAACATCCTCCCAGTCGGCTAACATAGTGTATGGCTATGAGGATGGACTGTTGCGCTCAACAAACCTTTTACAAAAGTAGTTTGCATAAAGATTTTAGTAGAAAGAAAGCTTGGAGGTGTAGCATGCGTAAATGCCGCTAGGGCAATCGACCGGGCTTAAATATATAGCATTTTCCAACACTGAAATGTGGGGGTTATTGGGAGTCAGGTGAACTGCATTCAGTAGTTTGTATCAGTCAAAGTCAAGTGGTTAAAATTCACTCAATAAATTGATCTTGGAGTACGAAGCGTGATAGCCGTTAACTGTAATCCCTTAGTTCCTTATTTTATATGGGCATTCGAGATGTGTAGCTCCGAGCTCCATTTATTCCCCATGATTTACAATAAATGTTGCATTAACATTATTAGGGGCTTTATCTGATCTATTGAGTGAACGAGACTATAAGGAGCAAATACTAACTATCCCTTTGTCCGCCATCGATATAAGACACAAACGGGTTCTGAAACATTTCAAAAACCGGTGGCCTTCAAAGAACAGTTGTAAGTTTATTTACAAAGTTGCAGAATTATCTATGTTATTAGTTTTCACTCAAAATGATCTGAGGATCATGATGAACTACGGTATGGAGACCACGGCTGATCCATATGCTGCTGAGTTCAATTATTTAACAGTTATGTTGGTGCTGAAAATGTCTTCCAGTGTGAACAAGTGATAGACAAGTATCCTTATTTTATAATACTGAACTCTGAAATCTTAGAAAATCCACATTTTCTGTAAAACGTGAGTGTTGAGGGGGTATTATGTACAAATCATTCGGCTGTTAAACTACTTCATGCTCCGTTCAGAACCTGCTTGATTACAGTAGACATTTGATATAACTTTCCATATGTCATATGTGTGTAATCGCTAGTAACCTCATGTACGGTTGTTATTGTTACATTGTGACTGGAACCAAGTGTCATTTGTAGGTGAGAATTTTGAATAACTCACTCAACGGAGTTGGAAATTATTTCGGATATCGGTAGCCATAACGAAGACCTACTGTGAGATACAAATTTGATTACAAATCTCCTCTATCTCGCCATCCATTGGTCCTGTTCCTGAGAAATTTAAGGAAATTCGTCAGTATAAATTAGTCTAACCGTTGAGGAACAAAAAAATGTTGTTTAAATATGCCAGCAGATACACTTACCTAGATTAAAGTTTGTTTAAACTAGTACCAGTGGTTTTTAGCTTTATCTGTCATCTGAATGTATGTAATCAATTTACATGGTTTATTTGTGGATGAATGCAAACGGAGGTAAGCAGACGAACATTCCAGTAAGATTGTAAAGCTAATTACACTACACCAGTTTCCAGAACGATTTAGCTAGAGGATCAAAAATACTGCCCATTAAAAACAATTTCGAAGGCCGTTGTCTATGCTGAAGGTATTGAATATTTTTAATATGGAAAGCATCCATATAGTTCTGTTGGGTATATATCGTGAGGTGGTGACCACGGTAGTTGCAATAAATGAGGTTACTTAGAAGAACATAGTTAAGGACAAACACAATGTTGAACATTTCAACTCACGTTACGACACTTCTCTCCCGACAACTTTATTTTGGTCCAAGTAGAACATTTAGCCTAGACCATCATACATTTGCTCTCAGCTTAGATTGACTGAACGTTTAAAATATTCGACGGAAATCAATCTCTCTTTAGATAGCATTGATAACAAGCCGAGATCGAACGTCATAGCAGTGTTTGGACAGTATACAACGCAGTTATATATCTATAGGCTATACTGTGTTTATGCAACATTTAGGAGCTCCGTCAATATTCCTTAATACTTGATGAAAGATGTATCAGAAGAGACACTCTGAAATTCCTCCAAAGTGTTTTGTGGACTATTCAGAAGAACAAAGTTCTGTTTAGTCAAGTAAACTTCCTTTCACTTGTCCCGTGTGTTCAGATAGAATCTTGGAGTTTCGGTCGTCATAGTTTTCAAGAGTTCAGCAATCATTTACTAATGAATACTTGAAATATCTGACTGGAACGACAAGATGTCCGTCATTATTACAGTTTCGATCATGAAGAAGAGATGAAAGCTGACGTACTTCCGGATTTACGGTGAAGCTCTTCTGAGGTACCCTCATCTCACGGTTCTAACATCGATCTATTTAGCCAACTTAGTAATAATATATCATGATCATACTAATTGAACTGAAAGACAGCTAGTGGAATGACAAGTGTTAGAAATCAGCGGGTTAAAGGAGAGGCAAGGGAAACATCATTTATGTCATCAGGGTGAGTCAGAACGGGGAAAACTAAAAGAGGATGTGAGTTATTAGGTATCCTCTTCTTCCACCTGTTATGACAAATGCTAAAAATGTGTTCACCGGTTGGTTTTCGTTTCCGGTTACGATCCTGGAGATAAAGTTAATTTTGACAGACTTGATAAGTTGGATGATTTAGAAAGAAGGGATACATAGATAGCACTGTCATCTACTGGTCTGAGTATTCATCTCCCAAAATAAGGACTCAGTATTTCTGACATTTAACTAGGAAAAGACTGAAAGCTGTCCGACTATTGGATAATTAAATATCGAGTTATGAAAACACAGTTTAGGATCTTACAGGCTAATCCTATACGGAACAAGAATGCTGTGCTCTTTTGAAGTGGTTATTAGTGAGAAATAATTATGAGACCAGTACCACCCTTGTTACAGTTAGACAAAGTAGTCGATCTTGAGGCGTTATCTCGGATTCACCTGACAACATAAGGTGTACGTCAAACTAGCAGATAGAAACGGAGAACACCAAAAACTGCAATATATACTGCTTTCAGGACCATTTTGAAAGGTATTCCCATGTTGATAAATGAGGTTGGAGAGGGAAATCACTGACGTAAGCAAAGTGCTAAAAACCATCTTAGGTTAATGAAAAAATATTAGAGGATATAGAGATTTCCTTATAAAGTCAAGCTACGATGCGTATCCGGGAAGGTGTACTAGGTTTACTAATGCTTCTTATGTATATAAACAATATATGTAACGTCATAAAATTTGTGAAATCATACTTATACGCTGAGGATCTCAGGATAGTATAGAGCTTTAAGCCTGTGACTCTAGCTGAAAGAGTATCACAGATTCAAAGTGACCTTAATAACCTAACCATGTGGAGCGAAAAATGGTAATCGCCATTTAACCTCTACAAATGTAGGATCATGCATTTTGGAAAGCATCCTCATGAATTACAACTTCACTTAAAGAAAAGTAAAGTTCAGACACTGAAATCAGTACACGATAGAGGAATTAATTACACAGGTAGTCTAAACTTTGAGGAACATGCCTCCTCTATTATTTCTAAAGCTAGACGACTAATTGGTTTCATAATGAAAAATTCCTTCACAACAAAATATTTATACGACCCTCCCTTGGATATTGCTTTTATCTTCTCAAACATGAATAACACAGACAAAATAAGTGTAAGATGTTCAAAGACGCTTCACACGTCAACTACTAGGATGTGACTTCACTCTCGACTACACAGATAGATGTAAGCACCCCTCCTTAGAACCTTTATGACACCGTCGGCTAAGAAACAATCTAATAGTTTTCTACAATGCAATGTACAAACTCTCATTTCTAACCTCCTACCCTACCATGATCCATGACCCAGTCTACTGACTCAACACATTTACACTGCTTATGGTAAAACACAAAAGCCAATTCGTTGTAAGTGTTTATGGCTCGGTGTAGTTTATTATGGAATAGGTTGCCAATAACTATCCATGACTTTGACACTATGACGAAGTTCAAAAGACTAATAACATTGTTACTAGACACTAAGGAGCCTAATCAACTATTCCCTGAACTCCCGCTTACCCATGAGTCACTTTATTATGGACCACCTGATATCTAGACTGATGATGAATATAATGGACCCCATTGTCACTATCATGAATATAACCAAGTGATAGAACACAGAGTTTGTCCTCTGTCGTTATTCGTTGATTATTAGTCATGCTGTTATGCTCATATTCCTCACTTTCAGATATCGAATCTGTCTAATGGTTAAAGTTGCATTCTTCTTCTTAAGTGTCATATCCTTCTTTTTTATTATAAGCATACAGACAAACTCATCAATCTTATAGATGATGATCAACCAAAACCGTTGATAAGAAGCTCTTGATGTCCTAAATTCATGTGAGTCACTCAATGGTTTGTTTTCTTACTCTGAAAATTTTACAGTTCTAAACTCTTGCATATTCTTTGATTTGTCATCTATCCATACACTGCCAAACCACATATAATCTGACCAGTATCTTCTAATTTATACCATTAATTATCCTCATAGCAGTGTAATATACTAAATAATTGTTTAACCTACAATACAAAAGCTCTAGCCACCTGATTCGCTCGCAACATGGAACTAGCGGGGACAGTGTATTCTAACAAGGGGCTAAGATTAAAGCAATATTCACACATGCCACAAACGTAAGAGAGTCTAACATTACAAAAGGAGGGAGGGTGTCTTTACTGACCGATAAACATGATGGTGGGGAGATCATTTTAATCCACCCATGTCTGTAGGGCAGAACATCTTAATTACTGCTCTTTATGGTCTAGTAGGATGCCACAAACAAATGGTAATGATGCTAATTTATTATACAAAATACCTCTTTAAATAGTGTTTGTAACGCCGGATAGGTTAAACCTCCTACCGAGTAATCCTATTACAAGTAAAACTAGACAATTCGTTGAAAGCAAATCGGGCTCATAACCCTATAAAATCTATAAAATGAAAATGAGCTGAAATAGCTTCGACAAAAAAGAATGCCGTTTTCAGTGCTATATTTCAAAAGCACACGTAATCCTATACTTTCAACTTCTTTTTGAACTACCTCCATTTATACAGTTCTTTCTCCATTAATACCTTATTTACGCTTATCTTCTTTAAACTATTAGAATGCGCTTGCTTAAAAAGTACCTTAATAAAGGAGAACTGGACCAAACAGTCATACCTTAACTATTCCTCCACAAATGACTCAGCTTCAACAGATATGAGCATTGTCTGCTCCGCCTCTCTTCTTTTCTTTTTCTTACCACCCTTTTCAGCCCCCTCGATATATACCACCGAAAACACATATGAAACGGTTGACTTCGTTCTGCGCCGTCATCAATGCTTCAGCTGTTCCAATAGGATATAAGGTTGTGGTTTCTAGAAGGTCTCAAGAGTACATGGATTTGTTGTCGACCATCTGTTGTCCGTCTCAACGCAACATCCATAAAGCGTACCAGTTGTCATATATACTAATATTATTTACATTCATATGTGTGAAGAGTTATTCCCCATAGTTCTTTGACCAATATATCAACTTAACTGAATAACCTACCACAGTGGAGAATATATCCCGTATAACAATTTGATCTTGTCTTTAAACTGGCATGCCTCATGTAACAAACTGTTATTTGAAAACATTGTTATTGTGGGATTTTCAGGAATTAAAATACACAAATCGGTTGTGTTGAACCCAGAGAGATTACGGAACATACAGGGCTTCATCAAAAACCGAACAGAGAAACACATAGACAAATAAAGTCGTCATATAAATACAAGGGAACTTGTGGCCTCCTAAACTCATTTTACAACAGTACAACACTCTTCTGAAATAAGAAATTTTCGATGCTCACAGTGTGACTTGATCCTTCTGGGACCTTCATACATTGTCATAAAAAGTCCTTATTATGAAGGAAAAGGGTATTGGATTCGACAGTCCGCTCGAAATATGGTTTCAAAATATATTGGAAGGCAAAACATTTTACAACCATGAACAGGAAAATGTACGCACACTGGCGAACACTGAAGTCCAGGTTCTTGCAAGAATCCATATATTGTCCGCCTATATTTACTATCGAGCTCCCAGGAATTTTCGGCCTACCAATGATGAAGAATTTAGCCATTTAACATAATATGACTTCAGGTAAGTTCCGAAGTCATCGAATGACAATGGTGAGGTGAAGTGGAAAAATTGTTTCAAAATCAGTGTCAGTGATTTGCGAGATGAAAGTAAATCCTACATTGTTTTAACCTGTTTATGGATGATTGGGCATCTCAATCTCAATCTATTTTTAATGTTATTTCCAAAGTACATTGGGTGGCATCCTAAAACTCACACTGCTGAAACAGATATGAGTGGTTCGGAGGAAAGGAGTGGTAAACCTACTTCCGCTTCACACTATAGATTACCTAGAGCCTCTTTCGAAATAAATATCTGAGTGCAAAGAAATTATCCGGTTTATAATAAGTAATCATCAAGGTATTAATCAGCAAGAATGGAGTGAAAAATAATGAGTAAAATAAAATTTAGTTGTACGTTTTGCGTTTATCATGCTTTAAGATTAGAAAACGATTCAAGCTTTTAAAATTTGTTTTTCCGTTTAACTGTTTATTATAAGTTCACTATATTAAGGTCATAGTTGTTTTTGAGATGCTTCAAATGATTGGGTTCGGCACATAATGATGGAAGAGTTAGATGCTGCTTGTAGCTGGGAACAATTCATGGAAAAAGTATGAATATGAAGAAAAATGACCTGTTTTTAGGGAAGCTATGAATCTTTGAATCGCTTCAGCCAAATTCTATGCAAGAGATTCAATATTTCTAATGACTCCAAAACACCCGAGTAAGTATTTTTTCACTTGATAAATGACTTTCAAGTTGTTTATCCACGTAACCATGGTGATAAAAACTAGTTTCAGCTCTCATCATTACTTTTGATGGTCCACTCATCTACGTAGGTCTTTTAACGAGTTCTGACTGACTGACATTTATATAAATCATGAGTAATAACCACTTTACATTAGCATGATATCCCTTGTAATGTAGTTGTCTGTAACAGATAAGTATCGGTGATAATTGATGAGCATAGCTTTTTTTACTTCTCTATTCCTTAAATTTTAGTTTCTCCGTCCATAATTCTCTTTTTTTCGACTTCGTACTATTTGTTGCTTTATGGGTAAAATAAACTACGCTCAACAAAATCTTGAGGGAAAGAACAAAACAGTTCTTGAAAGACTGTAGGGTCTTGGCTAAACAGTCCAAATATTTTGTAAGATGAACTTGGCCATTTTAAGTGTGGTTACAATAGCTGAGCTTCTGTTGTTATAGTTGTTGGTGTTCTTGAGTATCAAGATACTCACTATTTGTCATATACAGTATTTGATTAGTTTTCAACTATTCCTTATGCTACTTATCATGTAGAAACTTTCTTCACAGTAATATCTGATTCCTTGAAACGTTCAATGGAACCATTTTTATCTACGAACATTAGTTTGATTTTACCTCAAGAACTAAAACGTTGGTGGCGATATACATAGGAAAACTGAGAATCTAAAATATTTAAGAATTTGAATAATTGTTCGGTAATATGCAACCAAGTTATTACGACCAAAATTTTGGGGGCTTTTTACTGTCCATATATGACTTTCCCTTAGTTTGTACATTATATCGGTTTCTGTCTAAGGACTGGTTACTTGATTCTTTGTAAACAGTGAAAAAAAACATTCCACTGTTTCCTTTGAAAGTTTACTGTTCTTTAAAACAACCTTTATAAAATCTTACTTAAGCATTTTAAAGCCACTAAAATTGTCTCCCATGAAATATTTGACACTTCTCATGTAGTAGTCACAAGTTTACTGTCTAACAGCAGTTGTTTCTGAAATTTAGCATTCACTAAAAAACCAGAGATTCGCACATATCAAAATCCAACTTGATAGTTTGATTTATTTAATTTCTCCGGGTTCTTTTTGATTAAGTTGCATCAGTTAACTCAGATGATTAAACAGCGTTATAGGCAATCCAGTAAAGTATTAGTCACTGAAAATTGATTGGTTTCTTATAAGACAAAAACCTTGTTTTCCTAATTTTTCTTAAACGTTGATTTGTTTATTCTAAATACATCATGAACAACTTTACACTTCTTCAGTGTCATACAAAGTAGTAAACTAACAAACTAAACAAAACTAAGATTAAGTTTTGAATGGGAATATAACAATTTTGTGGAATAATAATAGATATTTAAGTATATGTTGATATACGTCTATGACAGTGAAGCTGGGTGACACGGAATCGAATCCATCAGAGTGCATTAGTTCCATCAAGATTACAGGTACACCTTGTTGACGAGTGCCATGTAGCACATAACCTGGGTCCAGGGTTTCCTGTTGACCACATCTAACCACCATCTTATCTGGACGAATGGACTTTGATTTTCTAAGTGATACTTAGAATGTTATTGAACATGTTCAAGGGGATTCACTGATGACCACCTTTCAAATGGATCATATCTTCAAGTTTATTCATCTTTAAATTAATTTTGAATTACAAGAAATATAAGTGATCTATAAATGATAATGGATATTTTTGAAAGAGACTATATATGTGTCAACTAAACGTTTTAGGACTTGAAATTACAGTGGTCAAACCTAGTTGTCTAAACTAGATTAGATGGACAATCATTCGAGCCTGTGATCTAATGAATTAAAAATTTAGCACTTTCGGTCATCGTTTTATCTCCCCAACTCGTATAACAATACAGCAGAAACAAAATGACTTACATGATGATCTGACTTAACTTAGATAGTTATCGAAAACTAGAAAATACTAGATGGCTATTCTCATTTATAATGAGACTCAGTCAGTGATGTAAGATATAAAATTCAATGATCCTCACAAACCCCTTACACTGATAATAATGATATGCTCACTGGTAACTAGTTCCATGGAGTAATTCCGAGAATCTTACTCAAAAGTAATGACAAGTATAGTTTAACTAAATCAGGTTTGAGACAACTACCCATTAATGGGATTGGATGATGGTTGTTGAATATTTTGTGAATTAATTGAAGTTAGACCTGCAAATCATCACTGTCGGCTTATTTGTCTAAAGATTAGGAATGTAACATTCATTGCAGCTAGTAATAGTTATATTCCTTTGCTGTTGTCTTTCGGTCTGCCTCATATATGGAGTGAAGTGATTTCATTAGCTTATGAGTAGTGACGTTGATTCCAAAAGGTTTTACAGTCATTCTAGGGATTTCTGAAATCATTCCATCCATGGTAAGGTTATTCGTTTTCTATCTTCTTAGCTTGATTTTGCAATGGTGGATCAATTTTTCAGTCACCTTATGAGGAAGTTTCTGTGGTAGCTATTTTCACAGAAAATGGACTGATGATGAGCTTCTTCGATTTTTCATTACCATGTTGATTATCATATTGATTTGGCATTATTTGTATAAAATACTAGGTAATTGTAGTAATCTTAAAAAGTATAGTCTAGTATATAGTATAGTATATAGGAAATCAAACCAAAACAACTCTCAGTTTAAGAAGTTCTAAGAAGATTTTCCGGTCTTAGGGTCAAAGTTCAAGTTATGACCACTTTATTTAAACTTACTTACTAACACTTGTTACTCACAATGGAGCACAGGCCGCCGACCAGCATTCTCCAACCCACTCTTTCCAACTTTTGTTCATTCTTCTCATGTCTGTCTCCATTTCTCGGTTTAATGTGTTCTTTGATCTTCCTCTTTTCCTTTGAACTTGGAGATTCCATGCGATAGCTTGTCTTGTTATGCAGTTGGATGCTTTCCTCAATGTGTGTTCTATCCAATTCTAGTGCTTCTTCCTGATTTCTTCCTCCACTGGGATCTGGTTTTTTTTCTCCCACAATAGAATGTTGCTGATAGTGTCTGACCAACGGATCCGAAGTATTTTGCGTCGACAACTGTTAATAAACACCTGTATCTTCTGGATGATGACTTTCGTAGTTCTCCAGTTTTCCTCTCCATACAGTAGAACTGTCTTGACATTTATGTTGAAAATTCTGATTTTGGTGTTGGTTGACAATTGTTTTGAGTTCCAGATGTTCTTCATTTGCAAATATCCTACTCTTGCTTTGCCGATTCGTGCCCTTTCACATCCACCGTGTTCATCAGTGATGCTGCCCAGATATGTAAAGGTTTTCAAATCCTCCAGAGCTTCTCTGTTTAGTGTGATTTGATTGGTGGACGTTGTGTTGTATCGGAGAATCTTGCTTTTCCCTTCGTGTATGTTGAGACCTACTACTTTATTTAATATTAATAAACCTTAATAATCATCATAACAGTATTAAGTCAAGAACTAATTGTTCAACCTGATTATTGTTTAAGTTGGAAGTACACATACAATTTATCAACTTTCTTTAAGACAACCTATTTCCATAAGATTTTTAGCTAATTTCAATTAGAATGCAAATAAAGAATTGTATATTTAATTAATCAGTGTAGTTCAACTGGGTCTAGTGTGAGATCGTAACTCACTAAAGACAATGGTGCACGTTGGCTCGATTTCGTGGATTGGTTGAAGTTAGACATTAACACCGTTAGATGCTGGCCAGATCAGTGGTCTAGAGGTTAAGCGTTCGCACACGAGACCGATAGGTTCTGGACCCAAATCCCACGAAGCGGGATTGTGGATGCTCACTGCTGAGGAGTCCCATAATAGGACGTAACGGCCTTCTAGTGCTTCTAGGTTTTTCATGGTCTAGCTTCGATTGACTCATTAGTTCAACTATAAAATTACTAAAATCTCCATAAAAACCCCTTCAGTTAATTTATAACCTTAAACCTAGTTGTTTCAACGACATTTAGGGTCTCGTGAGAGAGTATGGATTTCTCTTCCCTCTGTATCTTATAGTCTTCTTAAAATGAACTGTTTCGCATATAGTTCAGTATTTGATTATTTTTAAAATCAATTTTACGCATGAATATAATAAATATAAGATTCGATCAGCACTAAGAAGGACTTGACACACATGACATTGATCACCACCCAATGATCAATCAATTGTGATTACATCTCAGTCCTACAGGAGGTCGGTCGAGACAGTGATAACATCTCTGACTGTGAAGCTGAGTGACATAGGATCGAATCCATCAGGGAGTACCAGTTCCCTCAAGATTACAACAGGTACACCTTTCTGATGAGTGCCGTGTAGCATGAAACCCAGGTCCAGGGTTCTACTGTTGACCACCTTCAATCACCACCTTATATATACTTTTTTGTTTTGTTTTCCTTTTTATTCATAGACCTACAAGAAATTTTCTTACATTAAATGATTTACCAAATGGATGTATTGAATATTTACTTCATACATTATACAAGCAATGCAATTCAATTATTATTCAACCAAATCTAATCAGTAATAATGATCAAATGAATGAAAATGTGATTAATACTACTGAAATTACTACTGATAATGATGATAAACTATTAATGGTATTGGATAATTTAAATTATATCATTAAAGTATTATGTTTATTTGGCAGGTAAGTTATATTAGGATTATTCTTATTGATTAGTATTATTATTACTACTACTACTGTGGTGTTGATCCAACAGAGTGTTTAGTACCTGAGTGATTGCGCCACAGGATTGAGCTGTACTGTTCGGATTGTAGCGTCGAAGCCTAATATTAGTGTCTGGTTCTCCTATAGGGCGGGATTAAGCTATACTGCTTGGGATAAGCCTGGGAAGTGTCTGGCTCTCGCGTTAAACGGGATTAAGCTGTACTGTTTAGGTTGCCGCGTGAAAGTCTGGATGGTGTCTGGTTCTCCTGAAAACCAATGCAAGATTACCCTGGCCTATAAGGGTATATTATATAACTGTAATAACTACAGTGGTGTGGTCCACTTATATCCATATCGGTAGTATATGGTGATGGTCAGACATAGAAGGTATTTAGGCAGAAGACCGATAAGGAACGAATAGGAATGAAGCGTAATCGGTACGAAAATTCATGAACAATAATAATCGGAGACTATGAACTAATACTTGGAGAAGGAACAGTGAAGAGATAATTGATTGCTATTTTGCAAATTGACTGTTTGCTGTATGGTTATCAGAATTTAGTGACAGTCTATAATTTGTGCTTGAATACATTCAGTTTTACCCAACTAGTGTTTCGTTCACTACACTATTATTATTATTATTATTATTATTATTATTATTATTATTATTATTATTATTATTATTATTGCTATTAACAGAGCTACTACTATTGTAGGGAACAAGAACGGTAGTTGGTGACAATCGAATGATTCATTAAAATATGAGAACCATATAGTGAACAGTTAATTAGCAAAATAACAATCAATTGTCTCAATATTGACCATTCCTTCTGCGAAAATCCGTCCATAGTCTCCGATTATACATTTTGGTACCAATTGCGTGTCGTTCCCGTTCTCTCCTTATCGATCTTCTACTGAAATATATTTCATACCCGACCATCACCATATACTACTTATGTGGATATCAGTAACCCACATCACACTATTACTATTAAATTCATTTAGTATAGTTTGTTTGAATCTTCCCATCGATGTATTAGGACTGTAACTGATCAGTCTGTAATTGGCATATGTGCATACTGTGCGTATTTCCTCAATATAGCCTTAAGTCACAAGCATTATAAGTAAAGATGGATAGTGGCTAGCAGTGGAATCCAGTTTGACGCGCGTCACTTCGTCCTAACACATCGATGAGAAGATCCAAACAAAACAATACTAAATGAATTTAAACTTCACCCCATTGCACAAGCAAGTGGCTATCAGAACTCAGTGGCCGAGTGGATAACGCGATGGCTTTTGAGGCGAAAGATACTGGGTTCGAGTCTCCGAGTTAACATCAACTCTGAGATGCAGGTACATCCAGTTGACCAGTCCACTGCTAGCCACTATCTATATTTGCTTTTATTATTATTATTATTATTATTATTATTATTATTATTATTATTATTATTATTATTATTATTATTATTATTATTATTATTATTATTATTATTATTATTATTATTATTATTATTATTATTATTATTATTATTATTATTATTATTATTATTATTATATTATTATTATTATTATTATTATTATTATTATTATTATTATCATTATTATTATTATTATTATCATTATTATTATTATTATTATTATTATTATTATTATTATTATTATTATTATTATTATTATTATTATTATTATTATTATTATTATTATTATTATTATTATTATTATTATTATTATTATTATTATTATTATTATTATTATTATTATTATTATTATTATTATTATTATTATTATTATTATTATTATTATTATTATTATTATTATTATTATAGAAATGACACTATTCAACAATTCATCATCGAAGACAATTGTATCCATGAGGTTTTACCGGATCTATTAAAATTGGTAAATCATCGAATATCGAATCTTTTTAATCTAATCCGTCTGTTTCTCATAGGTGGATCATTTAAAAATGTTTGATTTATTTAATCTTATCATTAATTTCATAGAAATTTTATATGATCCTTACGGGATGTGGAAGAAATGGAAATCTATGTAAGTTATTAAATATTATTGATAACATATTGATTGTTTGATCATTGAATTGGGAATTGAATTGATGTATACTACTGATGTTAACAGATATAAGTAGTATATATATCATCGATTGAAAGTGAATTACTTGGAGGTAGAAGGTTAAGAAGATCAAAGAAAAGGGAATGAGAAAAGAGAATGATTGGTGTAGAAATGAAAGAACAATGAATTGTAAGACGAATAATTGACGTTTTACATATGGAGTATTTACTGTATGGTTGTCAGTGTTTACTAAGTTGTTCTGTAATTTTGTGTTTCATTTGGGTTCTCGTTCACTGCACACACTCTAGTGGGGTCCTTCATTTTGACATCCATTAGATCGGATGATGTTTTTGATGGAATCACCACTTTTATGCTATTAGATCTGACTCTATTTGGATTGTATACCGATTGTGATCAAAATATATATGTCGGCTATTCTTATATATTTCATTGACTGAAATCGCATTCGTAAACAATGGAATTAAATAAGTGGAATATGCGAATAGATCTTTGAATGCATATATTTTGTACACTCACTGATCTGGACAAGAAATGAGAGGGATAAAACGAATAGAAGTGAACGAAGCAAAATGACATATGGTAGAGAAGGCGAGTAAGCCAACCCAATGTTACCAAGCCCAAATTGATTTTATAGTCATACAAGAGTAAGTTACAGACATGTGTTGAATAGGATAAGAGGTGTACACACGCTTATGTTCATGTAGAAACAGTTAGGGCTGATAAGTGAATAATTAACTAGGTCAAAATGTAACTCAAGAAGAATGAATAAATTGACCTGTCCAGAAGCTAAAATAAGGTATATGGGCTTAACACAGCAATTGACACTATAACACCATATATATATATTAGTAGGATACTAAGATTCTGCCCAAGTATAAAACGCAAAGTTAATAAGTAGTATGCATAGTGTGAAATTCAGAATGTATCCACTTTTTTGACCTCTTAAGTATTTTTCAATTCATTTCTGGGGGTTGACTTAAGAAAAAGAAACTCCAGTCAAAACACTGAACTACTATATATAAGTTAGTCATAGTGTTTACTGTTTATCAAGACCACTGAAGATCTGGTAGTACTGAACAATTGTTTGATTTTAGAATGGGACTTTTCAGCAATCTGTAATGAATTTAACCTACAAATGAAGAAGACTAAGCCTTTTTAAAAAACCCTACCTCTGAGACATAACAGTTAATGCACAAGCGGCCTTCACCATGATATCCACGTTAGTAAGGTACATATCGCCTAGCAACAATCAATATTTGTTCAATAAAGTTGATTCATTAGATTGTAATGAACGAGAACACAAGTGGTGGCTACCAAATGTATGTGATTACTTAATTACAGAACATATTAGTAAGATCTAACAATCATACAGTAAATACTTCATATGCAAAATGTCAATCAATCGTTTCACACTTCATCGTTCTTTCATTTCTATACCAATCATTCTCTGTTCTCATTTCCTTTTCTTTGATCTTCTTAACCTTCTACCTCCAGGCATTTCTTTTCCAAAATGTTAATCAGTCATCTCAAACTTCACTGTTCATAGTTAGTGAACTTAATAATTGGATGATTTATTCACAGTTAGAGTTTATCTTTTATTTTAATAAAAGAAACAATCATTTCTGGTAAATCATTAATTTCTATAGTTAAGATCATGAATCAATTGAAGCTAGACTACCATGGAAAACCTGGAAGCACTGAACGGCCGTTTCGTCCTATTATGGGACTCCTCAGCAGTGCGCATCAACGATCCTGTTCGCGAAATTAGCATCTAGAACCTATAGAACCTCTAGACCACTGATCTAACCGGTATCCAACGATGTTAATGTCTGACTTTGACTGATCCACGAAATTGAGCGACACATCTCCATGCTGAGGAGTTCCATAAGATAGGACGAAACGGCCGTCCAGTGCTTCTACGTTTTCCATGGTGATCTAGCTTAACTGATACACGATCTCAACTATCAAAATTACTATAATATCCAAAAAACCCCTTCTGATAAAAATCATTAATTGTTCCTTAAAAATGTTTACGTTTCTCTCTCTATTTTTATTTTTTATTTAAACACATAAATATTGGTACAAAGGGCACCAGATATATATGCGCCACACAAATCTCATTTGATTTGTGTGAGGGCTGTGATACTTCCCAGGTGCCCAAGCTGAAGCAGGTGATTTTCTCAGGGGACTATACCCTGATCCTTTGACCTAAAGGTCTGATCCATAAGGTAGTGGAGCATCGTGAGGAGGAGATGCAGTACCATAGTAGCCAATGATCAACGATTGGCTCATAAGCCATTTGTTCCATCAGGATACTGTAGCTCTTGTGCACCAATTCTCCTAGGTGAACTTTCCGTGTCTACCAACCCGGTTAAAGCGCCGGACATTCGCTTTTCATTCTTTCAATTTTGTAAACAACACCCATGCCACGAGAAGGCAATGAGTTGGACTTCCCTGACACAGGCTATGTACACATGACCATATGAAAGCATTTAGAGAGGGAGAACGAACTCTCCCCACTCTCAGTCGTATCAGGCCATTTCGGGGGCAATGTGTGTTTCTCTGTGTGTGTGTGTGATTGTGTTTGTTTATATCTTCTAATTAACTCCTATTTATGACAATATTTTCTCATAATTTTTTGTTTCTATGTATCGCATATTTAGTTATTATGAACAAAAATATGAGAATTTAAAATTTTTCACTTCTATATCTACAATATCCAATGAATTACTTAATAAGATACATTCAAGTATCTATGGTAAGTAATTTTTGTTTCAAATGTAAAGTAACCTATTTGATTTAAGTAAACGTGAGATTTTTTTGTGTGGATTTATATAGTTACTAAGTGAAAAAACAAAAAAAAAAAGAAACGAAATATGAATCCTAATCAATAATCATTAATGACAAATAAATTCTGTTTCTTTTTCTAATTCTCACTTAGTTACTAGGTTATAGTGTAGGATGCGCACTGTTGAAGAGTCTCACAATAGGAAAAAACGGCCGTCCAGTGCTTTTAGGTTTTCCATGATGGTCTAGCTGTTGTTCATGCATTTTCATACTGATTGCGATTCATTCCTGTTATTTCCTTATTGATCTTCTGCCAAAATACATTCTTTACCTGACCATCACTACATACTACTTGTGTGGATATAAGTAACGTATTTATAATTTGATTTAAGTAAATGTGAGATTTTTTGTGTGGATCATTCATAGAAACTATGGATTAAATAGTTACTAAGTAGGAAAAAACAAAAAAAGAAACGAAATATAAATCCTAATCAATAATCAATAATGACAAATGAATTCTGTTTCTTTCTCTAATTCTCACTTAGTTACTAGGTTATAGTATAGGGAACAACAACACGAGTGGGGACAGACTATCTCACTAAATTCTGATAACCATACAGTAGTAAACAGTTAATTAGCCAACTATCAACCAATTGTCTCAATCTTGACTGTTCCTTTAGCGAATATCAGTTCGTCGGATGCGGGCTCAGTAGTTTATCGGTTAAGTGCTCTGGCGCGAGACTGGCAGGTCCTAGGTTCGAATCTCGCGAGACGAGGTCGTAGATGCTCACTACTGAGGAGTCCCACAATAGGATGAAACGGTCATGCAGTGCTTCCAGGTTTTTTCTGGTGGTCTAGCTTCAATGGATTCACGCTTTCAACTATGAAAATATCAGTCCATCTTCTCTGATTTCATTATTTATGCATTTTTATACCGATTGCACTTCATTCCTGTTCGTTCCTTATCGATCTTTTGTCAAAATACATTTTATGTCTAACCATCACCATATACTACTTATGTGGATATTAGTAGACCACACTACAATAGGACATCACTTGGATCTGTAAATTTTAGGGAGTAACTTCATTGATTGTTATACTTAATGAGATGGGTTTGAATTTCAAATTGTAGTTACATATTCTTGATTGATGTCAACTGGTACAGTACCTATTTCGAATGCTTTTTGCAGGTTGTCTTTTAATCATTCACTTAGTATTTAATATATGGCAAGTTTAGAGTTAAATGTTAAGATGATAGAGCTAAAGAATGGTAATTGAGGAGTTGATTGTATAAATGAAGGTTCGCCATATAATTTATAGATAATCTTTGACAAAAACAAGGATCATTCAGAAAATTATCAAAAGCCGGAAAAGACTTAAAATTTGTTGTATACCTAAGTTAAAGTACTGGATCTGTTGGCCAGACACTATCAGCAACATTCTACTGTTGGAGAAAAAACCCCAGATCCCGATGGAGGAAGAAATCAGGAAGAAGCACTGGAAGTGGATAGGACACTCATTTAGGAAATCATCCAACTACATTACAAGACCAGCCCTCATATGGAATCCTGAAGGCCAAAGGAGAAAAAGAAGACCAAAGAACACATTACGTAGAGAAATCGAGACAGACATGAGAAGAATGAACAACAATTAGATATAACTAGAAAGGAAGGCCCAGGATAGACTGGGTTGGAGAATGCTGGTTGTCGTCCTATGCGCCATAGGGGTTAACAGGCGTAAGTAAGTAAGTTAAAGCACTTTAATAATTAGTACTCAAGATCCCAAACGGGATCTAAACAGGAGTGTTCATGTCTCATAGTGTGAATTATATCCTGAGACTATTGATCCGCTTCATTCAGTTATTTATATCTTCAACTTTGGTTAGTTTTGACTTGAAGATAACCTTAACCAATATCACTGATGAATCATTTTTTCACTTTGAACCTGATCGACTCTCCACCGTTGATGGCTTCAAGTTATAAAGTCAGAAAATTAATTATGTAGCCAGTTTTAGATAAATCGATTATAATTTTACTCGTTACTCACAAATCTGTTGTTCTTATATAAGAACTATCGTCTAAATTAGAACGAATAGTTTCACAGTATTTGAGCTCCGAGTTGAAGTAAGACATTAAATAGGAATAAATATATTATTCCTATCTGTTGTTCTTAGACTTTATTTTAAATGGAAATAGTTTACTACTTACTTATAGATGTTACCCCTCGTGTAGCATACACCATCGACCAGGATTCTTCAACCGACTCTGTTCTGGGCTCTCCACTCCAGTTGTTTCGACTTGCTATTAATTCTTTTGATGTTTGTCTTCAATTCCCAGTACAATGTGTTCTTTGGTCTCCCTATTTTACTTTCGCCTTGGTGATTTGAAGTTAGAACTTGTTTCGTGATGCCGTTTGATGATTTGTGTAATGTATATCCTATCCACCTCCAACATCTTTTACTAATCCCCTCTTCAGCTGAAAGCTTGCTTTCCCATACTGAACTGTTCCTGATGGTATCCGGTCAACGGACATTGAGTATCTTGTGTAGAAAATTGTTGATAAATACTTATACTTTTTGATGATGGTTGTGGTAGCTCTTGAAGTTTTAGCTCCGTAAAATAGAACTGTCTTAACATTCATATTGAAGATTCTGACTTCGATTTTTGTTGACAGTTGTTGTGAGTTCCATATTTTGCTCAACTGTGGGAATGCTGTCCTTGCTTTGCCAATCCTCGAATTACGTCTGTATCTGATCCTCCTTGTTCATCCATGATGCTGCTTATGTACGTAAAGCCTTTCACCTCTTCCGGAGGTTCTCCATCAAGTTTGATTGAGTTGGTATATTTCCTTGTTGTATTTGAGGATCTTGCTTTTTCCATTTTGTATGTTGAGGCTTACTGATTCAGATGCTACTGCTACACTGTTTATCTTCACCTGCATTTGTTGATGTGTGTGGGAGAGAACAACCAGGTCATCTGCCAAGTTCAAATCGTCTAGTTTCATTCATGCTGTCCATTTTATTCCGTGCTACCCCTCATATATAGGTATCTTCATAATCCATTTAACCACCAGAATAAAGAGAAGGGGAGAGAGTAAGCAGACTTGTCTGTCTTCAATCCTCACTTGGAATACATCTGTCAACTGTTCTCCGTGCACGAGTTACAGTGTAGTCTGTCGTATGAATTCAAGATGATGTAGATAATCTTCTCATGTATACCATCTTATCAAAGAAGTTTCCATTAGTTCATTCTTTCCACACTGCCAAACGCTTTCTCTTAATCAAGTAGGTTGTTGGATGGTAACAAATTTCATTCAAATTGATTGTTCAAAAGTTTGGATAGTACAAACGAATGACCAGTTTCTTAAAAAAACAACAGATTATATTTTCAAATGGTTTCTATATCACAATATTGTTACCTTGATAACAAAGATTTGCATGTTGTAATAATCAGTGATTCCGATCAATAATTTCAGCATAAATAATGATCTGAATGAATAGTCATAACAATAGGTTTAGGTTATTTTACATACGTATGTCAGTAGTGGGGGGGAGTGCGTTGTGGATATTATAGTAATTTTAATAGTTAAGATCATGAATCGATTGAAGCTAGACCATCATGAAAAACCTGGAAGCACTAGACGGCTGTTTCGTCCCATTGTGGAACTCGTCAGCAATGCACATTGATACATATGTAATGATTAATTTTCCATTTATTTTCTTATATCTCGATGAGAATCGTAGGTGGTAGCTGTTGTGATCTATTTATGGACTATTAATACTAAACATATATTTGTATTGTGTAACTGTTAACCAAGTAATCTATGTATATTCATATTCCTCTTATTATAAGCTTCAATTTGACCTATAGACGATTAATATACAATTTACTGTTCTTGAGTTATACCCAGTCTATCAATTACAGTCTTTCACATTCACAGTCACTTCTGGCTTGTTTGGCTTGTATATAAACCCAATATGTTTGAAATGCATGATTCATATAGCGGAGGCTGAGATTGGTGTTTTGAACTTAACAGGCAGAGATAGTCAGGAAGAAGAACTGATAAAGAATTTGAACTGTTTTTACGGGTTCATGCGTCATTGGTCTGGTTGATAAGTTACAGTTCTCTAATTGTCGGCATCATTACGTTATATGTTAATAGGGCACAAGGCAACAACTTACTTACTTACTTACACTTGTTACTCACAATGGAGCATAGGCCGCCAACCAGCATTCTCCAACCAACTCTGCCCTGGGAATTCCTTTCTAGTTCTATCCAACTTCTATTCATTCTTCTTATATCTGTCTCAATTTCTCAATGTAATGTGTTCTTTGATCTTCTTCTTCTCCTTTGACCTTCAGGATTGCATGTGAGGGATTGTCTTGTGACGCAGTTCGATGATTTCCTCGATTTATGTCCTATCCACAATTGTTTTATCATTTATATTCAATGAATAAATCCATGTTCATAATTTTTATAGATTTAATTAAACAAAACAATAATAACGCGGGAATTCAATCCTCATTGATCGACGCTTATTGTTGTATATCAGTTGGATGTTATGTAAGTTCAAAGAATTGAAATCAATTCTGAAAGTTTTCTATATACAAATAACATCAAGTATTTACTTTGTAACGTTAATGTTATCCACTTAGCAATCGTTCGAGTCCCGTAGTGAACATCAATTGTGAGATGCAGACATATTCAACTGACGAGTCTCGATTGAGGCGGAACGTGCGTCCTGGATTCCACTGCTAGCCGCTATCCATCTATGCTAATAAGATGGGTGTTTCTTGTTGTTTACTAATTCTATGGGTTATGTTAGTAAGTAACAAACATTCTCTTTAGTTAATACACCATTATTCACAATATACTTTGTGAATACCAACTACTGGTTGAGACAATTCAAACTTGCTGTCAAATATTCAGTAACTTTCCAATTGTATTTCTTAAATTCATCTATTTATTCAAACATATAAATATTGATACAAAGGGGCACCGAATACATATGCGCCACACAAGTCAGTTGATTTGTTTGTGGGCTATGATACTGCCCGGGTGCCCAGACCAAAGCAGGTGGTTTTCTTAGGGGGCCACACACAGAGCATTTGATCGAATAGTCTAATCCACAAGGCATTAGGGCATCGTGAGGAGATGCAGTCCCATGGTAGCCGGTGAACAACAATTGGTTCATACGCCATTTGTTCCTTCAGGATACTGGAGCCAGCCCATGTGCACCATTGGTTTGAAATCAGGGTTTTCCAACTCTCCTAGGTGGATCCTCCGTGTTCGCCAACCCGGTTAAAGTGCCGAACACTTGTTTTTAGTCCTCTCAATTTCGTAAACAACTCTTCTGCCACGAGAATGCAGTGAGTAGGACTTCCCCGATAGTAGCCGTATTACGCGTGGTCATGTGAGAGGGATAGCGGACTCTCCACACCCTTGGCCGTACTAGGGCATTTTTGGGACTATTTGATAAGGATTAAATCATAATGAAATCTTTTATTTTTATTTTTTTCTACAAGGGTTTTGTACAATACAATCATATACACGATTTATTTTGTTTAATCAACGGATCAAATCGACCGCCATCGGAATCATCATCATCGTCATCATCAGAACCTCAGGAGATTTATTATGATGCAAATGAACAATATAATGAAGACTTTGTTGTTATATCAAGTTTTTTAATTTATGCATTAAGTCTTCAAGAGCCAAATATGGTGAGTTAATCTTTTTTAAATTCTTATTTATTTGGTAAGGTGAGTTTGTGTATTTTAAGCAGTGATTGTATTCTTTAAAGTTTCAGATCTATCAATGATATGTTGGATCAGTGGTCTATCGGTTAAGCGCTCTGGCTCGAGACCGGTGGGTTCTGGGTTCGAATCTCGCGAGTGTGGGATCGTGGATGCGCACTGCTGAGGAGTCCCATAATAGGACGTAAAGGCCGTCTAGTGCTTCCAGGTTTTCCATGATGGTCTAGCTTCAATTGACTCATGATTTCAACTTTGAAAAATATAAATAGATTTCTCCGTGATGCATTTTCTTGCAAATGTACCAATAATTTCTAGACATTGATGTCATGATCCGATTAGTGTTAGAGCACCATTGAAAACCTGGAAGCATTACACGGTCGTTTCGTCCTAGTGTGGGAATCCTCAGCTGTGTGCATTCACACATCTCCCACCAAAGGTAATCGAATCCAGGACTTTTGATGTCTCATATGAATGCTTAACCTTTAGACCACTAATCTGAGATCTAACAGTATTGATGCCTAACTTCAATCAATCCATTTAGTTCCATACTAGGACAAAATGGCCATCCAGTGCTTCCAGATTTTCAATAGTGGTCTAACATTGATAGGTTAATGATTTCAATAAAATTCAACGATCTCCATAGCCACAAACTGTAAAGGGTAAGATTTACTTGAAATATATTTATAGAGGACAGATCAACAAAACCGTTCTTATTTTTGACTCATGCTACATCATAGCATAGCGGTTTCCACTTCCCGGTTGCCCATACCGTGGAACGGTTATTCTACAGGTACCTGAAAACAAAATTGGGCAACGACCTTTTTGTGAGTAATTTTTATGTTACCTCCGTACTTGTTGAGATCTTACCTCCTGGAATGGGAATTCATGGGATAAATTGAGGTGTACATTTTTTGGGTTTCCCTTTTCTAACCTCACCCTTTCTTGCGAGAAAGTGGCATCGCTGTTATGCTGATTATCCGAAGGAAACACTTTACTACTGTCACACCTCTGTACAGTCAGCGGTACGACTTCGTCCTCAGACCTCAGGTTTGCTGCTTTTAGTATTACCACTCTTCAACCGACCTGTCTGCTATGGTAGGACCTGTCGGAACGATTGTTCCAGCCAATATTGTTCTATTGATTTATCACTATGAGCAAGCCCGAACACCACGTCAAGGTGGCAGCAACAGTCAGGGGAAGCATTAGTAGAAAAGTGTAAATGAATTTTTCTCAGAAATCTAAGTCTCACATATTTATAGATTTTTTAATTAAGTTACATAGACATCTTGGAAAATAAGCATCATTAAAATATATGTAACTAGGCTATTTGATGCTAAGACTAATTAAAGATCAACTAACCTTGATAGATTCCTTTACGGTGACAAAATATTTACTCTGCATTAATTCACATGTAATGTAATGTAAATCTTAAATGGAACATCTAGTCACCAAGTTAGTTATCCAATTATCATCACCATGGCCGCAAATCAACAAAGTAGATTTGTTTGTAAATAGAGTAGAAGTCAAGAGTTTTACTCTAACCAGCATTTTTATGATTGTTTACTCGTATGGTTTAATAAAATCATCTCCCTAAACTAACAGGTTGAAGACATAACCAAAAGACACGGTAGCAAATACTAGAAGGATGTGATTATTAACCATCCCTGAGAGAGTGCTTGGGCTCATGTATATGTCATAAAGTGCATGGAGCTAAAGTTTATATACCAGTGGTATTCATGTAATGCATAAGAGATAGTCAGTTGTAACAAATACGTTCGAAGGGAGTAGTGACCATCTATCCTTCCAGATAAGTGAATATACCTATATGTATTCTATATAACGCATTAGTGAAAACTTATATGCTACCGGTGTCCATGTAACTTATAACTGGCACTGATGCGATGCTCGTGCGTGAAGATAACGGGTTATCGATTTCCTCACGAAATCATATCCACGCGGTGGGTTTGAGAACCATGAATACTCAGAGACTAATTCCAGAAAACCCAGACCGATTTCATTAGATAAGGCCACCATCTCCATCACCAATGGAAACCAATATATCAACTATTAGAATTATTCATACCTTTTACTGAACCGTCAACATATATCACGTATTTTACATTGGTCGCTTCAATAAACTATATTAAATTATGAACAAAATGGCAATTTTAACCAATTAATTAGACATAAGCCCCCAAATGCCCTGGTACGGCCGAGAGTAGGGAGAGTCCGCCCTCCCTCTCGAAATGCTCTGACATGGCCACGCATATATAACCTCTGTCAGGGAAGTCCTACTCACTGCCTTCTCGTGGTGAGGGTGTTTTTTACGAAATCGAGAGAACGAAAAGCGAATGTCCGGCGCTTCACTTCGCCCTCGGATTTTAAGTTTCAGCTTTAAATCTTACCGAAACTTGATCAATCTAAAGAGACGAATGTTTCAGCCAAAATAGCTCGATCGAGTCATCATGATAGGCAGTTCAAGGTAGCGGGGGTATATTTATATATGAAGGTACAAATATCTGTCGATTCTGTTTGGTATACAAAACTTTCTGATTACTCTCAGTCTTCTCACTTAAATGACCAGTTTTATTTGCTTATAGAATGCTTGTGTACCAGTATCAGAATTGAATACTTCTTATTACAACAGTTTTATATAGTTTGAACTTGAACTAAACGAGGGAAATCAGCTTCAACAATGTCATACTTGATTAGAGCAATTGAAATCCGTTTTGCATTAACAGTAACAACAGCAAAGAACCTAATTCAAGGCAATGATCAAAGATCTATGTATGACTCACTCACTCTGTTCTTATAATGTGAACTATAGTTCACCATACAAACATTTAACTCCTGATATGATAAACCATGGATTTCAACCTCATTACTTATTTACTTACGCCTGTTGCTCACAATGGAGCATAGGACGCCGACCAGCATTCTACAACACACTCTGTCCCGGGACTTCCTTTCTAGTTCTATCCAATTGCTGTTCATTCTTCTCATGTCTGTCTCGATTTCTCGGTGCAATGTGTTCTTTGTTCTTCCTCTTCTCCTTTGACCTTCGGGATTCCATGTGAGGGCTTGTCATGTGACGCAGTTGGGTGATTTCCTCATTGTGCGTCCTATCCAGTTCCAGCGCTCCTTCCTAATTTCTTCCTCCACTGGCAAACCCTGATTCCAAACCAATGGTGCACATGGGCTGGCTCAAGTATCCTGAAGGAACAAATAGTGTATGAATCAATAGTCGGTCACCGGTTACCATGGGAATGCGTTTCCTTACGTTGTTCCACTGTGGATCAGATTTTTAAGTCAAAGGCTCGGAGTGTGGCCCTCTAAGAAAACCACCTGTTTCGGTTTGGGCACCTGTGCAGTATCACAGCCCTCACACAAATCAAATGAGATTTGTGTGGCGCGTATGTATTTGGTGCCCCTTTGTACCACTATTTATGTGTTCAAATAAATAAGTAAATTGGACATAAACTTAGTGACCATGGTTTATGTAATCAAGAACAATCTTATTTGTCATGATGAGAACACTTTGTTTAAATGAATGTGTTGAACATTCCTTTTATTATTGGTTTAGGATTATTGAGATTGTTAAGTTTCGATTGATATTATGAATGGATCAATTTTAGCTCACCATTAAAAACCTGAAAGCACTGAATGACCGTTTCGTTTTAGTATGGGACTCTTCAGCAGTGTACATCTACGATAACGCACACCGGACCCGAACCCAGGATTTTCGGTCTCGCGCGCAAACGCCTTACCTCTAGACTACTAAGCTGACATCTTGGAGTTCTAGTGAGAAGCCGTGATCAATGAAGTGCAATCTGTGTCACGTGTGAGGCAGTTATCCACCTCAGACAATGAATGAAGGATTGCGCAAGATCATGGATTGATTGAAGCTAGACATTAACACCGTTGGATGCCAGCTTAGTGGTCTAGAGGTTAAGTGTTCGTGTGCGAGACCGAAGGTCCTGGGTTTGGGTCCCGTGTGAGTTATCGCAGATGCACACTTTTCCATATTAAAACGAAACGGTCATTCAGTACTTCCAGATTTTCAATGGTAGTCCAGCTTAGATCGACTCGTGGATTATTATTCAGTTATGGTTAAGACCTTGATGTTTTTCATTTTTCTTCATAGTTATCAAGCGGAGAAGTATCTTTTATCACTACTTACTTACTTACTCCTGTTACCCCTCGTCGAGGAGCATTGGCCATCCACCAGTGTTATCCATTCAACCCTGTCCTGGACAATCCTTTCCGGTTCTTTCCAGTTAACATTCATCCTTTTCTAATTCCCGACGTAATGTGTTTTTTGGCCTCCCTCTTTTCCTCCTCCCTTTCAGATTCCAAGTTAGCACTTGCCTCGTAATGCAGTTTGGTGATTTTCTCAATGTATGTCCTATCCACTCACAATGTCTTTTTCGAATTTTCTCTTCAGTTGGAAGGTGGTTTGTCCTTTCCCACAAAACTCTGTTGCTGATAGTATCCGCCCAGTGAATGTTGAGTATTTTGTGTAGACAACTGTTTATAAGTACTTGTACATTCTTGACAATGAATGTAGTAGTTCTCCCTGTTTCAGCTCCATACAGTAGGACTGACTGTCATGACGTTTGTATTAAAGATTCTCACTTTGAAATTAGTTAAGAGTTGTTTTGAGTTTCATATGTTCTTCAATTATAGAAATGTGGTCCTTGCTTTGCCAATCCTCGCCTTTACATCTGCATTCTATCCTCCTTGTTTATCAACGATGCTTCCCAGGTACGTGAATGTTTCCACCTCTGCTAGAGTTTCGCCATCAACTGTGAGATGGGGTTGGTGTTCTCCGTGTTGTGTTTGAGAATCTTGCTTTTTCATTTGTGTATGTTGAGGCCTATTGATGCAGAGGCTGCTGCTACATTTGTTGTCTTCGTTTTTATTTGTTCGTGTGTATGAGATAGGATGGCTAGGTCATCTGCAAAGA
The DNA here is from genome assembly GCA_944470415.2 of Schistosoma rodhaini. Taxonomy (NCBI): domain Eukaryota; kingdom Metazoa; phylum Platyhelminthes; class Trematoda; order Strigeidida; family Schistosomatidae; genus Schistosoma; species Schistosoma rodhaini. The sequence goes on from OX104038.1 coordinate 46,099,860, forward strand.
TCTTTCATAATTCTAACCCGTAAATTATTTTAATCCTTCTATTCTTCTCTAACCCCTCCTGCTGATGATTAGGCAACCTCATTTGATATTTAAAGTTTCGTATCCCTTGATGATGCAATGTTTTCTATTCGTCTGTCAACTATAATTACGAATGTACAGCTTTAAGTGAATGATTTCGTCGGAAAAAAAATTTCCTTCACTGTATTCTTTTTATTTAATGACACCAAGGGCCATCATATTATAACTGTAAACAACTTTAGAAGAAGGATTTAGATTTATCCAATTATTTGTTGCTTTTTCAAATATCTTCCTCTTTCAATAAGATTCAATTCATGATCAGAAGGGGTTTTGTGGAGATTTCAGTATTTTTCAAAGTTAAAATCATGATTCAATTAAAGCTAGACCATCATGGAAAACCTGGGAATACTGGAAGGCCGTCTCATCCTATTACGGGGCTCCTCAGCAGTGCGCATACACGATCACGCACTCGCGTGATTCGAACCCAGGACCTACCAGTCTCGCGCCAGTGCACTTAACCGATAGACCACTGAGCCGGCATCCGATGGTGTTTATATCTAACTCCAACCAATCCACGACGTTTGAACAACCGTTCACCAATTGTTTTCAATGAGTTGTTATCTCACAACAGACGTGGTTGAATTCCACTGGTCACTGCTTCCCACAATTCATGACAAGATGCAAGTACATCCAGCTGACGAATTCCAAATAAGACGAAGTGACCCACCTCCTAGATTCCACTATTAACCACTATATCCATCTTTATTTATCATGACAACATAAGTTTTATAAAATTATTCTTACCCCCTTCCCCCTTCCTCAGATGTACTTTAAAATGTTTATTACTATTCTATTTCTTTAAAAAAAATTATCAAGAATAAATAAACACAAATAAACATGTAGATAAAATCTGGTTTATTACAAGTACACACATGCACACACACACACACACGCTTACACACACACACACGCTTACACACACACACACACTGAACCCTTTTCTTTTAGAGATGCTTGTTGATCTTTTTTTTTTCTTTGTGAACAGAAATCTTGTTTCTAAGTATTGGATTATAGTACTATTTACTGTGTACTGTATTGTACTGTACTGTAGTGTAGCACAATAAACATTGATCACAATACCTACATCTAATTAAGGTCATCTCCAGTTTAATAAAGAGAGAATATATGCTTAATACATTATTCTAGAATGATAATTTTTTATAAGCAAAGATAGATAGTAGCTAGTAGTGGAATCTAGGATGCGCGTTATCTGCATCCCAGAGTTGATGTTCACTCAAGGAATTGAATCTAGTAACGTTCGCTCTAAATGCCATCATGTTATCTACTTAGCTATTAAGTATACCTAATTGATGAGTACCTGATAGGACGAAATATGCGTTCTAGATTCCACTGCTAGCCAATATCTATTTTTGCTTCCAATGATCTTGAATTAAGGCAATATCGAGGCAATACGCAAAGGATTCACATATGCTAATAAGAGACTGATCAGTTAAAGTTTAAAACATCGATGGGAAGATTCAAACAAATAATACAAAGACTAATTAATGTGTTATATCAATTTAAGAGTTTATAATTTACTACTTGTAGCTAGTTAGGTCCCGTTTCTATGTAATTGTGATCCATGTGGATCATGAAGGCAAGCCAGAAGTAGGTTGAAGGAGCTAGTGAGAAATGATAGAACCAGATTCATGTATTCCTTATTTCAAAAATCACAAAAAGGGTTGATACTTAAATTTACTATTGACCTACCATACAAGTTTTGTTTTGCTTTAGTCATCTTGTAAAGAAGGATATCCTTGACAGTTAATGAAATCAGGAGTAACAAACAGAGACTTTGCTCCAATATTGGATAACAGATGTCAAAGGATTCTATGTAGATCTACATCAAAATTTAATGCTTCCGATTGAAATATTCAGTTCTAAAGGACAGTTAACGTCTTGAAACTCATATCAACATCAGAAAGGGTTTTTTGTGGAAATTTCATTAATTTTTTAATAGTTGAAATCATGAGTCAATTGAAGTTAGACCACCATGGAAAACCTGGAAGCACTGAACGGCCGTTTTATCCTATTATGGAACTCCTCAGCAGTGTAGATCTATGTGACCTTCATGATCTATGTGAAGGCTCGGATACTGCCTGGGTGCGCAAACTGAAGCCGGTTGTTTTTCTTCGGGGGCTGCACCTGAAACCTTTGACCTAAAGGTCTAATCCACAAATTAGTGGAGCAACGTAAGGAGATGCAGTCCCATGGTAGCCGATGAACAACAATTGGTTCATATGTCAGTTGTTCCCTCAGGATAGTGGAGCCCATATGCGCCATTGGTTTGAAATCAGGGTTTTCCAACTCCTCTAGGTGGACTCTCCATGTCCACCAACCCAGTTAAAGTACTAGACATTCGTTTTTAGTCTTCTCAATTTCGTAAACAACCCCACTGCCATGAGAAGGTAGTGAGTAGAAATTCCTTGGTGGTTTTCATGTTAAAGCGAGTAAGTAGAAGTTGTTATCAAACCTTACATCTCTTAGGATATCGGTAGAAAATACTAATAATATCTATTATATTTGTATATTTTTATAATTTTTGTTGTAAGCATTATCATGTTAAGCAGTAATAATTGTTGCTCTGAATCCAATGATTTGAACAGTTTATCTTTATCAGGTAGAGTCAATAGTTGAGATAATGAGGCGTATTAAATATAGGTGTTAGCTGTCAGTTTTCTAATAATTTCACATATGGAGACATCTCTGATGGTCTAGTTTTGAATAAAAAATCATTTTGGTGTTTTACACTACTAATAAGTAATATTAGATAACTTAATCACTTTCTTGACTTACAGTTAAGATGTTTAAGAAATATGTTATGTTTCTAGTTATTAGTTGAATTACTTCGTATCGGCCAACATATCATTTTTTAGTTTTCAACTTAGAAGTATGATCACTAATGACTGGTTCAATGAGATAATTCCTGGAGTTCTAGTGAGAAGTCGTGAACAGTGGAGCTAAACTATGTTAGGTAGATTCAAACATGGAAGTTGGTCGCGCAATGTCGTGGATTGGTTGAGATTAAACATTACCACAGTTTGATTCCGACCGGCTCAGTGGTCTAACGGTTAAGTGCTCTGGCGCCAGACTGGTAGTTCCAGGTAGTCTACACCTACCAACATGGCTCAGTCAAATTGTCAGTGACATCATGGATTTGTGCCACGTATTTGTCTGTCCGCCCCTAACTTTCTTCCAACCTACTCCTACACCATAAAACATCGAAGGTTTGGGCAGTCGGTGGTTGGGCACACGTAACACATGTCCTAGCCATCTCAACTGATGAAGTTTAACTGCTTCATCAATCGATTTGCCATCCTTACCTAGTACCCGTTTCCTAACAACTGCATTAGTTACTTAGTGATCTCAGGATATACGAGCAGTGCTTTGAAGACATCGATGATCGAATGCTAGTAGCCTACGAATATCCTCCAGTTACTATCAACACTTCACAAATGTAAAATATGATTCAAAATATGGTGCCTGAATCTGAAAACAGTGAATGAGTTGTTACATGAATCCTATTGGGATGTTATGTCTAGGGACGAATCATTTTCCTCTCTCTTTCTAATGTCGAATAATGTCAGTAATTCCATACAAACAATTTCCATCATTTACCTAAAAAACGTATGTGAATCCTGTGCGGATTACTTCGATATTGTCGTTATAAATGGAGTCCAGGATGCGTGTTTCGTCCTGTTTGGGACTGATCAGCTAGACCTATCTTCATGCTTGTGACTTAAGATAATATCGAGGCAATCCGCACAAGATGAACATACGTTGATAAGAGACTCATCAATCGCAGTCCTAAACGTCAATGGGAAGTTTCAAATAACCAATTAAGAAATGAATCAGTCTTCAACCCATTGTACAATCTAGTGGTTATCTGGACTCAGTAACTAAATAGATAACTTGATGGCGTTTGAAACAAACGTTACTGGGTCTGAGTTCCTAAATGGACATCAACTCTGTGATGTAGATAATCCATCTGATGAGTTGCAAATAGGATGAATTGACGCGTGTCCTAGATTCCATTGCTAACTACCATCGACCTCTATTTGAAAATTACATAATAAGTAGAAAATATTTGGATAAATGAATATGTACAGAAGTTATTATAAACATGTAAAGAACTACTACATCCATTGTCAAGAAGGTACAAGTATTTATAAACGGTTGTCTACACAAAATACTCAATATTCACTAGCCGGATACTATCAGCAACAGCGTTTTATGGGAGAAGACAAACCAGCTTCCAGCTGAAGAAGAAATTAGAAAAAGACGTTGGGAGTGGATATGACATACATTAAGGAAATCACCAATGTGCAGTACAAGGCAATCCCTAACTTGAAATCCTGAAGGGAAGTGGAAAAGAGGAAGGTCAAAAAACACATTATGTCGGGAGATAGAAAGTAGATATGAAAAGGATGAATGTTAACTGGAAGGGATTGCCCAGGACAGGGTTGAATGGAGAAAACTGGTGGGTGGCCTATGCTCCTCGACGAGGGGTAACAGGCGTAAGGAAGTAAGTATTATAAACATATGTCAGTCTAGTTATAGTAACAAGGTAGGAATATCCCTCAGTTCATAATGAATACTTCTATTCAAAATCAATTCTGTTCAAAGAACTATTCAAAGAACTTCTCTATTTATTCTTTCTTTAAATGTAGATCACATTGAAATCAGCGATAGATCAATTTCGTTCTGATATTGGCAATAAAAGAACTCTTTCCACTATTGATTATTGTAAGTTAACAATGGAAAATAATTGAATATATATTGAATAATCGATTTTAAGCTTTGAACTGTCATGTTATCCAGTTTTCATTCATTGGTTACGATTATCACGTGGACCCCGACCAGGTGGTCTATACATTTCAATACGACTTAATCTGATTGATAACGACTTCATAGATTAGTGCCCTGTCTTGATTTGGGTGCTTCTAGATGTTTTCCAACCTACTCCCATACCAGTAAAAATCGCCTGTGAAAGGTAGTTAGTGATTAGGCATGGGAAGTATATTTCCCAGTCACCCCATTTAATAAAGATCCACTACTTCGCCAACCTATTTCCCATCTTTACTTCTATGTCTAACCTCAGCATTGCTCACCCGGTGGTCGCGAAATACATGAGAAAGGCTTCAAAGACACTTGTGATCAAATACTAATCACCTACGAATATTCTCTATTATTAATGACCGTGCTACACAACCATCAAGTAAAGATGGTCTCACTAACAGTTGGAATTTTAACATCTGTTTCCTCGATGAGTCTGAATAGTTGTCTATTGTCACCTGATGCTTCTGACTATTATCTCTCTTTCGGTGTTTCCGTCCATAACTACTTATGATCGTTTAATAGGCTCTTTCTAACTATTTGTTAAAGACCACCTTCGCTCCTAATCGTGTTTGAAGCCTAATGGGGTGAGTTTACGAAGATCTGTAGATTAAGTAAGCATCAAAATGCCTCTTCTACAGTTGTTTAAATATTATGCCAATTTACATTGTGATGGACATCGCTCGGACAAATAAATACTGTCACTAGAGCACGGTCAAGGTCTAAAAAAGCTCCATAATGAGCAACAGTTTTCTATTGAGCATCCTGAGAAACGACTAGTGGTAATGTGCACTGTTTAGGTTCATCATTGAGTCGATTTTGGTAATTGCCATATCAGAAGATGTCTTTCATAAGTTAGTACGTGTTGGAAATAAAAGGTTATCCAAGCATATTTTCAGCAGCCGGTTGCCGTTATCATTCTGGTCTAGACTAGCTACTTGAAGTTCAAAATCACCTGCTGCTATTGATACATCTGAGAATTTACCTTTCTGAATGAGGTTGGACTACTTCATATAAGATTCATCTTTGGCCTCATCCTATTCGGAGCGAGTGTGAGCGTGGGCAGAGACAGGGAAGAGGAAACTCTGTGTGTCGCTATTCGTCTGAGTTCCTACTGTCTCGTTTGGTCAGACGCATCACAAGCAACTGTCTATTCTGTTCATAATAACCTACTCTACTTTCTAAATGAATGATAAGCCTACGACAGTGAGACCCCTAGAAGTAATAGTTACGTCCTCAGATATACGGCGAGTAAATCATGCTGGTCCTTTGTATTGAATAGGTGATACCAGTTGAATAGCCGTACTTCGATCATGTGTTAGTGTTTTGCAGACCCAAGACAAATCGATAGTGCGAGATTCTAAAGTCTTTGCTAAGGAAGCCTGTTGTCCTATCTGACATAAGGTTCGAACATTGAAAGTACGCGGTCTCAAGAGGCAACAAATAAAATCTCGTGAACTCGAATCGTAGGTATTTCGGGCTTCTATTGATATAGTCATAAGTGAAAGGCCAGTCGTAAGGAGAGAAGAAATATTAGGGAGTGACGGATGGATTTTATCGTGTACAGTATGATCTCGTGTGCCGTTATAGGTACAAGGGCGGTGGGCACTTCCCGGCTGCCCAAACTGTAGAAGGATATTCCTTATCGGGGGCCCGGAGAGGAAACTGGAATAGAGGTGGTCGTAGCTACCGAGGAGCGTTATCGCAGAGCTTTAGACACAAGTGCTTGAGGTTGGTCACATATAGTCGTTTTGCAAGAAAATTTTGACCTTTTGGGTCCGTGATTCAAAACGTCTCACCACTAGAAAAGAAAACCTGTGGGGAAAAGTGAAGTTTGAAATTCTTAGGATAGGCTGTTTAAACACCTTCCTTACTTATGAGGAGGTGGCATCGCCATAGACGCTGGTTGTCTGAGGACGATATCTTACTTCCCCCAAACATCAGTATAGTCCACAGCATCACTTCGTCCTCGGATTTTAAGTTTCAGCTTTAAATTTTACCGAATTTCGATCAATCTAAAGAGACGAATGTTTCAGCCAAAATAGACCGATCGAGTCATCATGATAGGCAGTTCAAGGTAGCGGGGGTATATTTATATATGAAGGTACAAATATCTGTCGATTCTGTTTGGTACATAAAACTATCTGATTACTCTCAGTCTTCTCACTTAAATGACCAGTTTTATTTGCTTATAGAATGCTTGTGTACCAGTATCAGAATTGAATACTTCTTATTACAACAGTTTTATATAGTTTGAACTTAAACTAAACGAGGGAAATCAGCTTCAACAATATCATACTTGACTAGAACAATTAAAATTCGTTTTGCATTAACAGTAACAACAGCAAAGCATCTAATTCAAAGCAATGATCAAAGATCTATGTATGACTCACTCACTCTGATCTTATAATGTGAACTATAGTTCACCATACAAACATTTAACTCCTGATATGATAAACCATGGATTTCAACCTCATTACTTATTTACTTACGCCTGTTGCTCACAATGGAGCATAGGACGCCGATCAGCATTCTCCAACACACTCTGTCCCGGGACTTCCTTTCTAGTTCTATCCCATTGCTGTTCATTCTTCGCATGTCTGTCTCGATTTCTCGGTGCAATGTGTTATTTGTTCTTCCTCTTCTCCTTTGAGCTTCGGGATTCCATGTGAGGGCTTGCCATGTGACGCAGTTGGGTGATTTCCTCATTGTGCGTCCTATCCAGTTCCAGCGCTTCTTCCGGATTTCTTCTTTCACTGGAATCTAGTTTATTCTCTCTCACAGTAGAATGTTGCTGATAGTGTCTGGTCAACAGATCCGAAGTATCTTACATAGACAACTATTAATGAACACCTATATCTTCTGGATGATGACCTTCGTAGTTCTCCAGGTTTCCGCCTTATCCAGCAGAACTGTGATGTGTCATATTCTTAAGTAACTAGTATACTATGACTATCTGGTTTTTATGACTTACTTATTCCATATTGTCTTCTACCTTATAGATTATCAAACCCTACTCATCCAATTATCAAGTCGTATAAGACTATGTTATCAACATCAACCAGATATTCTTCTATCCAATCTACAATCAACATTCAATGATCCTCTTTCTTCTTCATGTGATCAACACTATGAATACTTCTTGACATTTCTAGCTTCAATTGATTTGAATAAATCATATTCTGATATCTTTATGACATTGCAATTAAAAGGCGACATATCAGTAGTATCTTCACCTTTATCGACAAAACGATTACCGGATCATTTTTATCATCAATTAACAGAATATTTATGTTCTATATTTGATCCCAAATTAAAAATGGATCATATATCATTTAATTTACCAAAGATTATTGGTAAAAGTCTTTTATGTTGGGTAAGTAAATCAATATTTGTGTGTGTGTGTGTGTGGGTATTTGAATATTGATTGTAATAAATGAATCAAGATGAGTACTGTTGAGGAGTCTCACAATGGGACGAAACGACCGTCCAGTGCTTCTAGGTTTGCCATGGTTGGTCTAGCTTCAAAGGATTCGTAATTTAAATTATAATATTCACAAAAAAACCCCTTCTGATATTAATCAAAGATAAGTCGTTGAATGTCTTTTTGGTGACTACTTTTGTTATATACTACATGTTGTCAAACGTTATGTGACAAAATCATCAGTCAGAATATCGACTTCTGTGACTTTGACCCTGTTGAGGTGATCCAGAAAATATCTCGCTATATACAAGAAAGGCTTAGGAAACACTAAGAAGCATTTTATCCAATCAGCGTTTGACTAGGAGTTTTGCTAGAAACATCATGAAAGTGAAAAGTCACATGTAGAGTTTCTGATTGACTGATTAATACACTGCTACTATGTCTAGTAGTATTCCAGAATTTTCAGGAAAACGCAAGGACTTCTAAAATACTATCAAGACCCTTTATTTTCTGTACATGAATGAACCTTTGGAGTAAGGTGCTAAGTGTATATTTTGCGCCTGTGTAGTTTTAGTGTTGGTGGTTACGAGAATAGCTTAGTGACCGAGTATAGCGTTTAATTATCAAGACTTATTAATCCCAGTACTATTGTGGGACTCCTCAGTAGTGCGCATCCACGATTCTGGGTCTGAATCTCGCGAGGTGGGATCGTGGATGCGCACTGCTGAAGAGTCCCATAATAGGACGAAACGGTCGTCCAGTGCTTGTAGGTTTTCCATGGTGGTTTCGCTTCAATTGACTGATGAATTCAACTATAAAATTACTGAAATCTCCACAAAAGCCCCTTCTGATAATAGATTGTTACTTGAGATATGTTTGAAATTATTGGTCTTATTTCCCCACTAAAGAGCTTCTGATTGATTAGTTTGAATATCCTTACAATTTGATTCTGTGTATAGTAAGAGATACATATTGCTTAAGACTAATAAAGTAGAACACATTAGATATCCACTACTTCACGATTTTCATCAATTGAAGTCAATATTCAAAATTAACTTGTTAAACATATATAATATATCAGAAGGAGTTTTTTTGTGTGGAGATTTCAGTAATTTCATAGTTGAAATCATGAGTCAGTTGAAGCTAGACCACCAAGGAAAACCTGGAAGCACTGCTGAGGTGTCCCACAATAGGACGAAACGAATATCTAGTGGTTTCAGGTTTTCTATGGTGGTCTAGCTTTAATTGACTAATGATCTAAACTATGAAAATATATGATATAAATGTATGCATCTATTGAACTGATCATTGGTTTACTTTAGCCCATTTATAATTCATAATATGTAGACTCTAATAGTTGATGTATAACTTGTTTAGAAATTTCATATATTTATATTTAAATTTATATCATGAATGGATAAATGTTAGACTATCATTGAAAACCTGGAAACACTGGACAGCCGTTTCGTCCTAGTGTGGGATTGGTAAGCATTGAACATCTGTGATCCTGTATGCGGGACTCGAACGTAGGACCGCCGGTCTCGCGTGCAAACACATTTGTATTTGTGTAACCCTTGAGTAAATTTTATTTAGTTATTTCTTTTCAGATATATTTGTCTATTATACCTTTTTGAATAACTGGGTCGTTGACATGTGTTGAAGTATAGAAGCTTTTCAACAATTCATAGTTTATTGGTATAGGTTACATTTCTTTTGACAGTTAAAAATGTAGATAGCATTGGATTTATTTGTCTTCTAAAGAGTTGAATCCAAGAGGTCATCTCCTACATATACTTTTATATCTTCTAGCAGATATATTGTGTTTAATAGGTTCTAAGATGTTTTTACAGCTATCACTCATTCACAATAGATGTCGAATGAAGTTTCTTTGTAAGAGTGTGGTGTGTGCTACTGATGTCAACAGATATATGTAGTATGTGTTGTCAGTCGAAAGTGGGATGCCTGGAGGCAGAAGGTTGAGAAAATGGAAGAGAAGAGAACGAGAACAAAGAGTGATTAGTATCGCAACAAAGTAACAACAAAGTCTGAGACAATTGATGGATATATTACAAACTATGTATTTACTGTATGGTTCTCAGATTTGAGCAAGATATTCTGTGATGGTACACTTGTCTTCTCGTTTAATGAAGGTGATATCTCAAAACTAGGTTTTCAGCCATAGTAATCGTCTAATCTAAAGACTAATAATAATTAGATAGCATTGTGGAGGATTCCACTTTTTACCTCGAAGAAATCCAGAGAATAGATTTCATTTCAAATTCTGTTTATTTTGTTTGAACACATAAATATTAGTACAAGGGGGCACCAGATATATACGCGCCACATAGAAAAATGTCATTTCATTTAATTGTGCGAGGGCTATGATACTGCCCGGGTGCCAAGACCGAAGCAGATGGTTTTCTTAGGGGGCCACACCTGGAGACTTTGACCTAAAGATCTGATCCATCATGCAGTAGAGCATTGTAAGGAGATGCAGTCCCATGGTAACTGGTGACCGACGATTGGTTCATACACCATTTGCTCCATCAGGATACTGGAGCCCATGTAAACCATTGGTTTGGAATCAGGGTTTTCCAACTCCCCTAGGTGAACTTTCCGTATCCACCAACCCGGTTAAAGCACCGTACATTCGCTTTTCGTCCTCTCAATTTCGTAAACAACACCCCTCTGCCACAAGAAAGCAGTGAGTAGGACTTCCCTGACAGAGACTGTATACGCGTGGCCGTTTGAGAACATTTCGAGAGAGAGGGCTGGACCTACCCACTCTCAACCGTACCAGGGCATTTTGGGGCACTCAAATTCTGTACCCTTATGACTTGTTTGGAATCACTGCTTTTTCAACAGTTACTTTCAAAGACGTTGATATTGTCCAAGTCACTTATAATATTCTGTGGAGATGAATCGAAGAAGTTATAGTATGTTCTGGATTTGGATACCTAAGGTCTTTAGTTCTTCTAATAGGTACATTAGCTTAACCTGATTTAATTATTGTAGTATTTAAAACAGTTTATACACTCTTTATCTTCCCTTATAATATGAGATTGAAAATGCTTCATGCTGACTAGTGTTGTTGATGGTTGTAAGAGAGTTAGGGGCGGTCAAACCAAAATGTGACATTAGTCCTTGAAGTCACTAACCTCTAGTCTGAGCCATGTTTATAGATGCAGACTACTTGGTTGTAGTCCGCGTGACTTTCGTAACCAATGGTTAGAGACTCTGGGTTACATGGCTCAGAATCAATCACAATGGCATAGGTGTATACACTCTCTGTCTTTCCTTCAACCTTGAGAGTAAAACCGCTTCACATCTGTCTTCTTTCCTGTACTATATCCTTATATACAATCTATCTTTTATATATTACCACCACTAAATTAACTACTTCTATGAATTCGATGTTCATCTTGATGTGCTAACGAGATATGGCAACTTGGACCGATGCTTATATATGCCTGGTCCTACGTTGTAACTGACTGACTGACATATTTAGTTACAGTTAGTAGTATTATACCTAAAATTACATTTTTTTAAACATATTTTTGGTGATCTCTTTCAACTATACTTTAGAAAGGAATGTGAAGCTGAGTGACACGCGATCGAATTTGCCAGGGAGCATCAGTTCCCTGAAGATTACAGTGCTAAATAGCACGAAACCCGGATCCAGGGTTTTCTGTTGACCACCTCCAACCACCATCTTACTTCAATATATATAGCGCACGCAGTGTCGAGCCACTTAGACTGATGGCCACATTGAAACTTGATCGATAGCATTCGATCAGCACTAAGAAGGACTTGACACGCATAACATTGATCACCACCCAGTGATCAATCAATTGTGAGAGGAGCATCGTGTTTGGCTATTTATATCCAAATTAGTTTGTATTCTCATATTTATGACATTTAGCATGATGTGCCTTTGATATTACCTTGTTCACGAGTTGAAAAGCAGGTAACCATAGAGTTCAAGAAATCAGATTTTACTATTTTTTTAATTAGTTGGCTAGATATATCTCAATTCTGATACTGAATTCCAGATTTGGAGTAGAATTCAACACCGAAATACGGTTCTCTATGGTTTACGCTATTGTTACCTATTGGTAAACATCAAATATCAGTTGTTAAAAATCGAAATTCATCGATATTAGAATCATAGATGCAAGTTGTTGTGATATTGTCATACTTCTCATCTATCCATTCTAAGTTATACTGGAATATTCTTGAAACAATGGAGAATCTTCAGTTGTTATTTATACGTTTCACAGTTGACTTTGTTTGATTTTCTGATGACTAAGTTTTTTCTTATGTATGGAGAAATATCTGTTGCGGTCATTTCTTTGTTGCTGCTACCTTGGCACGGTGGTCAGGCTTGTCTATCGTTCCTCAAGCTCATACCAGCAAACTCAAGGTTGGAGGGCGAAGTCGTACTGCTGACTGTACAGAGGTGTGACAGCAGTAAAGTGTTTCCTCCAGACAACCAGTATAACAGCAATGCCGCTTTGTCACAAGGAAGAGTGGGGTTAGAAAGGGTCGACTATAAAAATGCACACCTTAATTTATACCACGGATTTCCGTCTCCAGGGCTTAGATCCGAACAAGTACGGAGCTACTTACAAGAAGGTCGTGTGTGACCGACAACATTCAGTTGTCCCTTGGGCATTACGGTCACGATCGCGGTTGACTAATATCACCTCTAGCCCTATTTCGCTTTCAGGTACCTGTAGAAGAACCCTTCCATAGTGTGGGCAACCGAGAAGTGAAAACCGCCCTTATACCTCTGACAGCACTGAATGTCACTATATTCATGATCAATCTCCATCTTAGATTCGTCATATAGTTGAAAAAACGTTTTGACTTCGTACGTCTATCTTTTAAATACTTGCTTACTTACTTACGCCTGTTACCCCTCGTGGAGGAGCATAGGTCGCACACCAGCATTCTCCATCCAACCCTGTCATGCGAAATCCTTTCCAGTTCATTCCAGTTAACATTCATCTGCCTCTATATATGTGTTCTTTGGCCTTTCTCTTTCGCGCTTCCCTTCAGGATTCCAAGTTAGGGCTTGACTCGTGATGCATTTTGGTGATTTCCTTAATGTATGTCCGATTCACTTCTAACGTTTTTTCATAATTTCTTCTTCAGCTGGAAGCTTGTTTGCTCTCCCACGGTAGGCTGTTGCTGATAGTATCCGGCCAATGAATGTTGAGTATTATACGTAAACAACTGTTTCTATGTACCTATAAAGAGTGTTGCTCTGGTTGTTAGAAGGGGCATCGGCCTAGTGACTTCCATCATCTCTTCATGGTTAGCGTTTTTTTAGCAAGTTAGTTTTTCTACGAGATGCGGCCGCTAACCTCATGCCCAACCCTCCTCTTTTACCCGAGCTTGGGACCGACAGTAACTCTAGAAGAGCTATAGGCAGAGTTTTAAATACTGATTGTTGTTAATTAATAAAACTTCCATGAATAGTATTGAAATGTGTTAGTTGAATATTAAACAAACACATATCAGATTCAATCCTTTTTTCTTGTGTTTCCTAATAAGTCATGGGATGTTTGTGTGTGGGTGTGTGTATGTTCCCAAAGATGTATGTTCTCATAGATAACTATAATTGTTGGGTGGTAACTGAGCAAAGTAACCAGGAATTGTTGGAAGCTTCCAACTATAATTGTTAAATAACTGGATGAAGTATCCAGGAATTGTTAAAGACTTACAAATAAATGATAAAATAGATCTATCATTCCTTTTTCTAAACAATTTGATGGTCTCTTTGTAGGCTTTTGGAATATTACCCATTTGTATTGATCCACAATTAAATTACTTGATAGACAATCCTTGCAATGAAGATATTCTAAAGTCATATAAACGCATTATTCTCCATGGTGATATTTTGATTGTTTTATTAAATTGGATCTTTCATTTATGGAATTCATCAGAATGTTTATATAAGTCAATCAATGTAAACATCTTTCCTATCATTAATCAAATATTGAAAGTAATTATTGATTGTTTATTGGATCATGATACAATTGGACAAATGAGTAAAGCAAATTGTTGTCAGGTTGGTGTAATTCGGCATGGAATAATTCCAAATATTGTTAAATTATGTGAATTATTAAGGCATAAACTTGGTATAATGTGTACGGAACAAAAAAAGGATGAATATGAGGTTAGTTTAAATAATTTATCTTTTTGATTTAAACTACTTAAACTATTATTTAGTAGTTTAACACGTTATGCAAAATTTAATGCGGAAACGATTTTTGTGGTTAGACGATGTAAATATACTTCAGTAGTGTTTAGATTAAAAGGAATAACATGTGTATTAAACCGTGATAAATACCTAGAAAGTAGAAAGATTTCTATGCCCATTAAGTGTATCTATGGTCTACTATCATAAAACTGTTCTTGTTATCGTTACAATTAATATTCAATGTGTGGCAGCTTTGGGTGGTTATATGTTAGTAAGGTCCTTTAGGTATCTTTGATTTGAATTGTCTTTGGATGTAGATGAACGCGGTAAGATCAATCGAGTTCCCGGAAATTACTTTTGCCAGCTATCTGCTGAATTACATCAATTGAACTTCATACCAATTTTTATCGATATAAATCATACCGTTCATGATGAAAGAAGCTATAAGGTGGTTTCAATAATAGAACTAAATTCTGGAGTTACATACCTACAATAATATGCAATAGAAGGACTTGGGACAAATATATGTTGAGTACAAGTTTACACATTACATTTCACCATAGTGAAGATGAGGATTAGGGGAGATTGTAATAATTTCAACAGTTGAATTCACGATTTGATCTTAGCCAGATTGTCACCAATGAAAATCTGGAAGCAGTGGATGGCCGTTTCGTTCTAATATGGTACCCCTCAACAGTGGGCATCCATGATCCCTCATCAAGTGAACTTGAACTCAAGACCTTCAGTCTCGCGTGTTAACGCATAACCTCCAGATCAGTGAGACAGCATCTAGCGGTATTAATGTTTAACTTCAATCAATCCATGATCTTGCGCAACCATTCATCCACTCTCTGAGGTGGATAACTTTCTCACATGTGATACGGGTTGCACTTCGGTGGTCACGGATTCTCACTAGAACTGCAGGATGCCAGCTCTATGCTCTCAGGGTTATACGTTTGCGCGCGAGACCGAAAGTCATTGGTTCGAATAACGCGTGCATAATCGTAGATGTCCACATCTGAGGAGTATCATACTGGGACGAAAAAGTCATCTAGTGCTTCCAGGAATATTTCAGTTGAATAAAGCTTTTACAATTACATAATTCTATGATTTTCTGATTTCATTTTAGGAAGTGAAAACACACTATTTCCAAACACTTAAAATCTTCAATATGTTTTTGGAAATACTTCAATGTTTAGGAGAATTTTCAATGTCTGCTCCAGATCTCGCAAGTCTTTTAAGAATACTTCGTTCACAATCTGTTAGATTATATTGTAATAGAATACTACAAGTGAGCTCATATTACCAAATGAAGTTTATTCTACCGTGAATAATGAAAGTTTTAATCGAAGTTAAAGTAATCTTGGTATTGTTTGTTTGAATCTTCCCATTGATGTTTAGGATTGCAATGGATCAGTCACTTATTGGCATATGTGCATACTGTGCGTATTGCTGCCTCGATATAGCCTAAATTCACATTATAAGCATTATAAGCAAAGATGGATAGTGGGTAGCAGTGGAATCCAGGACGTGCGATACTTCGTCCTATTTGGGACTCTTCATCTGGATGTACCTGCATCTTAGAGTTGATGTTCACTCTAGGACTTGAACTCATTACCGTTCGCTCCAAACGCCATCATTTTACTCATTTAGCTACTGAATACTGATAACCACTTGTTTGTGCAATGGGTTGAAGTTTAAATTCATTTGGTATTGCAATTGACCAGTCTCTTATTGGGATATGTGCATACTGTGCTTATTACCTCGATAGTGACTTTGAGTCACAAGTATTATAAACAAAGATGGATAATGGCACGTCCTGGATTCCTCCCTCTAGTCAACCATTCATCATCGCTTATAACTATTTACCATATTTCATAATTGAATTATACTTCACAACTCATAGACGTTTCTTTTTTCAAAAAAATTCCCTACCTTTTAGGTACTTGTAAAAATTACACAAAAAATTCAGCTAAATTTAGCTCCACTACCAAGTTCTGGTTATTGGTTTCAATTTAGTCAACCACAAGACAGTCTTCTTGTTTTACCAGTTGGACCGGAATTAGGTGATTTAAAATAGTAAGTAAGAGAAAATGATGAAATGTCATGAATGTTTGATGTTAATTCTTTATTCCCCATCCGCTAATACAATATTCCCAAACAATGATTCTACAAGAATTAGAGGAAAGCAATTAGAAGACTCATTCGGCGAGACTATAATTTATGGACGAACCAATCATAAACGTTTGAGGAATTTTAAGGTCATAGCGCCGATTTCAGTGCCTGGTGCTCATGTACGATCGGTTCACAGAGAATTTTAGGGAAGACTTGACAGTTAAGCAGCTACGACAAATCAGACTATTAAGAAGTTCCTGTATTTGTAATTGCGGTAATTAAATAACTTGTAGACCTTGTGCAGACTACTGTGATGTTGTCCTTCGATGTAATATATGTTGGAGGAAGATGTCTGCTAGAATAGGAACCTCTTTTACTCGATCCAGATTGAGACTAAGGAATATTATAATAATTGCCGCAAACTGTATAATAAAAGCACCAGTATCATTGGCTGCAATAAACGCAGATGTTACTGAAGTTTCGGCTGTTCGGTGGTATGAGTATTGTAGAGACATATCCATAATAAAAATGATAAACTTACACAACCGTAGTACACAGAAACAATATTGAAGCTATGTGATCGAGGCTGAGAGCGTTTTTTTGACCTTATCATGGCTCCAGAGACCGATTATTATGGAGCCATGTAGATGAGTTCCTCTACCTTATGCATTACGATTTTGGAACCCTTGAACCTTTTTCTAACTTTGACAACTTTTTGGACTATATAAAAGAAGTGTATTCACTTTAATTATTTGGTTTTGTATAATATATTTTTTACTCTATACTGACTGTCTTCTGATTGACTAATATTTCTGAAGGTCACTTAAGATTCGTTCAAAAGTCATCCATAAATTATAGTCTCGTCGACCCATCCTTGAACATCTAATCGACTCTAATCATCCCACTGATCCACAAATTGATTTATAAGGTGGTACATACAATTCATCCAAATCTACCTAGATTTCTTAGTAACTAATTCCTCGAAACAACAGAGGCGCTAGCCATTCGTGTGATGAAGCCAAAACTATGCATACAAAAGATGTACGTCATATCCTTATCTTTACCATGACCATAGGCTATTAGTAATACTATTATTATATTTCATTCACTTAATATTGATTGTTTGAATCTTCCCATTGATGGTTTTGGACTGCAACTGGTCAGTCTCTAATTGGCATTTGTGCATACTATGTGTATTGCCTGGATTACACTTCACCCCATTGCACAAGCAAGTGACTATCAGGAATCAGTGGCCGAGTAGATAATGCGATGGTGTTTGAGGCGGTAAGTACTGGGTTCGAGTCCCAGAGTGAACATCGACTCTGAGATGCAGGTAAATCCACCTGACGAGTCCCAAATAGGACGAAGTGTCGCGCGTCGTGGATTCCACTGCTACCCACTATCCATCTTTGTTTATTATATTTCATGTTTCAAAAGATTCCCCACTATCTTTAATTATGTCTCATGTTCTCATGATTTTATCCATAATTTCATTTCATTTTACTCCTTTATTATCTTTTATTATTGTAACAAAAACATTTTAATCGTTGAATTCACGGAGCAATATAAACTAGATCACTATTGAAAACCTGGAATGATTGGACGACCTTTTCGTCCTAATATGGGGCTCCTCCACACTGCGCATCTACGATCCCGGACCGAAGGGACTCAAACCCAAGACCTAAAGTCTCGTGTGTAAGCGTCTAACCTCTAAACTGTTGAGCTGGCGCCCAACGATGTTAATGTCTAACTTTAATAGATTCGTGATATTGCTTTACCTTTAATCTATTGATCTAGGTTGATAACTGTTTCAGACGTAACACAGATTGAACTCCATTAGTCACTGTTTCTCACTAGAACTCCAAAAAATCCATCTTGAAGCTAGTCACTAGTGAGTACATGATTATCATAATGGGCATTTGTGAAGAATGTAGTAATTTAAAAAAAACTTTCTACAGAACGTATATCAGCGATAAACATACTGTTTTTGTC
Organism: Schistosoma rodhaini; assembly: GCA_944470415.2. NCBI lineage: Eukaryota > Metazoa > Platyhelminthes > Trematoda > Strigeidida > Schistosomatidae > Schistosoma > Schistosoma rodhaini. The sequence continues at coordinate 46,118,513 of OX104038.1, forward strand.
ATAGTACCAACCAATCAAGGGCGGAAACTTGTAAAACTACGAAAGTCATCACTCAGAAAATACAAGTGTTTATTAATAGTCGTCTACTCAAAATACTTCGGATCCGTTTACCAGACACTATCAGCAAACAAACTACTGTGGGATAAAACAAACCAAATTCCAGTAGAGAAAGAAATCAGGAAGAAGCGCTGGAAAAGAATAGGACACATCCTTATGTAAGCATCCAACTGCGTTACAAGACAAGCTCTCATATGGAATTCTTAAGGTCAAAAGAGAAGAGGAAGAACAAAGAACACATTACACCCAGAAATGTAAACAGAAACATGAAGAAACAGAATAATGAACAACAATTGGATAGAACTAGAAAGGAAGTCCTAGGACAGTGTGGGTTGTAGAACACTAGTCATCGGTCTATGCTCCATTAGGGGTAACCGGCATAAGTAAACAAGTAAGTAATTACATACAGTAAGAAAAAAGTTTGTTCATTCTATAGAATTAGAAAAAAAAAACTCTAATCACATACTAAGTGAAATCAACTAAAGGACCAATGAACAATACTAGAATGATAGTAAAATTTTATCATTCTAAATCAAAACTCATCAATAGTGCATAAATAATCTTATGGGTTAAAACTATAATTTATGGACGATCTTAAAGTCACACCAGAGGAAGAACCGCTTGAAGTGGATAGGATACACATTAAGAAAAGTACCCAACTACATCACAAGACAAGCAAATAGAACCTTAAAGGTCAAAGGAAAAGAGGAAAACCAAATAAAGACAGATATGAGAAGAATAAACAAAAATTGGTTAGCATTAGAAAAACAATTCTCAGGATAGTATGGTTTAAAGAATACTGATCAGTGGCCTATACTTCATTAAGGGTACAATGATTCATCTATTTCTAAGTGTTATTCTTTTATATTAGATCTAATATTTTATTCTATCATTAAAAGATCAATTATTAATCAATAATTAATCAATAATTAATCAATATTGTTTTCTTATATTATAATCTATAGTGATCAAAATATGAATATGATATTTGAAAATTCATCTACATTAATCAATACATTATCGACTGATTTAAGTTTACATTTTTGGTTATCAATCAATAATCAATTAATTGATATAAATAATAATTTAATTAATGATAAATTTCAATCAATCAATTCAAAACGTTATTGTCTATTCAGATTATTATGTACAAATGGTAATGGTTTAGAAATATTTTTAACAAAATATGGTTATTTAGTTGTTGCTGTAGCAACAAAAGAAAATTTCAATTATGTTGTTGTAAGTCTTTACATTGTATGTATTAATTTAATTTGTTATTTCTTATGATCATTTATCATTAGTATATGATAAATCATTAATTTGTATCTTGATTATTATTTGATTGATTAATTTTGTATATCGGTTATGTTTAAAGTGATTTCGAATCGAGTCAGTCAGTCAGTCAGTTAGTCAGTTAGTCAGTCAGCGACAACGTAGGACCAGGCACATATATGCATTGGTTCAAGTTGTCATATCTCGTTAGCACAACAAGATGAACAGCGGATTCATAGAAGCAGTTAATTTAGTGGTGGTAATATATAAAAGTTAGATTGTATATAAGGATATAGTACAGGAAAGAAGACAGATATGAAGCGGTTTTACTCTCAAGGTTGAAGGAAAGACAGAGAGTGTATACACCTATGCCATTGTGATTGATTCTGAGCCATGTAACCCAGAGTCTCTAACCATTGGTTACGAAAGTCACGCGGACTACAACCAAGTAGTCTGCATCTATAAACATGGCTCAGACTAGAGGTTAGTGACTTCAAGGACTAATGTCACATTTTGGTTTGACCGCCCCTAACTCTCTTCCAACCATCCCCTACACTAGTCAACATTGCGCGTCGTGGTAATCGGTGTTCAGGCCTACGTAACACATGGCCCAACCATCTCAGTCGATGAAGATTCATCACCACATCAACTGATTTACCATCATTTCCTAATACTCTGCGTCTAACCTCACTATTACTTACCCGGTGATCCCAGCAGATGCGAGCAATATTTCTAAGGCATCTGTGGTCAAATACTAGTAACCTACGAGTATCTTCTACTCTTAATGGACATGTTTCACAGCCGTAAAGTAGAACAGAGCGAACTGCTGCGCAATATACTCATCCCTTAATTGATAGACGGATATCTCTTCTTCGCCATAGGTGACGTAAGTTTCGAATCCATTTAGTCAGTAAATGGAACAAAGACTTGTGACTAGAGACTAATAAGCTAGCTATTCTGAATCGTCTCAGACCCAACTAACTAGGGTGAGAAGTTCAAGTTGAAAGTGGGGAAAATATATTCTGTAAGCATCCAAAAACACAAGCAATCACAATAGGAAGAAATCAAATGCATATATATATATACAGCATAAAATTGTCCTTGAGAAGCATTACAAAATAGCGTAACGGACCAATAGCGTTCAAGATATTTCCAAGTGGGAAATATGACCCGAAGGTGAGAGGGGCGCTTTTGGCGCGAAAACAAAGAAATTCAAAATTTTAAAATAAAATTATAAAAATAAGTCATTTACCAAGTAATTTCTGGGGATTTAACATCCTCAACAGTATCTGGACTTGATTAATTATACGTACACTCAGCCGTACCACTGATACTGGGCTGATAGCTAAGTTCCCTATAAGTCCAGGTATACGTGAGCTCTTCTTTATGTCAAGATTTTGAGTTCAGAATGAGCAATCAGCATTTTAGTTATGCCTTATTTGAATTATTAGTTCAATATTTCTTTGCATATCACTGAGATATCACTGAGGTATTGTATCATCAAGGGAAATACAGAAGGTTTAGACTAGTTTAGACTAAACACGATGATTATGAATACAATGATCTTGAGTGCTGTCCGAATTATGATGGCGGTTTTCACTTCCCGGTTGCCCATACCGTAGAAGGGTTCTTCTACAGGTACCTGAAAACAAAATTGGGTTAGAGGTGCTCTTAGTGATCTGAGAGCGCGTTCGCAATGCCTGAGGGACAACTGCTTGAGGTTGGTTACACTCGACCTTTCTGTGAGTAATTTTCGTGTTAGCTCCATAATTATTGAGACCTTACCGCCTGTGACGGATATGCGTGGGATAAGTTGAAGTGTACATTTTTAGGGTGGACCTTTTCAAACCTGACCCTTTCTTGTGGGAAGACAGCATTGCTGTTATACTGGTTGTCTGGAGGAAACACTTTACAGTACGACTTCGCCCTCAGACCTCGAGTTTGCTGCTTTTAGTCTTATCACTCTTCAACCGACCTGTCTGGTATAGTAGGATCTTTAGGGACGATTGTTCCAGGCAGTATAGATCGATTGATTTATTTTGATTGGCAAGCCTGACCACCACATTAAGGCAGCTGTAACGGTCAAGAGCCGCGGTGATATCTTGAACATATCACGGACCTAAACTACTATATTAGCGAGTCAACATCTTATATCAGACACATGATTTTACAATACTAATATTCAATTTCATATATTTTTGAATATCCTAATTGTAGACATGTGGACCAAATAAATTAACACCATATGAATGGCATTCTGTTGCAGTTGTCTTCTGTCATTCCCGTCGTCTTTTAGTCACCAGAGCCATACTCAAAGTATTTATAGATGGTAATCTTTGTTACTCTGGAGATTTTCCTCATCCACAAATAAATGGAGTAAGTGTTTGTTTCAATTTGTTTCACTTAGAAGGTTCTGTTGATCAAGTGTGAGATAGGTGTGGGGGAAATTTTTTAAATGTTCGTAACCCAACTTTTATGCTTTTTAGAACTCATTTTTTTATTCTCATAGTTGAAAGCGTGAGTCAATTCCAGGGAAAACCTGGAAGTACTGGACGATATCAACTAACTGAAGACAAATGGTGAACGTTTGCTCAACTTCGTGAATTGGTTGGAGTTAGACATAAACACCGTTTGATGCCGGCTCAGTGGTCTACCATTTAGGTGCTCTGTCGCGAGACTGGTAGGTCCTGAGTTCAAATCTCGCCAGGCGAGGTCGTGGATGCGCACTGCTGAGGAGTCCCACAATAGGACGAAACGACCTTCCAGTGGTTCCAGGTTTTTCATGGTGGTCTGGCTTCAATTGACTAACACTTTCAACTATGAAAATACTGAATCTCCACAAAACCCCTTCTGATTATAATCATTTGTTTATCATAGGTCTAATTTTGAGAAGACACTTTTACGAGATTCCTCTTCATCACAGTTATCTTAACATGGTGACCGGACTCGGATATCGTAATAATCAAATTGAATTATTATTGTCCGAAGAATTCATTCCATTGTGTCCTATCATGCCAGATAAATTTTTTGTAGATCGTTAAGACTAACAGCATCATGGTTTCGGTTTGAGGGGGAAGTCTTACTGCCAAATATGTGATGGCAGTTAGGTGTGTCCCTCGGACAACCAGGAAGGGTCAGATTAAAATACAATCATAAGTGACTAAAGAATAGGTTTAGATATCATATACTAAAAAAATCAGGTTCTAGCTAGGTGTGTGCCCTATCCACTTCCACCACTTCTTCGTGATTTCTTTTTCCGCTGGAATCTGGTTTGTTCTGTCCCAAAGTAGGTTGTTGTTGATAGTGTCTGGTCAACGGATCCGAAGTATTATGCGTAGACAACTGTTAATAAACAGTTATATCTTATAAATGATAGCTTTTGTAGTTCTGAAGGTTTCTGTCCCATTCAGTAGAAGTATAATGAAACAAATAAAATTAGATAACTTGTTGAAATATGTAGATGACAAGAGCAGGTAGTCCAGATGTTTAAACAGGCTGCCATACATAACATTGATCACCACTTAGTGATCAATCAATTGTAAACTAGTTACTTGTTAACGGGTGATAACTTTTAACAAGGAATATTCACTGTTTACCACTACTCCACCAGGGGTAACAGGCGTAGGTAAGTAAGTAAGTAACTAATGGCTTCAATACAGATAAGCTTCTACGAAAGCTTGATCTGTTGTTTGACCATTAGATTATTCAGAATAGTTTTATACACCAACATAGCTTGTAAATGGTACTCTTTTTTGATTAACTTTTCTTTATTTTCATAGTTGAAATCATGAGTCAATTGAAGCTAGACCATCATGGAAAACCTGGAAGCATTGGTTGACCGTTTTGTCCTATTATGGGACTCTCCAAAAGTGCCCATCCACGATCCCGCCTCACGAAACTCAAACCCAGGACCCATCATTCTCGCACCAGAGCATTTAACCACTAGACCAATGGATGAGCACTTCTGAGGAGTCCCACAATAGAACAAAACAGCCGTCCAGGACTTCCAGGTTTTCCATGGTGGTCTAGCTTCAATTGATTCATGATTTCAACTATGAAAATACTGAAATCTCCACGCAAACCCCTTCTGATTTTTCAAAGGGAAACATTATAATATTCTAGTTTCTGTTTATTTTTTTAAGTCGAATTTTATAAACTACTGAAGTGTTTTTTCTGTAATCTTTCTTTTCTCTCCCTTTTCCTTCTTGAACAGACTGTTTTTATTCTACATATTGGTGGATGTCCGAATTGGGTTGATCAAATTGTTTATACTAAACTATTATGTAATTTAAATTCTAGAACTGGTCGACGTAATGCTGTTATAACTAAACAACAACCTGTTGGAAGACGTGGTTACATAACTAGAGGAACTGTTTCTGTCTCATCGATTTCATCATCATCATCATCATCATCGTCATTTCAAGGAAATCCAAAAGATGGTTCTGATCTTTTCTCTCGGCAACTTGAAATTGGTATAATACATAAAGTAGATCTAGGAAATGAACATTTAGTATGGGGAAAAATCAATTCTTTTCAAGGGAAATTAATTTCATGTTCTATGTTTAATGAAGCATTATCTGATGGTATTTGGCAAACAATTACATCACTTGGTAACTAAATTTGGATTACTTTTTAAAAAAATAATTTTGTGTGCATTCTGTCCCCATACAGCCATGATGTAAGACATTTAGTTGCAATAGATGGAATATGTTCTAGAACTGGAATTTTTAAATAATTTTTCTGGTTAGCTTTTTTTTTTAAGCGAGTTGGTTTTCTACAGTACGGGGTAGCTAACCCCATGCCCCATCCTCCTCCTTTACTCGGGCTTGGGACAGGCAATAGACCCCGGAGGTGCTACAGGCGGAGTTAACTGGAATTTAGGACGTATATTAAGTTTTATTCGCCAATCATCAACTGAATAGATCCGTATCTTAGGTCTGATTCATTTATTATTCACGTTACTTTACGAGATTCGTATTTCGTTAACGATTGTTATTTTTGTGGACAATCGCTTGAAAAGTGGAAACTCAGGTGATGGTTTTTCTTCCTTTTTTTGAACACTTAGTTGTATTCAGTCTTGAAGCCTCATAGCAACCATCCTACAATCAATTTCGATTATAGCCAATTTTGGTTAAGCCCTTTTTCGTAACTTACTTAACAGACATCTTCATTTGGATAGTAACAATTTGTATATTCTTTGCACTGCTATACCACTAGAGCACATGACGCTCTATGCGAAATGTTGACTACTTAAATATCATTCGATGACTCATACTCCTCCCCATATATTTACGCACGCAAATACTATTATCAGCCTTTGTTTTGCTTTGCTGTGCCCTTATTAAATGTGACTATAAATTGCCTATGTAATTTGCTTACTATTTGCTCGCTTGCTCCTCCGTTCGTTTCCTTCGCTAGCTCGCCTGTTCACTCGCTCTCTCGCTTGCCGCTCACTCGCTCGTTCATATTCGCTCAGGTGTTGTTAGCTTCCGAACTTGAGTCATTCGACAATAAACTGTAGTTGCTGCTATCCTTTGTCTTCTGATTTTACGCACCGTTAAGATTAGAATCATAACGGTTATTGAAGTAAACGATTAACGAATCGCGGCACTACAGCCTAACGGAGAGCTAATTGAGATAATTCTTATTTTTCGTTTCATTAGATATATTCATTACATTTTACTTCAAGGAGCTATCATATTCAATGTCACGAGGGTAAACCTCAATAATCAAATTGAATGCATTTAGTCTCAATCAGGTTGTTCTCAATGCTACATGATGATTATAGTAGACCATCGATAATATCCATTTGAATTCCAGGAATGAAAAAATTGAAACTAGTTACTTAACATGGTGGTTGGAGGTAGTCCACAGGAAACCCTGGACCTAGGTTTTGTACTATTTGGCACTCGTCACTAATATGTACCTGTAATCTTGATGGAACTGATGCTTTCTAAGAAGGACCTATTGACTACCTCCAAATACCATCTTATCTCAACATACTGCACACAATGTCAAGTCACCTAGACTAGTGGCCATATTTCAACTTGTTCGATAGAATTCAATCTGCACTAAAGAAGGACTTGACACACATGACATTGATCACCACCCAGTGATCAATCAATTGAAAGTACATATCAGTTCTACAGGAGGTCATCGTGGTCTGGAAAGCTCAGTGGTAACGTCTCTGACTGTGATGCTGGATGACATGGGATCGAATCCCTCAAGGAGCATCAGTTCCCTCAAGTGTCAAGTCGCACAAAACCCGGGTTCAAAGTTTCTTGTTGATCACCTCCAATCACCATCTCATCTCAGCATAGTATACGCAGTGTCAAGTCACCTGGACTAGTGACTACATTGCAACTTGATCAATAACATTCTATACAACAGGTAAACATTGCTGAAAAGTGCCAAGGAGCACGAAACCCGGGTCCAGGATGTCCTAGTGTTTAAGCAGGCCGCCAGTTTTGACATACATAACATTCATCACCACTTAGTGATCAATCAATCGTAACCTAATTACTTGTTAACGAATGATAATTTTTAACAAAGAATATTCACTATTTGTAAAAAGGAACACGTAATTGATTGATCATATTCAAGTTGTGGGGCGAAATAAAAGACAAAACAAAACACTTACTTACTTACGCCTGTTAATTCTCATGGAGGAGCATAGGCCGCACACCAGCATTCTCCATCCAACCCTGTCCTGGGCAATCATTTCCAGTTCATTCCAGTTAACATTCATTTCCCGGCGTAATGTCTTTTTCGACCTTTCTCCTTTCTACTCCCCTTCCGTATTCCATATTAGGGATTGCCTCATGATGCAGTTTGAAGATAAAACAACTGTATAGTTCTTTATCATTTCCATTATTTCTTTAATGAATACCAGCTCATATTAATAACTATATCCATACTTTATGTTTTTTCGACTTTATCGATTGGTTGAAGTTAGACATAAACATCGTTGGATACCGGCCAGATCATTGGTCTGATAGTTAAACGCTCGCGTGTAAGACTAATAGGTCTTGGGTTAGAATCTCTCTAGGCGAGATTGTAACTTCGCACTGCTGAGGAGTCTTATGATAGGACAAAAACATCTATTTAGTGATTCCAGGTTTTCTATGATTATCTAGCTTACATGAACTCATGACTTTCACAAAACCCCTTCTGTATAGTTCCATTACTTCTTTAATGAATATCAGCTTATAATAATAACTATATTCATAATTTATATATGATATATATATATGACTGTTTTCTTTCTACTAGGACCTTGCAATTTAACATATCTATTGGATAATGAATATTATAATATAAACAATACTACTACTAGTACTACTACTACTACTACTACTACTAATACTACTACTACCAATACTACTAATATCAGTAGTATGAATACAGATGATTATCTTGGGAATATAAGTAGTATAACAAAACTTATATTTCATTATCACGCTAAAGCAATACATTTATATCATTCTATTTGTATAGAATTAAATAGTGAACGTCTTGGTTTATCTAATTCATTTGAATGTATACAATTATTATTAACAAAAAATAAAAAAAATAAAAATCAATATTTATTGATTAATGAACAATTTTATCAAAAATATTTATGGTTTAAACATATTTATAATAAATGTACAAATTATGGTGGTCTCCCAGCAACTATATTAGGACCAAAAAGATATGGAACAATTTTAATGAGCGTAAGTTGTTGTTTTTTGGTTTTGGAATTGAGCGCTTTTTTTTTGAAGGTCATTTGTGTGTTTTTTCTTTGTGTCGCTATAGTTCAATGTTCAATTTCATTTAGTATTGATTGTTTGAATCTTCCCTGTTGATGTTTAAGATTGCAACTGGTCAATCTTTTATTGACATATGTTCATACTATGCGTATTACCTTGATATAGAAGTAATTCATAAGCATTATAAGCAAAGATGAATAGTAACTAGCAGTTGAATCCAGTTTGACGCGCGTTTCGTCCTATTTTTGACTCGTCAACTGGATGTACCTGCATCTCAGAGTTGATGTTAACTCTGGGACTCAAACCCAGTATCTTTCGCTTCAAAAGCTATCGCGTTATCCATTCGGCCACTGAGTTCTGATAGCCACTTGTTTGTGCAATGGAGTGAAGTTTAAATTCATTTAGTATTGTTTGTTTAAATCTTCTTAATGATGTTTAGGACTTCAACTGGTCAGTCTCTAATTGTCATATGTGCATACTGATTATACTGTGTAGTAATCTCAGCTATGAACATTATAAAGTTCTTTTAACATGATTGTCAATAATTATAGTAAACTTTAATTAATGAAGTAAAGCTTCAAATTTGGATAGAGATTCTTATGAATAATTTTGAACTACAATTTGTTGATTGTTTATCAATCAAAAATTCTAGATGTCTACAATACGTTAATCAATATAAAGTTTCGTCGAATATCATATGACTAAATCATCAAGTAAGAACACTAACTTATATAATCTTATCTCATTGTTAAACCAATTATGAGTTTGTAGTGCCGTGCTTCGATCATAGTTCGCTTCGATAACCGTTATTAATACCAATCTTAACGGTGTATAATATCAGAAGGCAAAGGGAAGCGGCAACTACATTTTTATTGATAATCGATGCAGACCAGAAAGTTGTAAGCACATGACCAACTGTAAGCAAGCGAAGCAAAGATGATGCGTATTGGAGATGGCTGGGAAGCCAACTCATTTTAAGCAAGCGTTAACTAACATTTATAGGCAGGCAAAAATGAGTGACAGACATATGATGAATAAGATACGAAGTGTACACATATGCGCTCATATAAAAAGTACTCAAGGTTAATAAGCAAATGATTAACAAGATCAAAAGATGACTCAATGTACAGGTGAATTGGCTTGGCCAGTAACTAGATTAAAGTATATGGGCCTAACATATGAACTGGTACTACAATATAATCTAGTTACTTAATAGTTTTACAATAAGAATAGATAATAATAGTCTATAAATAGTTCCTAGAAGTTACCTCGATCTTGAACTATTTCGGATACAACAGAAAGTTGTAATTCGCCTTAACTAAGATTTCATTCTAATTCAAGACATAGATTATTCATCATTAGCCACTTATCTAGAAAGTGGTTCATTTTTTTTTTCATTTAAAAGAAGGGGGTTTTGTGGAGATTTTAGTAATTTTATAAAATTGAAAACATGAGTCAATTGAAGTTAGACCATCATGGAAAACCTGGAAGCATTGGACGACCGTTTCGTTTTTTATTGTGGGACCAATGAAGTTCAACCAGGTCTGTTGGAAGATGTCAAATCACTGAAGATATTGGTGAATAATTGCTCAATTTAGTGGATTGGTTGAAGTTAGACATTAAAATCATCAGATGGTCTAGTGGTTAAGCACTCGCGCGCGAGACTGGTAGGTCCTGGGTTTAGAATCGCATGAAGCGGGATGATGAATGTGCACTGCTGAGGAGTCCCACAATAGGACGAAACGGCCGTACAGTGCCCCTAGGTTTTACTTGGTGGTCTAGCTTCAATTGACTCATGCTTTCAACGATTTATATCTTGTTTTAACCTATATCATAGTAAACTAATCTTTTCTTTCATTTCTTCTATTCTTTTGAAGGATTCAATCAATCAAATTGGTGGTATGGGTGTACTTTTACCAATTCTGAAATTACTTCGTACTTTTCCAACAATCGATTATGATCATCCTATAGATCCTACATTTTTATCAAAAGATGATTTAGGTTTAACTGACCTACTAATCTTTGCACAACGACGTTATATTCATGATATGAATATTGTATGCAATGGAATGACAAAAACATTATCCATATCGAATATGACTGATATCAAATCTCTTGATATGATCTCCAAGAGTACATCAAATGAGTCAAGTGAATTTCGTCCACGTTCTATATCCCTTTCGTTAATTAACACTACCAGTAGTAGTGGTAGTAGTAATAAACCAAAATTGAAAGGTGAACGAAGTAGTTTTTCTGGTACAATTACATCTAGTAAGTTTGAAGTTTAGAATGGTGTTTTTAAAAACTATTTACATACAACTACTTGGTGGATCAGTTGGATCATAGTTGAATACCGACTCAGTGGTCTATCGGTTAAGGGCTCTGACTAGAGACTGGTGGTTGGTCCTGGATTGGAATCTCGTGAGGCGGGATCGTGGATGCGCACTGCTGAGGAGTCCCATAATATGACGAAACGGCCTTAAAGCAGTGCTACCAGGTTTTCGATGGTGGTCTAGCTTCAATTGACTCACGCTTTCAACTATGAAAATACTACTAAACCTTTTGAGTAGTAGATATATATTTTCATGAAGATATAATTTTGCATATAACATTTAATGTTGGAATGTTCATATAATTTATGTGGATAACATGAACATATTTCTATATGATCTAAGTTATCTTGATGGAATTTTGTTCTCCGAGCTGGATAGTTTGATCGTGGAGTTTTTGTCTTCCTTCTGAAAAACATCATCAGAACAAACTTCAGGTAGAAGTGAAGTGTTTGAATTTCTCCACATGTGATTCACAGCTTGTCCTATGCACCTCGATGTTGATTGGTTCTTGTTGACCTTAAACCCTGTCATTTTTTATTTCTTTGTTTTGATTGTGCTGATGATATCGTTCAGAAGAACAATGAAAGCTCCAAGACCAAACCATCCAACTCAGAGAATAAAACTCCATCAAAATCAACCATCTGATCTACTAATCTTCTTCACCATCTGAAAGATCTAAGTTATCTTTTGAATTTCGTCTGTTTGTGGCTAAATAATAACACGATAAATTCACTTGGTGTTGTCTACTTGAATATTTAGTTGAATATCAGTTTCTTGTTGGTATATGTGTACACTGTGCATATTGTCTCTATATTGCCTTAATTTACAAGCATTATAAGAAAGATGGATATTGGCAAACAGTGGAATCCAGACTGATCAATTGTAGTCTCAAACATCAATGGGAAGATTCAAGTAAACAATACGAAGTGGATTTAAACTTAACCCCATTGCACAAGCAAGTGGTTATTAGAACTCAGTAGCTGAGTAGATAATGTAGTGGTGTTTGAGGCAAACAACACTGGGTTCGAGTCTCAGAATGAACATCAACTCTGAGATGCAGGTACATCCAGCTGACCAGTTCCAAATAGGAAGAAATGACGAGCGTCCTGTCTTCCACTACTAGCTACTATCCATCTTTGCTTATAATAACATGATAACTTGTATCGATAGTTATTATTACAAGATGACTAGATAACTTGAAAAATAATTCTATCTAAGAACTAACCAATTCAAATAAACTTTTCCTATTCACTCCGTTATTACTACCGTTACAATTCAGTACATGAATAGTCTTGAAACATTACTGTGATTAAATCTAAGGGTTGAATGTTCGATACCCATTGAAATCCTCAATTGGTCAATGTTGAACCACCATTGAAAACCTGGAAGCATTAGATAATCCTTATCAGAGAGTATCTATACCACCACCCCACATCAAAGGTAATCGAACTCAGTAACTTCAGTCTCATAAGCGAACACATAACCTCTAGGCTACGGAGTTGGTATCAAATAATAATAATAATAATGTCTGGTTTCAATCAATCCATTTAGTTCCATACTAGAATGTAACAACTATCCAGTTCTTTCAGATTTTCAATGATGGGAATGTGAAAACCTTTACATATCTAGGCGGCGTCATCGAAGAACATGTTGGATCTGATACAGATGTGAAAACATGGATCGGCGAAGCAAGAGGAACATATCTATAATTGAAGAACATGTGGAACTCAAAACAGTTGTTAACCAACATCAAAAACAGAATTTTCAATACAAATGTCAAGAAAGTTCTACTGTATGTGGTGGAGACGTGGATAACTATGAAAGCCATCATCCAGAAGATACATGTGTTTATTAACAGTTGTCTACTCAAGATACTTCGGATCCGTTGGCCAGACACTATCAGCAACAAGTTACTTTGGGAAAGAACAAACCACATTCCAGTGGAGGAAGAAATCGGGAAGAAACGCTGGAAGTGGATAGGACACATATTGAGGAAATCAGCCAACTGCATTACAAGACAAACACCCACATGGAATCTCCAAGGTCAAAAGAAAAACGAAAGACTAAAGAACACATTACACCGAGAAATGGAAACAGACATGAGAAGAATGAACAGAAGTTGGATAGATTTAGAAGGGAATTATCAGGACAGAGTGTGTTGGAGAAGGCTGATCGGCGGCTAATGCTTGATTGGGGGGGGGGTTAACAGGTGTAAGTAAGTAAGTTCATAATTTTAAAAAACGAACTCAATCATATCTCTGGAACTTTTGATTTAAACACTTGACTCAATGATAAAACTGAACCCATTTGTTTTTTTTTTGCTTTATAGATATGACATTGGGTAATAGTAGTATAGCTAATCTACTTATAATTGTACGTAATTTAATATTATTAAAACCTGAGAATCGTGCCCAAGTTTTATGTCCTGATTTTATGTTACCCCTTTTATATCTTTTGAAAAAAGTAAGTCATGAATATGCATAAAATAATGAATTGATTAAATGATTATATAACCCGTCATTTGGTAATTGCATAATTGAATCGCCATAGTAACTATTTTTTTATAGAGTGGCTTGCATTGTAATGTGGTCTACTTATATCTATATAAGTAATATCTAGTGATAGTCAGACATAGAATGTATTTTGGCAGAAGATCGATAAGGAACGTTCAGGAACGAAGCGCAATCGGTATGAAAATTCATGACCAATAATAATCAGAGAAGATGGATTGATATTTACAGAAGGAACAGTTAAGATTGAGACAATTGATTGTTATTTTGCAAATTAGCTGTTTATAGTATGGCAAGCAGAGATGGATATTAGCTATCAGTGGGATTCAGGACGCGCGTCCCTTCGTCCTATTTGGGACTTGTCAGCTGGATGTACCTGCATCTCAGAGTTGATGTTCACTCTGAGACTCGTATTATAGTATGGTTATCAGAATTTCGTGAGATAGTCTGTAATTTGTGCCTGAATACAATCGATTGTTCCCATTCGTGTTCTTGTTCACTACAGTATTATTATACTGTTGATAGTTAAAGTACTAAATAAGATAGGTTTAAATTTGGAAAAGATGATCATGTTTCTCAAGAATTCCTCAGGAACTCTTTGTTGACTAGTGGTAACTAATATGTAGTTCCTTAAGATCAATCATATTGGATAACAAATTTGAGTCACATAGTATAGTGATCATATCTGTTGGGGTGATCCTGGAAATTTCTTGTAATAGACAATGACAAGCACAGGAAATATTAAAAGAGTATTTTTATTCAATCAGAGTTTGACTAGAAGTTTTGCTAGAAACATCATGAAAATGAAAATTCACATGTAGAGTTTCTGATTAACTGATCACTATACTGCTACTATGTTTAGCAGCATTCCAGAATCTTCAGGAAAACCAAAAGACTTCAACTTACGCCTATTACTCCTCGTGTAGGAGCATAAGCCGCTCACCAGCATTCTCCATCCAGCTTTGTCCTGGACAATCCTTTCTAGTTCTTTCCAGTTGTTATTCATACTTTTCATATGTGATACAATCTCCTGGCTTTCCTCTTTTCCACTTCCTTTCTAGATTCCAATTTAGGGCTTGCCTTATGATGAAGTTTGATCATTTCCTTAATGTGTGTCTTATCTACTTCCAATGTCTTTTATTAATTTCTTCTTTAGCTGGAAAGGTGATGAATATAGATATACATAATCTAATTACTCAATAATTAAACAATAAGAATATATATATAAAGAATAATTGTCCATTAATAGGTCCTGGAAGTTACCTGTTCTTATGTCTTCTCTGGGATAGAACATAAATGGTAATATGTCAATAATTAAAATAAAAAAATTGGCGGAGAGTAATGTGATAAACAACAATTCAGATTTCCATTATTTAAATTTTAACCGCTTTAAATCTGACTCTATTGTCAATCCTGAACCACGTTAATGAATAACGGAAATAAATAAGTTTATGAAATTTTTGAATATGTCTCGTAGGTTGAACGTTTTATTCGGATCCTAGCTATTCGGATAACCCTAGGCTAGCACTACTCAGCGATTTGAAAGACCAGAGAGAAGATACGAGTATCAGAGAAGCACTTTACTACAAGGTTCATTTATGTACAGAAAAAAACAGGGGTTTTATATTAATTAAAAGACCTTGAGATTTCATAGTAGCATTATGTTAAACAGTCAATCAGGACCTTGTTATTTTAGTAGCATAGCTTCTAACTAATCACTGATTGGTTGGGCTCTTTATGAGCCTCTCTGGAGGCTCTGATAGAGTTCTTTGGAAGCCGACCTAAGAATTTTGTACACTCATTTATCTGGACAGACAATCAGTGGAATTAAGCGAAGAAGTGAAAGAGAAAAAAAGTGAAATGAAATGATCCATAATGGAAAAGGCGAATAAGTCAATTCAATGTAATCAAGTATGTCATCACTAGAATAATAACAATAGGCACTAAAAAATATTATTCATACTGATAAATAAATCATCTTAATCAAAGAATAGAAAACAGTTAAAAGCAACCACCGAAGTTACAAATCATCTCTATTACATTATATATATAGATATAGATATAATCTATCTTAAAGTGAATATTGTTCTTTTCATAGTTGAAAGCATGAGTCAATTCAAGCTGAACCATTATAGAAAATTTGTAAGCACTGAAAAACCGTTTCGTTCTATTGTTGAACTCCTCAGTGGCAGTGTGCATCCATGATTTCATCTCGCGAGATTCCAATTCATGATCTACCAGTATCACGTCAGATTATTTAACCGATAGATCACTGAGCCGGTATTCAACGGTGTTAATGCTGAGAAATTACACAATAGTACAAAATGACCATCCAGTGCTTTCAGGTTTTTCTATGATAGTCTAGCTTTCATTGATTCATGTTTTATAACTATGAAAATACTGTAATCTCTATAGTACCCTTTCTGAAAATTTGTTCTCTTTTTATGTTTTTTTTTTTTTAAAAATATTTTGATTTTACAGCTTCATCCTTTACGTTTTGATTCCTATGTGGTAACAACAATTCATGATCTATTCTATATTCTTATTTATCAATTACCTAGTAACAAACAATCAATATTTCATATGAATCTATTACATAATTGGTTTAATAATCCTACTAATCAATCATTATGTAATCATAATAATCATCATCATCATCATCATATATTACTTATATATCAGTTAATGTATGATTGGGATATATGGTTAAAATCTAATTCAATTAGTATATTAATACATTTACAAAAGTTAAATCAAATGATTCATTATAATAATAATAATAATCATTTATTATCAAAGCAATTATCATCAATGGATTCATTATTAGAATTACTTATAGAATATCATAAGTAAATGAATAGTTCTCTTTTTTTTGGTGATATTATGTTTATATTATAATGTGAATTGATGAAATCCTGTAGGGTAGGTTTGGTGCTACTGGTTATACGTCAGCAAAGGTATACCTGTTGTAATCTTGAACGAACTGATGCTCCTTGATACGGATTCGATCCTGTGTTATTCAGTATCACAGTCAGTGATGTTATCATTGAACTCTCCGGGTAGCAATCGAACTCCTATAGGACTGAGATGTAATCATAGTTGATTGATCACTGAATGATAATTAATGTCATATGTGTGCCAAGTCTCTCTTTAGTATAGATTGAATGTTATCGATCAAGTTACAATGTTGTCAGTAGTCTAGGTGACTTGACATTGTGTGGACTATGTTGAGATAAGATGGTAGTTGGAGATGATCAACAGGAAACCCTGGACTCGGGTTTCGTACGACTTGGCACTTGAGGGAACTGGTGCTTCTTGATGGATTGAATCCCGTGTTACCCAGCTTCACAGTCAGAGACGTTGCCACCATCGACCTCCTTTTGAACTGAGATGTAATCACAATTGATTGATCACTGAATGGTGATATAATGTCATATGTGTGTCAAGTGTTTCATTAGTGTAGATTGAATGTTATCGATCAAGTTACAATGTTGTCAGTAGTCTAGGTGACTTGACATTGTGTGGACTATGTTGAGATAAGATGGTAGTTGGAGATGATCAACAGGAAACCCTGGACTCGGGTTTCGTGCGACTTGGCACTTGAGGGAACTGGTGCTCCTTGATGGATTGAATCCCGTGTTACCCAGCTTCACAGTCAGAGACGTTGCCACCATCGACCTCCTTTTGAACTGAGATGTAATCACAATTGATTGATCACTGAATGGTGATATAATGTCATATGTGTGTCAAGTGTTTCATTAGTGTAGATTGAATGCTATCGATCAAGTTACAATGTGGTCAGTAGTCTAGGTGACTCGACATTGTGTGGGCTATGATGAGATAAGATGGTGTTTGGAGAAGGTTAACAGGAAACCATTAACCCGGGTTTCATGCTACTTGGTACTCGTTAGCAAGGTGTACTTATAATGTTGAGGTGACTGATGCTCCTTGATACGGGTTCGATTCCGTGTTACTCAGCTTCACAGTCAGAGACGTTACTACTGAGCTACCCGGTCTGTATGTATTTTAATCATATTATATAGTTCTTTATCGGATGATGTTAGTCATCTTAAAGCTGATTAATGTTGAACAATAATTTTTAGATTTCAAATATGTTATAAATTTGTAGACGGTTTTTATGAAATCAGAGAAATGTTCATTATTAAACCTGTATGTAGTAACTGAAATGGTAGTTTGATTGTATTCACGAATGGTGTATTCATCTCAAGACAAGTTGAGAATGCATGTAAACTGATCGAATAATTTGTAGGGTATTTTATCATGTGTCGTTCATCTATATACCATGAATTCACTAGTCATTTGTACCGTTTGATCAATGAACATTGTTTATTTAGTCACTTATTACTATCCCAACCTTAACGATTAGAATGTGGTCATTAGTCCAAATGAGTTAAGGAAATGTACACTAGGGTGAGATATTTTAATAGTGTGAGATAGTTAGCTTGAAGTTATGCTTGACCTAGGTTTTATTGATGTTAACTGGAATATTTCGTTGCAGACTATCTAGAATCTCTAGGGTACTGATACTCACTTTAAGATTTGAAAGAGCATCATCCAGCTTCATAGATTGCGATGTTACGACTGTGAGATCCGTTTAGCAACTAGATCAATTCAAGTGTACTGTTATGGATGTACATTAAAGATGAGTTCTTAGCTGAAAATCTGAAGCTATCGTGAATTTTCTATTTTACAATGATTTGCCAATTGACCTTTGTTCATCATAAAATCTAAGTGAGTTTTTATAGGACTGAATGTATGAAAAATAAGTTGATTTCTTTCTCAGTCAGTTAGCTACAACGTAAGACCAGGCACATATATGCATCGGTCAAAGTTACCATAACTCGTTAGCACAACAAGATGAACATCGAATTCATAGAAGTATTTAATTTAGTGGTGGTAATATCTAAAAGAAAGTTTGTATATAAGAGCATAGTACAGAAAGAAAGACAGATATGATGCAATTTTAATCTCAACGTTTAAGGGAAGATAAAGAGTGTATACACCTACGCCATTTTGATCGATTCTGAGTCTTGTTTTACAGAGTCTTCAACCATTGGTTACGATAATCGCGTGAACCCCAACCAAGTAGTCTGCATCTACCAATATGGCCCCGACTAGAAGTTAGTGAATTCAAGCACTGATGTCATATTTTGATTTGGCCGCCCCTAACTTTGTTCCATTCGTCTGCAACACTAGTCAGCACTGCACATCATGTTAGTCGGTGGTAGGGCGTGCGTAACACGTGGCCCAACCATATCAGTTGATGAAGATTCACAACCTCATCAACTGATTTACCTTCATTCTCTAAAACCTTATGTCTAACCTCACTATTACTAACCCAGTGATCCCAGCAGATGCGAGCAATATTTCTAAGACATCTGTGGTCAAATAATAGTAACTTACGGGAATCTTCTACTCTTACTGGCCACGTTTCACAGCCGTAAAGTAGAACAGAACGAGCTGCTGCACAGTATACTTGTCGATTAATTGATAGAAGGATATCTCGCCTTTACCCATTGGTGACGTAACTTGTTAAAGTCAAACAAGCTTTCTTTCTATATTTTTCCATTATTGATTTATTATTATGTTTTTCGTCGTTTAACTTTTAATCTTATTCTTTTCTAGTCATTTAGATTCATGGTTAAATGATCTATCATCATATACTACTGATAACCTATTCAATATTCCTACAATGACTACTACTGATATAATCAATAATATTGATCAATATAAATTATTGATTTCCAATCAAATAAGAGCACAAATTTGTAAATTAATTGAAGTAAAATTAATACCACGGACAAAAATTATTGATTTAATGAAGATTATTGATTTTATTATTAATTGTCCAATGATCTTATTGGTAAGTTCGAGAATATTAGTAATGATGATGATCATTATAATACTCGTAATATAACTATGAGCGGCGTATGCTCCTCCACGAGGGGTAACAGGCGTAAGTAAGTAAGTAAGTAAGTAATATGACTACCGTATGAGGTTTGTGGAGGCTGGGCAAGACTATAATCTATGAACGAACCAATCAGATTGAAGATAATAGGTTTTGGATTTTGGCGCGAGATTCATTCATACTTTTGTTCATTTTAGCTGATGTCAGTTCGTGATAAAAATCCTAAATCTAATTCCTCTTCATGTAATCCTAGTTATTAGGTGGAGATTCTCAAACTGATTAAGGCGTCACTCGAATGTCGTCCATAAATTATAGTCTCATCGAATTATCTTCACAAGTTTCATTTGGTAGTAATAATAATAATTATGTGCTCAATAATAGGTCATGCTGAAAGGTAATTCGCAGAGTTCCAATGAGAAGCTATGATTAGTAGAGTTCAATCGAGTTAGGTATGAGGCCCTTACTTTCAAACAAGATTGTAAGATACTTGTGTAACATCGTTAAATGACTGATATTATGCATTTAGGCTGTTTATTACTGGCTCAATATTCCAAATAACAAGGTTTTATCGCGAGATCTGAAGGTCCTAGGTTCATTCCTAGGCAGGGTTAAGGATAGTCATTTTTGAGGTGTCCCTTGAAAGTGTTGTGTTGGGTTGTTTACATCCACATAAGTAGTATATGACGATAGTCATGTATAGAATGTATTTCAGTAGCAGATCGGAAACGAAACGCAGTTGGTACGAAAATGCATGAACAATAATAATCGGAGACTATGTACTAATATTCGCAGAAGGAACGACCAAGATTTAGACAATTGATTGATAGTTTGCGAAATAACTGATTACTGTATGATTGTCATATTTTATTGCGATAGTCCGTAATTTTCGTATCAAATACATTCGATCGTCCACACTCGTGTTCTTGTTAACTAAACTACTACTATTTATAACATTATAAGCAAAAATGGATGGTGGCTAGCAACGCATTTGCTTCAACTGACTGTTTCTTACGCATGACGCGCATGCAACTGATGCAAAGACTTTCGTCCATGCACTTCACGTTATATACATAAAAGCACTCTCAGGGCGGGTCGATGGGTTACCTCACCCTAGTATTTACTACACAATTTTTGACCATTTGGTCTAGGTCTCTAATTTCATTTAACATAGGACAGACATTTCAGCTTACATACATGTTGCGAGCCTACGCGCTTACTCTTTGCATATACCTACTTACACAAAGTACACAATCCGAGACTTATGCAATTCATATACATAAGCATACAGATCGAGTAGCCTGCAAGATTTGGCGAGCCCCGAGTTAGAACCCGAGTAACACATTGTACAACAAATTGATGGGTTAGTCTAATGTCTACTGATCAGTCGAATTAGCTAACAGAGTTGATTTCGCTATCCAGCAATTTACACAAGGAGGCTTTGAGTCTAATTTTGTTGCCATAATAAATGATAATCAAAATTAAACACTATATTAAACATCAGCACGATCATTATTTATCTTGGCACAATGTATTTTGTAATAATAAATTCCAAATGCCCCGGTACGGCAGAGAGTTGGGCGAGTCCGCTGTCCCTCTTCAAATGCTCTCACATGGCCACGCTTATACTTTCTCTGCCAGCGAAATTCTACTCACTACCTTTTTGTGGCAGGGGTATTGTTTAAGAAATTGAGAAGACGAGTTGGTAGATACGAAGGGTCGTTGATGACCGGCTACCATGTGATCGCATCTCCTTACGATGCTCCACTGCCTTGTGGATCAGATCTTTAGGTCAAAGTCTTTAAGTGTTGTTCCCCCCCCTTAGACATTCTTTTGATAAAAAAGACCTTCAATATTCTTTTTTTCCATTTTAGGTAAAGGATCTAATCAATATGTTAGATCATTGTTTTGATCAAACTAATACGAATGATCAATTTACATTATTAATTTATGAATCAGATTTAATTGTTAAATTGTATAGTTTATTATTAAAACCAAATTATAAAGTGAATATTGAAACTAAGAAATTGGTATTAAAGGTAAATCAGTTTGAATTTGTGATCATTATTATTAATGTCCAAGGTATATTCATGGGTAGTAGGTATGTTATTCTATCATCAAGTAATTAAGAATGTTTATGGTGGTTGAGTTACACTTTTGCACCCTTAAATGATCTGGTATATTTGAAGGTGGGGATAGTCAGCTCAATCTCTCCAAATGTTTCACATGGGCACAAGTATACAGTCACTACCAGGGATTTCCTACTCATTGCTTTTTTGAGGTGGGGGTATTGTTTATGGATGCGAATATCCGACACTTTGACAGGGTTCGTGAAGATGGAGGACATACTTGAGGGATTTAGAGGATATTTGATACATCCTTTTACTAATGTTTATATATTTAAATAAATAAATGAATAAACACATTTCACAGAAGGTTATTTCATATTTTCTATCTGTATCAATATGAATATGATATTTGGAATAGCTATTTTATTGAAAACTTAGCACCAGAAACTTTGGTTTAATTTGTTGATCATTTTCAACTTAGAAATTAGAAGATTTGTAGAGCTGGTGCTAACTTCATAGTTGAATTCATAAGTCAACTAAAGCTAGACCACCACGGAAAACCTGTACGTACTGGACGACCAATCTGTCCTAGTATTGGACTCCTTAGTAGTGCGCACCCACCATCCTGCCTAGCGAGATTTGAACACAGGGCTTACCGACGTCGCGTGCGAATGCTTGACTTCCATGCCATTGAAGTGGACAGCTTCCAAAGGTGTTAAAGTCTAAATTACACCGATCCACGATAGTCCACCATTTTCCTTCAGTGAGTTACTATCTCATAAAAGACCCGGTTGAACTCTACTGGTCACGCCGTCTTACTAGAACTTCAGCAAATACCTCTTGAAACCGGTCACTAGTGAGCATATGATGATGAGGTCATGGTTTTTTGAAAATTTCACAAGGCAAGATCGTGGATGTACACTGATCAGGAGTTTCATACTAGAACGAAACAGTCATCCACTGCTTCCATGTATTCAATGGTGGTCTAGCTTCAATTGACTCATCAATCAAAAAAAAATACATTAGTCTAGGTAACGAAACAATGTATTACCGATGATTGCAAAAGAAAGAAAAATAAGCAACAACTGAAGATTGACAATCTACTTTAAAAAGACGAAACTTAAAGACATACATCTGAAGAAATATTAGAATTTGAGATCAAGGAGAAAATAACAAGTGAATATATCTATTTCATTATGAACCAGTTCTAAGCCATATCATCAACATTAGCTAAAGAAACAATCTAATCACTTTATGGATTCTATTTTGTTTTGTTTTTGTCAATATTTTATATTTGAAATCATGAGTCAATTGAAGCTAGACCACCATGGAAAACGTGAAATCACTGGACGGCCTTAAAGCCCTCGCTCGCGAGACCAATAGGTCCTGGGTTTAAATCTTGCTAGGTGGAATCGTGAATATCCATTGCTGAGGAGTTCCACAATAGGACGTAACAGCCATCCATTGCTTCCATGTTTTCCATGATAGTCCAGCTTCAATTAAATTCTTTACCAAATTCATTTCGGATAGTTTTCAATACATATTTTTCTTTAATTTTAATTTCAGTTTATTCATAAATTAGCTTTATCTGATCGAGTATCAGATAAATATAAGTCTCAATTATTTCTTAAAGATTGGAATGGATTCAGTTCATTGTTCAATAATAATTCAAATATATCAATATTATTACAAGATTATGAAATTGTTAAAATATTCTTGGATCTAATGAAACGTGGTATGTATTCTTCTATATATATTCAATGTTCTATTATGTCAGAAGGGGTTTTTGTGGAGATTTCAATATTTTTCAGTGTTGAAACTATGAGTCAATTGAAGCTAGACCACCATGGAGAACCTGGAAGCACTGGACTGTTCGAGACTGATAGATTTTGGGTTCGAATCTCGCGAGTGTGAGATTATGGATGTTCACTGCCACTGAGGAGTCCCATAATGGGACTAAACGGCCGTTCAGTGCTTTCATGTTTTCCATGGTGGTCTAGCTTCAATTGACTCATGCTTCTATTATGTCATAATGATATTCTGCAAACTGAGCAAACTCAGTGACCATTGCTTGCTTGTATGCTTCTCATTGTTGTCAGGGGGTTGCAATTGATCAGTCTCTTGTTGTTGGCATATGTCTATCTTGTACGGATATTGCCTTAAGTCATAAGCTTTATAAACAAAGATGGATGGTGGTGGAGAAGATTTGTATTTCAGGTGGGTAAAGTAGACTTCTGTCCGAAGTTTGTGCTGATGATATCGTTCAGAAGGACAATGAAAGCTCCATGACCAAACCATCAAACTCAGAGAACAAACCTACACAAAAAAGGATAGTATTTGATCTGGATAGTACTGGGTTCAAGTGCCGGAGTGAATATCAATTCTGGGATGCAGGTACATCCAGTTGGCAAGTGTCTAATAGGACGAAACACACTTCCTAGATTCCATTGCTAGCCACCATCCATCTTTGCTTATTCACTTATGAGTTTAAAACCCGTTCTGTTAATCTTAATTTTGGTTTCATAAAATTGTCGAGTTATTAAATCTTGGGTATTGAAATAAGTGCGAGACTGAAGTTCTTGGGTTCTATTCCCGTATAAGAGATTGTGGATACGCACTGCTGAGTGGTTCCGTACTAGGACGAGAAGCCTTACAGTGCTTTCAAGTTAATAATCATGGTCTGACATAGATCAGTTCATGATTTCAATAGGGAAGAAGTTATTTATGCAGCTTGAATTCATTGTTCTTGAACAGAATCGATGAAATCAAGTAATATGAACCAATAGTTTGTATCGTTTATCTTAACAACTCAGACTATGTCGACTGTGAAAAGTTGTTTGATCAAATTATAATATTAAATGAGATATTATGGAACCACCTACATGAGGTTACGTTTAGTGTGTATTTAAGGAAGGAGTAATTAAAGATGGTGTACAAAAGAAACGAAAGTTTCTTTTATTCCAGGATAATCTGAGATAATTTACGATTCACTGTAAAAGGAGTAGTAATGCTCATTATTAAAAATACAAAAAAGACAGTGACTGGAAAATAACACAATGAGACATCCAGACATCAGCCATACAATAAGCACATGTGATAAGCCAAGATGTGACTTTGTTTTCTTAAGAATGAAATACATCCTGTTGGTGGGAAATTATGGCTTAAATTTCTTAGTGTACTATTATTGCTCGAATCAGTTCAGCTGTTTAGACTGTGAGGGTGGTACCTATCGAAGACATTAGGAAATAGTCGCACAATATCATGGATTGGTTGAAGTTAGATATGTACACCACTGGATCAGGGGGTCACTGGTGCGAGACTGCAGGTCCTGAGTTTGATTTCCAGTAGCGGAGTTGTGTGTGTGGAATACTGAGGAGTTCCATATTGGGACAAACCATCCATCCTATGCTCTCAGGTTCCTGATGATTATCCAACCACGATAAAAATCTATTTTTTAACTATCTACTATCTGATTCAAGTAGCCGATTGAGTTGGGACATTGGAAGTTTCTTTATCATTATCCGAATGTGATACTTTTCAATGCAAAAAGAAAGTACTTACGAAGTAATAAATTCCTGTAAATTCGTTCCAACGAAATCAAGAATCGGGTTTACATAGTATCAAAATGCATAATTTCCTAATTCAGCTTCAAGTGCATATTATCGAGGCATAGAATAAGAATTAAACTTGAATGTAACATTCTTCAAATATCCTCTGCTTTTCAATGTTTCTCCAGGTGATTTAAGATTATAATGTTACTGTTTTCAGTCAATTCATGATAATTGAAATCTTGAGTCAATTGAAGCTAGACCACCAGGGGAAACCTAGAAGCAATGCACGGCCGTTTCGTTCTATTGTGGGACTTCTCAGCTGTGCGCATCCACGATCTCGCCTCGCGAGTTTCGAGTTCAGGACCTACCAGTCTCGCGCCAGAGCCCTTAACCGATAGACCACTGAGCCAGCATCCGATGATGTTTATGTCTAACTCCAACTAATTCACGAAATTTGAGCAACCGTTCACCAATTATCTTCAGAGAGTTGTTATCTCACAACAGACCTGGTTTGAACTCCACTGGTCACGGCTTCTCACTAGAACTCCTGGATTTACCTCTCGAAGTCAGTCACTGGTGAACATATGGTTATTATTATTATCTCCACAAAACCCCTTCTGATAATTAATGATAAATCATTATCTTTTTACCTGTATATGACTGTTTCAACTTGTATGGACTTGTTATATCGACTGTGCCTGCCTGGATGCCCTGTTTAATAATACATGACGTGATAATCCTCGCCAATCAGACATTAGTGAATTATCGATCAGACCAATGATACACAATAACCGTATGATCAGTCTTGAATACTTATCAGTCCTGCTTTCTGCCTAGCCCAGCAAGTTAAGTCTAGAACACCAATAACAGCCTCTGCAATGTGAATCATTATTCACAAACATACTGGGTTTGTATACCAAACAAACTGACCATATCGTACCATAAAATAGAAAATAACATGTGTACAAGATTTAGTCAAATGTGGTTGTGAATAGTGGGGACAGTAATTAATAGACTGGGTATAACTCAGGAATGGTAAATCGTACAGTTTTAGTCTATGGGTCAAAATAAAGCTTATAATGAAAGGAACATGAATGTGAATAGTTCAGTTGCTTAGCAACGATACAATAGGAAATATACATATCACATTGGTCTATAAATAGTCCTCAGAGTTACCATTCATAATTCTCCACAAGATACAACAGGACTATTCATTAATAACCTTTAATCCTCTTTTCTAATCCTACGAAGAGGAAAAATTCAGTCTTATTGTACTTTAGAAATTGTAAAACTTCTATGTAATATGGGACACAAGTTAGATCAATTGATCGGATTCAGAACTAATGTAGATCATATTCCTCTTAGACATGTCATCAAAATATACACACCTTAAGAAAAATAGAATTCTTATATGAATTATGTACACTTCTGAGGAGTCTCATGTTAGAACGAAACTGTCGTTCAGTACTTCCAGGTTTTCAATAATTGTCTAACATTGATTGATTCATAATTTCAATCAAAATAATTACTTGAATCTTTCCATTGATGATGCATATATGCATACTGTACAATACGTACAGTATACTGTACGTATTGCCTCTATATTGCCTTATGTCGTAAGCATTATAAGCAAAGATGAATACATGGTAGCAGTGGAATCCAGGACGCGCGTTTCGTCCTATTTAGGACTCGTCAATCTGATGTACCTAGATCTTAGAGTTAATGTAGACCAACAAGTGGCCATGAAGACTCAGTAACTAAGTGAATAACGCAATGGCGTTTGAAACAAATGGTACTGTATTCGAATTCCAAAGTGAATATCAACTCTGAGATTCAGGTACATTCAGCTGACAAGTCTCGAATAGGACGAAGTGAAGATCGTCATGAATTTCCTTACTAGCCAATGTCCATCTTAGCTCAAAATAATTATTTCTTAATCATTTACTTTTAGGTCCATCATATGATATATTGGGATTGTTACGTTTAATGGATCTATTGCATCAAAGTCCATTGAAATTTCGTATTTTAACAATGAATACCTTTATGGATATTTTTAATAAATCATCAAAATATGTTGTTGAAGTATTAAGTCAATTACCAGCATTCATGGATTCATTTTTTCGATTATTGATCAAATGTCCTAGAGAGTAAGTGTTCGTAGATGTTATGACATTATGTATGGCCTGTTTAGTTATTACGTAATATGATCACCGATTAGAGCATCGACTTATTGACCAGATCAATGATGCCTAAACCAATACGAGTAGCCTAGAGTCAATTCTGAGTTCTTGTTGAACCTCCAAGATAATAGCTTCTATCGTAACTCGATCAGCTCAGTCCAACCTCTGCGATATGAATAATGTATTTCAAACATACGCAGGAATATGAATATACATATAATATAGTTACTTACTAGTTATTCAATATCTATGTATTTGAACACATAAACATTGGTACAAGGGGACACCATATACATATGCACCACACAATAACAATGAGGTCAATAGTAATTATCAGTGATTTGTGTGAGGGATGCGATACTGAACGGGTTCCAAGATCGAAACAGGTGGTTTTCTTAGGAGGCCACACTCGGAGTCTTCGACCTATAGGTCTAATCCACAAGTCAGTGGAGTGACGTAAGGAGATGCAGTTACTTGATAGCTGGTGACCAACAATTGGTTCAAACGCCAGTTGTTTCTTCACGATACTGGAGCCCATGTGCAGCATCAGTTTGGAATCAGGGTTTCTCCACTACCCTAGGTGGAACCTGCATATCCACGAACCCAGTTAAAGTGCCGGCTATTTACTTTTCATCCTATGAATTTTGTAAACAACACCCCCGCCTTGAGAAGGTAGCGAGAAGGACTTCCCTGGCAGGGGCTGTATACACATGGCCATGTGAGAATATTTCGAGGTATTTCCTGGAGTTCTAGTGAGAAGCAGTGACCTGTGGGGTTCAACCGGGTATTCTATGAGATAGTAATTCACTGAAGACATTGGTGGATATGTCGCTCAATTTTGTGGATTGGTTGAAGTTAAATCTTAACACCGTTGGATATCGGCTCAGTGGTCTAGAGGTTGGGCGCTCGAGCGCGCGACTGATAGGTTGTGGGTTCAAATCTCGTGAGGCGAAATCGTGAATGCTCACTGCTGAGGAGTCCCATGCTAAGACGAAACGACCGTCCAGTGCTTCCAGGTTTTCCATGGTGGGCTAGCTTCAACTGACTCATGCTCCCAACTATTAAAACTAATATTCAATTGTTAAATAATTTATATATGAAATTGGTGTATTGGTGTATTACCAATCAGTAAGGAGATTTTCGGAGGTTGTAGTATTTTTATCTATTGAATTCATGAGTTGATCTAAGCTAGACCGTCATTAAGAATCTGGAAACATTGGATAACCGTTTCGTCCTAGTATAGGATTCCTCAGCAGACCACATCCACAATAGCTCAATCAATCAATCAATCATCAAATATGTCCACTTTTAAATAAACAATGAATCTATATGCGTATTATTTAATGTTGAACCCTAGTTTATATGTCATTTTTTATATTTATACATAGGAAAGTTCATCAACTTGATCGAATATCCATATCTCGATTTGGATTAGCTAGAAATCAATTACCACAAAAACATTTAAGTGAAATTCATTCAAAGCGTCTAGAAGTAAGTTCTTTAATTGTTCTTCTTTTCCACAAAAAATACAGTTGTCAACAATTATTCTGTAGTGAACAAGAACACAGGCAAGAACAACGAAATGTATTTGAATACTGATTGACAAAACATCTTAGTAACATCTAAGAACTATACAGTAAAGTACTTCATTTGCGGGTAGTTTTTGTGTTAGCTTCGTACTTGTTGGGACCTTACCGCCGAAGACGGATATCCGTGGGATAAGGCGAGGTGTGCATTTTTAGGGTCGACTTTTCCCAACCCCACCCCTCCTTGTGGGAAGACAGCATCGCTGTGATGCTGGTTATCTGAAGGAAACACCTTACTGCTGTCACACCTCTGTACAGTCAGCAGTACGACTTCGCCTTCGGACCTTGGGTTTGCTGCTTTCAGTCTTACCGCTCCTCAACCGACCTGCCTAGCATGATAGGACGTTTAAAAACGATTGTTCGAGTCAGTATAGCTTGATTGGTTCATCACGATAGACAAGCCCGACCTCCACGTCAACGTAGCAGCAACAGTCGGGTCAGATATTACTTGTTAGTTGAATGACAAATTGAAAGTTGAAATCAGTCATTATTTTAATCTTCGGCAGTCTACTCGAATATCTGGGCTACGTGTTCCTGTCATTTACATATTTCAACAGGTTATATGCTTTGTTTGTTTGTTTGTTTTGAAACATCACTTCGTCTATTAATCGCGCGATTTGAGAAAAGTTTACGACCTTTCACTTTACAACTTGCAAAATGTACAATCATCATCAGATACATCGTGGTCTCTGGCAGGTCAACATGCATTGAAAGGGATAGAAAATTATTCGTGTATTAGTTTAAAAAACCAATTGTCATATATGGATCTCGCGAGTGAGGGATCGTGGATGCGCACTGTTGAGGAGTCCCACAATATGAAGAAACGACCATGCAGTGGTTCTAGGTTTTCTATGGTTGTCTGGCTTCAATTGACTTATGATCTTAACTATATAAAATATTCAGATGTGAATTTGTGAACTGCCAACATGTAACTGGAGATCACTCAATATTTTATCACCAGGATTGATCAAGAAACAAGGAATGGAAATTTGTTGAAAGATTTTGTGCTGAGATTTCTATATTGTACCTAATATATATTATTGAATAGATTGTTGAGTTTTGATTGAGATTATGAATTGATCAATGCTAGACTATCAATGAAAACTTGGAAACACTGGATGACCCTTCCGCCGCAGTATGAAACTCCTAAATAGCGTGTGTCAACGATCCCACACCAAACGAACTGGAATTCAGGACCTTCAGTCTCCCGTGTGAATACTTCACCTCTAGACCGCTGAGATAGGATCCAACGATGTTGATGTCTAATTTCAACCAATCCACGATATTACACAATCGATAACGTTAATGATAATAAGTTGCATCACTTTGAAAACAACATAAAAACGAGGGTTGTGGAAACTGTTGAATTTAGATAAAATTATAAACACGTCTAAGTGATACAACCTTTGAAAACATAAAAGCACTGGATATCCGTTTCGTTCTAGTATGATACTCTTCAGAGCTGCACATTCACACCCCCTATCATTGTAAATCGAGTACTGGATCTTTGAACCATTGAACTGGGATAAAGTGATATGCTTCTAAGTTTTTAATAGTTATACAGTTTAGATCTGTTTTTGATCTTAGCAAAACTGAACAACCTCTTAAACTCTCGTTTCTATATTGTTTCCAAAGTGATGTGACTTGAAATAGTGACGAATTTCAACTTACAATCTATTATTGTTTACTTAATCAACTAGCATTACCCATGATTCACTCTCTCATCGCCATGTTGTTGTTTTTTTTTCCTTCTTTTTAGTCAACTAATGATTCTGGTCATGGTAGTTCCATAAATTCACAAAATGATGATCTATACTCACCAACTTCATCATTATCACAAAATAAAACATCAAGAGAATCTTCTTTGTCAAATAGTGAAGTAGAATCTGTTTTCAATAGTTCATCTAATAGACATATGGATTATTTGAAAGATGTCAACATATTAGATTCGACTATTATTTCAAATCGTATTGCAACTAATCGACATCCAGTTTCAGTATCAAATCATTATAGCATAGAACAAACTTTATCTATTCAATCTTCAATTTCTCTTTCTAGTAATTTTCAACACCAGACTACTGATAATAACAAACATAGTAGTATAAGTAATTCACAGATAATATTAGAAAATGATGAAATTCTAGAAGATAATTTAATTCAATTAACTATTAAGTGTTTACATGAAATTCTATGGATATCTAGTCAGTTAGAACGTTGGCATTTAAGTACAACAATTACAAATGATGATCCATGGGTGGTAAGTTATCAAAACTCTTTCTTTATAATAATCACATTATCAGTAATTCAAGAAATTATCAGTAGGGGATTTGGTGGAAATCATTAGTCAATTGAAGCTAGTTCACCATGGAAAACCTCGAAGAACTGAACGGCTATTTCGTCCTATAGTGGGACTCTTCAGTAGTGTGCATTCACGATCCCAAATCGAGAGATTCGAACACAGGAACTATAGGATATTAAAAAACATTAAACTTGTTTACTAAATTTTCCTTTTTATAATATACTACTCATCAAGTTAATCATACTAAAGACAATTGTTTAATTAGGTTATTTTAAATATGGTACACAGTTAGTCGGATTTGAATTCCCCGCTAACGAGAACAGTAACTCTCTTGATATCAATAGATACATTCTGTTGTATTATGAGTTAGTTAATATTTCTCTTTACTACTGATCCGTGTACTGTTAAGAAAAGGATACATTATGCTATGCAGGATATTAAAGGCTATTTATGGCTGGGATACGTGTTATGTATATCCAACCACCAACTGCCCCGACGTGCAATGTTTCATGTCATCGGAATAGGTTGGAGGAAATTTAGGGGTGGCCAGACCAAAACGTGGCAGAAACTCATGAAGTCACTGACAAGTGGACTGAGCCATGTTGGTAGGTGTAGACTACCTAGTTGGGGTCCTTGAGATGATAGTAATCGATGGTTAGAGACCTTGATTGACATGGCTCAAAATCGTTTGCAATGGTGAAGGTGCATACATTCTTTGTGTTCTACCAAATTCTGACCCTCTGAATTCTTTATATCTCTTCCTTTTTTTCTCTTTCCAAGTTTATTTCACTGAGTTATACTCTTTGAATAACATCTTCAAACCATAATCCTTCCGATTACTGCTTATACTCTTACTACTTCTACCATTATGGGATTTGAATGGACAACTGCATCTCTGTGCTAATGTGTTATGGCAACTCGAACTGATGTACGTACGTACGAAGTTTGACGTTGTGACTGACTGATTGACTGACTACGCCCATATAAAAAATAGTCAGGGTTAATAAGTGAATAATTAACAAAATCAAAACATGATTCAATATAGATAGGTAAATCGGCTTGTCCAGAAGCTATATGGGCTTAACATACCGACCAACACTACAGCTTCTACTACGAATCAACAACTGAATCTTTGTGTTAATGTGATATACAACTCGCATTGATTTACGTACGTACAAAGTTCTACGTTGTGACTAATTAACTGACTGAAAGGCTATTTATGATAAGATTATAATTTTTTGAATACCTTTGAGCGGCGCTAAAAAGACTTTAATAGTATCCACCTAATAATCAGGACCAAATTAGGATTATAAACCTTTGTAAGGAATAAGGATTAATATTTACAGTTGATAATTAAAAGGTAAGGAATTGAATTTAGGATTTTCATCACAAACTAACATCACCTATAATGTCAAAACTCTATTAAGCCAAATAGATAAATGAATTTTGCACCAAAATTCATGACCTATTATCTTAAATCTGATTGATTAGTCCATAAATCATAGTCTCATTCTATTTGTTGATAATAGGATACATTCTATTTATTCCACGAAGCATATATTTATTCACAGATAGTGTATTCTTTGATAGAATTAGATGTAAACATACTAAAATAAATGACTTCTATCTTTCTTTTATTCAATTTCTAATAGTTTTCTATACTATTGTAGTGAGCAAGAGAACGAGTGAGGACAATTGAATGTACTTTAGCATAAATTACAGACTATCTCACTAAATTCTGTTAACCATATAGTCAACATTGTAAGCAAAGATGGATAGTGGGTAGTAGTGGAATTCAGGACTCGCGTTTCGTTTTATTTAGGACTCGGCAGCTGGATGTACCTGCATCTCAGAATTGATGTTCACTCAGGGACTCGAACTCAATACCTTTCGCTTCAAACGCCATTGCATTATCCACTTAGCTACTGAGTCCTGATAGTCACTGGCTTGTGTAATGGGACTACCGTCCTAAACATCAATGGGAAGATTCAAACAAACAATACAAAGTGAATTCATACGGTCAACAGTTAATTTGCAAACTATCAATCTATTGTCTCAATCTTCACTGTTCCTTCTGTAAATATCAGTCCGCCTTCTCTAATTTCATTGTTCATGCCTTTTCCTACCAATTACGCTTCATTTCTGTTCTTTCCTTATCGATCTTCTGACAAAATACATTCTATGTCTTACCTACACGATATACTACTTATGAGGATATAAGTAGACCACACTACACTATGTCTTCATTGAATTGATATTCTTCATAGAGGTTCTATCATCAACTAAGACTTACTATTCATCTAGTATACATCATTAATAAGTTCTATTTGATTTATTATAAATAGGGATATTATAGAGCAATAATATCATTTATGGAAGTCAATAGTCAATATATTCTTATTAAACCTGGTTTTTGGATAATTCAACGATTATTTGAACTCATCATTTATTCATTAGAACAATCATTGCCAAACTATAGTAAGTAACTCTTTCAAATTCATTCATTTCATTACTTTTATTGATTTATTTATTGTGTTATGGCTATAATACCCCACGGGTGCTCAGATCGAAGCAGATGGTTTTCTTAGGAAGTCACAGCCCGAGTCTTTGACATAAAGGTCTGACCCACAAGGCAGTAGAGCATCGTGAGGAGATGCAGTCCCATGGTAGCCGGTGACCAATAATCGGTTCTTAAGCCATTTGTTCACTCAGGGTACTGGAGCCCATATGTACCAATGGTTTGGAATAAGAGCTTTCCAACTCTCTTAGATGGATCCTCCATATCCACGAACCCGGTTAAGGCCTCTTACTTACTTACTTACTTAATTAATTAAGTCTGTTACCCCTCGTGGAGGAGCATAGGCCGCTCACCAGCGGAGTCGGTTAAGAGCTTTCATGAACATTTGCCTCTCATCCTCTCAATTTCGTACACAACACATGTGGTGGTACGTTAAGGCAGTGAGTAGGACTTTCCTGTTAGTGTCTATATATGCGTTGCCAATATAAGATCATTTGGAGACAGAGAGCTGATTCTTCCCACTTTCGGCCGTACTATAGCATTTAGGATCTTACTATTTCCCATAATTTTTAGCTATGATGATAATTTATTCATTGTTTATCTAATTTCTTGTTAGAATATTTCCCTACAGTACTTGACTTATTCTACTATACTTTGACTTTTTATTATAATTTACCTTTCTTTTCTTTTCAGATCAGAATTTATTATTTCCAGGTGCAGTTGATGGAGAAAAAGTTCGAAGGGTTGTTCATTTATTTATGATGTTTCTAGTTGATACTACTTGTAATCATAAGAGCTTGATTGATAATGAATATCGTATAGAAGTAAGTGGATATTTATAGTTCTATGTTTGTATATGTGTATATTGATACCTATACTGGTAACTAAATGGACGTTTATATCGACTTACTAAGGATGTCATTGTTAATTGATACTGATTAGCGTTTTTTTTTAGCGAGTTAGTTTTCTACGGGATGAGGGTCTTTAACCCCATGTCTCAACCCCTCTTTTATGTGGGCTTGGGACCGGTAGTAACCTCTGGAACAGGCTACAGGCGGAATTGTTAATTGATATGTAATCATTTTAAAGTTAAGACATACATTATAAGCAACTTTCAGTTTTCAGCGATTCTACGAGTGACTTTGAGAACAGCCAATGAGAAAACAACCAATCAGAATTCAGCTGTTGAAAATTATGGAGATTTCAAGGCATTGAAACCATTAATCAATCCGAAAACTGATGAAGCTTAAAAGTCTGAAACTCTAACTCATAATTCTAACTCATAACTGAAGTAATTAGAGCGAAGGTTATGAAAATGAATGTATTAAAGTATGAATAGACAATTATTACATATGGTTGAATTCATGAGTCAATTGAAGAGAGAGGACCATGAAAAACCTGGAAACACCGGTCGGCCGTTTCGTCGTATTGTGGGACTCCTCAACAGTACGCATCAACGATCCTGCCTCGCGATTTTTTCATAGGCTTATTTTCAGTGTACGTGTAATAATTACGGTCTAAACATTTTTCATGCGTGTCCACATTACTCCCATATTTTTGGTATGTGTACACAAGTAGTTGGGTCTGCAAAGTAGCATTTATGGACAATGACTCGATAGAGGTATCTCTATATGTGAATGTATCTATACATTCTCAATTCATCAATGTGAATAGTTGTACATGGTTCTACATATCTTCTTAGTATAGACATCAGTGTTCAAGCGTTTCTATCCCGACTTTTTGTAAGTAAGACTTGTTTGTAGTTTGGTTCCATACTTCAAACAACTATGGATAGGGATAAAGAATGAACAACTATGTTAGCAGTTAACCATTCAACCTTTATACTTCTGCTTTTGTTGTACCTTCTTGCATCTATTTATACTATTTTATACTATTTAAAACGAGACATTCACAATCAATAACACGTTTATACGTTTATACTGCCCCCAAATACGGCCGAGAGTGGAGAGAGTCCACTCTCCCTCTCGAAATGTTCTCACATGGCCAGCGAATATATAGCCTCTGCCAGGAAAGTCCTACTCACTGCCTTCTCGTGGCGGGGTGTTATGTACGAAAATGAGGGGACGAAAGCGAATGTCCGGCACTTTAACCGGGTTGGTGGACATGGAGGGTCCACCTATGGGAGTTGCAAAACCCTAATTCCAAACCAGTGGTGCACATGGGCTGCAGTCATGTCATTTCTTGATCATAAATCATATAAAATACAATTTCTTAGAAGAATGATCTCTTTCGCAGATGCTACACTATTAAGTCGTCTTCTAAACTGCCCGATAATTTGAAATTCCACCTAGAAAACTCTAACTGTATTGTCATTGGTTCACTAAAGGTCATCAGTATAATATTGTAGTGAATGAGAACACGACTGGGGACAATCGAAAGTAATCTCACTAAAATCTGATAACCATACAATAAACAGTTAATTTGCAAACCATCAATTAATTATGACTAGATGGTGTTTGTAGGTGGTCAACAGAAAACCCTGAACCCTGGTTTCGTGCTACTTGGTACTGATGCTCCCTGATGAATTCGATCCAGTGCCAGTTAGCTTCACAGTGAGAGACGTTACCACTGAGCTATTTAGGCTGTGAAGCTGAGTGACGCGGGATCAAATCCATCAGGGAGCACCAGTTCCCTCAAGATTATAGGTACACCTTGCTGACGAGTGTCAAGTAGCACGAAACCCGGGTCCAGGGTTTCCTGTTGACCATCTCCAATCATCATCTTATCTCAACATAGTCCACACAGTGTCGAATCACCTAAACTAGTGGCCACATTGCAATTTGATCGATAGTATTCGATCAGCACCAAGACGGACTTGACACGCATATGACATTGATCACTACCCAATGATTAATCAATTGTTAACAATCAATTGTCTTAATCTTCACTGTTTCTTCTGTAAATACCAATCCATCTTCTCTAATTTCATTGTTTATGCATTTTCTTACCCATTTCGTTCCGTTTCGATTCTTACCTTATAAATCTTCTAACGGAATACATTCTATGTCTATCCATCACTATATACTACTTATGAAGGTATATAAGTAGACACCATCACAATATCACAATCTTATCCATTTTTTCCTATTCTTCATCTTGTTAAATACTTCTATTATTTTTTTTCTTTTAGTTAATGGAAGCTTTACTACATTTATTACAAGAATCATTACTTATCTGGGAATTGAATTCATCTCAATGGAAAGAAGTACAAATATTAGTGATACATTTACTATTATGGTGGATTACTAATAGTAATTATATACAATTACGTTTATTTATTTATTTATTAACTCAATTACATTATATCATTTGTCAATTTGAAAATAGATCATGTTATGAAGAAGTAAGTTAATTATTGTCATAGTAACTATTTTGTTGTTATGACTTTATAAAAGAAGGTTGTTGCTAAGTTGTTGTGATCTTATGTTCGGCATTTTATTACATGATGTGTTCATCAATCGAAATACGATTTACCTTATCTTAACACTGTGCCAAATCAATGAGGTTAAATACTAACACTACTGGATGCCGCCTGGTTAGTGGTCTATCAGTTAAGTGATCTAGCGCGAAACTGGTAGATCTTGGGTTGGAATCTTACGAGGCTGGAATGTGGATGCGCACTACTGTGAAGTCCCACAATGAGACGAAACGGCCGTGAAATGCTTCTAGGTTTTCTATGGTGGTCTAGCTCAAATATATAAAACCAAATTAATGACATTCGATCGGTATGAACAGTCTAGCATCCTAATTGGTTCTTTGTCTATCTAGCACTTCCAATTTAGTCCAGTAAACCAATTACAGTTTCTACTATGAGAATCATTTGTTTCAAGCATACTCGGTTTATATACGAGACAAACAGACAAACCATATCACATCATATCATAGAAAATAATATTTGTACAAGATGAAACCAAATAAGACTGTGAACGTGGGAGACAAGAATCAATTAACTGAATATAATATAGTAAGTAATTATAGATAGTTTTATCCAGATTAAAGGATTAAGGATTTGATTTATTCACCTAAGCTATAAATCATCTTCATTATTTCGACTTTCGGATTGTTTCTTCAAATTTTTTGGTAAGCATTTTTGGCTGATCCCATTGTAATGTTCAGATTTAGATAGATTTGAGCCTAACTTGAGAGTATATTGTGGGCTAGGATGGTGTAAGGGTTGGTAAGTGAGATTATCTGAAAGAAAAAAAGAAAAAAAAAACAAAACAATGAGCCTATAATTCAGTCAGCACATACAACGAAAGCAATTGATAACGATGAGAAATAACACGAGAGTGAGATTAAGACAATCTAATAATCGAAACTAGAAGTTGATAGTGTACCTCATTCAGTTATTCAAATTTCTTGATTTCACAGTTCTCTATTCATTCATTTACGTGGTAATGATTCACCAGAAAGTTATAACAGATAAGGGAAATATTCCATTTTTTATCATTAATTACCAAGCTTACTCTTTTAATCTCCTATTGTCTAGATGGCATTTCTTCTATACCGTTTGGATAAAGTTATTGAAATATGGTCAAATCTTGAAGAAACCATGACAACTATAGATGATATACATAAAATGGAAAAAACCAATGAAATCCTCAGTGATCATTTAATTGAAATTCCTCTTCATAATGATGAAAGAAATGTAAATAGAAGTATCCCTTCTGAAATGTATTTCAATACTAATTTTAACAATGAAAATATATCCCAAATGAATACCAGATCTCAATGGCATAATTTATTTTTATATTTAACTCCAGTTATATTAAAAATATTTAAAAATCATAATATATCATTAGAAATGGAAAAATGGACACCTAATTTACCAAACATGACATCTGATTTTTTTGAAAATTTCAAATTTTATCGTTCTATACCACAAGGTGAATGGCAATGTTATCTTGAATATCATGTAAGTTGATAAAATTGTCTAATTTTCTATAAGCTACTTAAATGATTTAAGTAACTAAATTATTTAATGTAAAATATTTAATCTTTATTTAAAAATACATGCATTATATATCTTTACATTTTTATTTTGACTCCATAAAGAGCTAATCCATTTTCACGACTCCATATCATCATATTATTGATTTAACTTTTGTAAAATTCACAAATATTAGGGGTTTTTCTATGGTGATCTATCTTAGATCGACTCATGAATTCAACTATTGTAATTATTACAATCTCCACAAACACCATTAGTGACTGACTTCAAGAGAAACTTTATGGAGTTCTAATGAGAAGCTTTGTCCGGTGGAGTCCAATCCATGTCGGGTAGAAACATTTATCTTAATCAGACAGTAGATGAATGGTTGCGCAAGATCAAGAAGTTTTGGAATTTCTTAACAATTGGGGGTATACTCGATCAAGCTTGTACATTCCTATATCTGATAATCTTGTTTCTGACCTCAAGACCTTCTGTGATCCCTTGTTTCATAGTGGTATATAATATCTGATAGACCTTTCGACTACCTAATTGTATATAGGAGACAGCCTTTATGAACAATTCATTCACTTTAGGTAAGGAAGATTACCATATTTCGATCAATCGACTATCTTCATTCCTTTGGGATGTATCAAACCAATTGATTAGGTTTTGTATTCTCAATAAGGTGTGAGATGTTCTGAAAATGATAAACTATTTATACTGTAAGTAATTTAGTTGGATTCACGAGATCTCGTACTTCTGAAGAATTTCTAATTGAAACGAAGCTGTTGTTCAATGCTTCCTACTTTAAGATGATTTTTCAGTACATGTCAGTTCGTAATGAAAATTAATCTATTACATGGATAAGTATATGTGATGATAACGTCTCGTACGAGAACGCTTCACGTCTATTCCATTGAGCCAGCACCTAACGATGTTAATCTCTAACCCTTCATACTGATAATAATCTTTTGCTAACCAGTGACTAGATTCAAGATGGAATTCCTAATGTTCTAGTGAGGAGCGGTTATCAGTCGAGTTCAATTCATGTCGGATGTAAGAGAGTTATCAACGTCAGATAATGCATGAAAGATTGCAAGAGATCAAGGATCGATTAGAGTTAGACACTAACACTATTGGATGCCGGTAAGTTCAATGGTCTAATTATTATTATTATTTAAACACATAAATATTGGTACAAGGAAGCATCAGATACATATGCGCCGCACAAATGTCATTTGATTTGTGTGAGGGCTGTGATACTGCCCAGGTGCCCAAACTGAAGCAGGTGGTTTTCTTAAGGGGCCACACTCAGAGCCTTTGACCTAGAGGTCTAACCCACAAGGCAGTGGGGAATCGGGATGAGATGCATTCCCATGGTAGCCGGTGACCAACGATTGATTCATACGCCATTTGTTCCCTCAAGATATAGGAGCCCATTTGCACCATTGGTTTGGAATGAGGGTTTCCCAACTCGCCTAGGTGAACTTTCCGTTTCCATCGACCCAGTTAAAGCGCCTGACATTCGTTTTTCGTCCTTTCAATTTCGTAAACAACAGTGATGTAACGAGAAGGCAGTGAGTAGTAATTCCCTGGTAGAGCCTATATACGTGTGGCCATGTGAGAGCATTTGGAGGGGGAGAGTGGACGCTCCCAACTCTCGGCCGTACCATGGCATTTTAGGGTGTTCAATGTTCTACAC
Organism: Schistosoma rodhaini; assembly: GCA_944470415.2. Classification (NCBI taxonomy): domain Eukaryota; kingdom Metazoa; phylum Platyhelminthes; class Trematoda; order Strigeidida; family Schistosomatidae; genus Schistosoma; species Schistosoma rodhaini. The sequence goes on from OX104038.1 coordinate 46,159,221, forward strand.
GTGAAGCGTTCTCATATGAGGTCGAAGGTTCTGGATTAAGGACAAAACAATCGTCCATTACTTCCAGGCTTTCAATAATGATCTAACTTAGATAAACTCTTGAGTCAAACTAAAATTCTTATAAATTCCTATTCTGATAAGTAATATAGGTTATCGTTGATGTAGGTTTGTTCTCTGAGCTGGATGACTTAGTCGTGGAGTTTTCATCGTCATTCTAAACGACATCATCAGTACTTATCCCTTTTTTGTTTATTTCAGCTTCAACCAATAGCCGAATTCTATACAACTCAATATATAATAAGTATAGAAACAAATCAAAATTTATATCATTCAAAAGCTAATGAAGTTATTAAACAATCACGTTATCATCATAAACATTATTTAGATAATTTATCATTCAATCTACAGTCATATCTATTATCTGAGTTATCTGACAGTTCCATTGAAACATTCATCAGTTCATACGTTAGTCCATCGAATCCTGAAAAGGTAACTAACCCTTCTGTGTCAAGAACAAGACAACGTATGACATCATTGATAACTTCAATGGATCTATCACAATCATCTATGAATAGTAATAGTAATAAACAAGTTAAAGAAAAGAGAAAAGAAAAAAATGTTTATTATCCAACAAAAATACAAAAATTAAATCAACAAATGAATTATTGGCATGCTTTATCTTATCGATTAATGTATACATCATTGAATGCTCCATGGTTTATAAGGTAAATATTATTGATTGTTTATTTGATTGAATCTTATCAGAAAAGGGGTTTAAAGCTTGAGTCAATTGAAGCTAGATCATCAGGGAAAACCTGAAAGCACAAGACAGCTGTTTCGTTCTATTATGGGACTCCTCAGTAGAAGTGCACATCCACGATCTCGCCTCGCGAGCAAGATTCGAAGCCAGGACCTATCAGTCTCGTGTTAGAGCACTTAATTGATAGACCATTAAGCCGGCATCCCATGGTGTTTATGTCTAACTTCAACTAATCTTATCCCCATCAAGTTATAACTGATTAGATTAACTTATTTACTTACTTATGTCTATTAAATCAATGATTGTTCTTGTTGTTAGAAAAGGGGTATCAGCCTCCGAAGGAACTTGGCTTTCATCATAGGATGTTATGACTCTCTTGTAAATGAAGACCTTCTAACTTCTAGGGTAGAGTTTAATGGTTTAAATTAATTTTTTCTGGTTAGTGCTTTTTTAGAGAGTTAGTTTTCTACGGGATGGGGTCGCTAACTGTTACATCTTGATCTTTGATTCTTGTTATGCCGCGTACTACTAGACTACTTGAACGATTGAACCCGCAATGTCGCAAGAGAGAAGACAGAAGACTAGTAATTAGGAATTTTATTCCCCAAAACAGTGTCTAATATAGTACAAAAATCTCATGTATTTATAGTTTTTGGCTGAAAGTAAATCATCGTTTTGGACAGCCAATAGGCACATAGGGAGTCATTCTTATCCATCCAATAGGGAAGCTACACGTCGACTTTCTACAATGTTCCCCTAGTGGTGATTAGATGGAATGTCTTCGGCTCTTTCTGGGCTTTTTGAGGCTTCCTAGAATTTGCCAACGAGCCATCCTTACACTAACCCCATACCCAACAACTCCTCCTTCATCCAGTCTTGTAACCGGCAGTAGCCTCAGAGAGGTTTCAGGAGGAGTAAATATAATTTCTAGCCTTTAGCCAATCATTTAATTGGAAGCCTTATACATAGACTCATCCTTAGTTATGTGCATAGGTACGAATATGAATTTCAACTGAGTATATATAGCAACCTTGGATCAAAGAAATATATAAAAAGGAAGCTTATAATTTAAATCTTTTTAGAAGCTGACAAAAATCTTGATACAATAAGAGATTTGATCAACAATCATCAGGTTGACTGTCATTCGTCGACGGATTTTTTTTTAGTACGCTATTTTGTTCTTCCCCTAGAGACGTTTCTATCATTGTATAAATAAGCTTGATTTATGTGCTTAGTGACCTCGTATTTTCTGGATGCTTGTAGAATATATTCTCGATGCCTCATCAAAACTTCTTGATCTAGTTTAGCAGAACCGGGGACAACGGATTAGAATAGCCTAATGTGTCACTGTGTCTTTGACCTTCATTCCGTTTACCGAGTAAGTTTAAGTTCAGAAGGGGTTTTGTGGAGAATTTAGTATTTTCATGGTTGAGATCATGAGTCAATTAAAGCTAGACCACCATGGAAAACCTGGAAGCAGTGTAGATTGATAGGTCCTGGGTTCGAATCTTGTGGGTGCGGGATCGTGGATGCGCACTGCTGAGGAGCCCCATAATAGTACGAGTTGGCCGTCCAGTGCTTTCAGGTTTTCCATGGTGGTCTAGCTTCAATTGACTCATGATTTCAACTATGAAAAGTTTAAGTATTTAAAAGAGTATTAGATCTGTGGTTTCCAGTACTAACAGTCATGCAATTTAGTAGTAAAAGACCTTCTTATTAATTGTCTATAACCACTTAATCTCTGACACACTGTATAGCTGTTTTATAGCTTAATACCGTCCATTGAAAACTCGTTTAGCAGGGTTCAGTCAATGATTATGTTTAAATCGGTACAAATATCCATAACCTATTAGTTTATTGAATGGATGGCTGGCTGGCAAACTCAAGAAGCTCAGAAAGAGTTGAAGACGTTCCATCCAATCAGCGCTAAAAGAACATTCTAGAGTGTTGACGTGTAGCTTCTCTATTGGATGACTAAGAAGGCCCCCTTATGTGCCTATTGGCTGTCCGAAATCATGATTTACTTTCAGCCAAAATTTATAAATGCATGAGATTTTTGTATTATATTGAACACTGCGTTGGGAATAACATTCCTACTTACTAGTCTTCTGTTTCCTCATTTTGCCACTTGGGAGGATTCTAGCCTTCGATTGTTCAAGTATTACACGACATATTGAGAATCTAAGTTCGAGATATAACATTTATCAAAGGTAGCTAATGGAGAATTTATCAATTCTAAATTAGTCTTCATTACACAGTGACACAATCTGTAGAAACAAACAGCTGTTTCGTCATAGTTTGCATTTTTTTTAGTAAGGGGCATTTATATTCTTGAATCGAAGAGCTTCATGTTCTTCATGATGGTCCGAATTCATTGGATGGTTGTTTCGATTTCGTTTGGGTTTGTAGATAATTTTTTTACATACTTTACTTACGTCTGTTACCTCTTGTGGAGGAGCATAGACCGCTCACCAGCATTCTCCATCCAACTCTGTCCTGAGCCTTCCTTTCCAGTTCTTTCCAGTTGTTATTCATCCTTTTCATATCTGTTTTTATTTCACTTCCCATTATGTACCTAGATGATTTCAGGAGAGGAAGATATGAACAAGTGTTTCGCTGGTTTTATGATTGAAACAAAGAAAATCCTATCAATGGACAAAAGTATAGTCACCGATCTATCAGTGGTTCACATATCACAGTTTAGTCTGATTGGGGAAGTTTTTGTTCTCATACTTGACCTTACTTACTTACTTACTTACGCCTGTTACCACTCGTGGAAAAACATAGTTTGCCCACCAGCATTCTCCATCCAACTCTGTCCTGGGCAGTCCTTTCCAGTTCTTTCCAGTTGTTATTCATCCTTTTCATATCTGTTTTTATTTCCCGGCGTAATGTGTTCTTGGCCTTCCTCTTTTCCACTTCCCTTCACCATTTCAAGTTAGGGATTGCCTTGTAATGCACATTAGCGATTTCCTTAATGTATGACCTATCCACTCCCAACGTATTTTCTTAATTTCCTCTTCAGCTGGAAGCTGGTTTGTCCTCTCCTACAAAAGGCTGTTGCTGATAGTATCCGGCCAATGGATGTTGAGTATTTTGCGTACATAACTGCTTATAAATACTTGTACCTTCTTGACGATGGATGTAGTAGTTCTCCACGTTTCAGCTCCGTATAGTATGACTGTCTTGACGTTCGTATTGAAGACTCCGCCTGTAGCTCTTCTAGAGTTACTGCCGGTCCCAAGCCCAGGTAAAGGAGGAGATTCGGGCATAGGGTTAGCGACCCCATCCCGTAGAAAAGCTAACTCGCTAAAAAAAGGGCTAACCAGATACTTACTACTTATGATGTAATCTTTTCAAAGGATGATCGTTTATAGTAAAACGATCTTCTGACCATAATCTTTCTTATAATGGTCCTATTCTTCTGTTTTTTTTATTTTTTGAACTGTTAGCTATCAAAAAGTTGAACATTGGCGTTTATGTGAACTAGAAACAATATGTCGTATCCGACCGAAATTAGAACCAAATATACATTTCAATTCACATCTTAATGCTAGCGCTAAACGAGATGGTTTATCTTTGACAAATTTTGTACGATCACGGATGAGACCTCTTTCTGTAGGTCATTATAATCCTAATACAACATTGTCTACGACATCCATTTATCATTCATCATCTACATTGAAAGCTTCTTCTAGTGAAAATAGTTTAGAAACTTCACAAGATGATATGGCAGATACAAATACTGATGATGAATTTTATTTAATGAGACAAATTATTAAACGTCCTCAACTATTAAATCAAACATCATTTGAAGAAAATGATCCATCAACACCAAATAATGATGAGATACATACGGACAATGATGAGTTTTATCTAACTGATGATCGGCGTGGTACATTAATCCCAGATGAATCTTTAAAAACTCCGTAAGTTGTAGTTTTGTTGTTTAGTTTTGTGTTTAGTATGTTTTGATAGTATTTTAATATCACTGATAACGAACGGTGATACTGAAGGTTTGATGCCTATATGGCCCCCAAATACCCTGGTATGTCAGCTCTCCCTTTTGAAATACTCTCACATGGCCACGCGTATATAGCCACTGTCAGGGAAGTCCTACTCGTTACCTTCTCGAGGCGGAGGTGTTGTTTACCAAATTTAGGGGATGAAAAGCGAATGTCTGGCACTTTAGACGGGTTGATGGACATGGAAAGTCCACCTGAGGTAGTTGGAAAACTCTGATTCCAAACCAATGGTGCACATAGGCTTAATATGTAAACAGATGTATAGAATTAAAATAATAATTCTTCTCATCAGTTCTTTACATTATCCAGCCTATTCTCTGTAGAAACTCTTCAATATGATTGTTGAGTCGGCTTCCGGATAACTCTAACAGAGCCTCCAGAGGCTCATAAAGAGCTCTAGCCAATAAGAATACGATGGAACATTCTAGAGTTCCAACGTGGCGTGATACTATTGGTCGGTATCATAATATGTCGTTAATGGATTGGCTAACATCTATAAATACCTATGATTTCCCTTTAGTAAAGTGCTTACCACACACTTTGTGCCTTTTCTCTGGTCTTCAAGTCGGTGTATAGTTCTAGCTCGGGGATACGGAACTAGCTTAGGGAAGCGAATATAGCGTTCAATCGGCCAGACGTAACAATGATGAAACAAATTAAATGGTTATAACTATCAGTTAGTGAAGCTATCAAATAATAAGGGTGAGACTATAATTTATGGACATGGCAATCGAAATTGTTTGAGGGATTTCAAGGTCACGGTGTGCTGTGGGTTACTTAGATCACCACCCGTGTTCTGTTCACTATAACGGAACCAATGTCAGTACCTCATGCTCATATACGGTCAGTTCACAGAGGATTTTAGAGACGTGACAACTGAGTGAATACAATAAAATGGGACTACTAAGAAGTTTTTTTATTTGTAATTGCGGTAATTAAATGGCTTGTGGACCTTGTGCAGACTACCGTGATGATGTTATCTTTCTATTTAATATGCGTTGGAGGAAGAAGTCTTCTAAAAGAGGAACTTATTTTGCTCGATCAAGATCGAAACTAAGACAAATTATAATAAGTGCTGCGAAGTGTATAATAAAAACACCGGTTACATTGGCTGAAATATTCGTTGATGTCACTGAAGCTTCGGCTGTTCAGTGGTATGAGTATTTTAGAGATATATGCGTAATAAAAATGACAAGCTTACACAACCGGAGTACACACAAATATTATTGAAGCTATGTGGTCAAGGCTGGAAGAGTTTTTGCGACCTTATCCTGCTTTCAGAGACCGACTGTTATGGAGCCATATGGATCAGTTCCCTTGACGTATGCATTACGATTTTAAAAACTTTGAACCTCTTTCTAACCTTAACAAGTTTCTGAATCATGTAAAAGAAGTGAATCCACTCTAATTCTTTAGTTTTCGACAATATATTTTTACTCTATGCCAACTGCTTTCTGATTGGTTTATATTTATCAAGGTCACTCAAGAATCATTCAAAGGTCATCCATAAATTTTAGTCTCGCCATTCGTTTTGTAAGTAGTATCATATTATCAAACAAAAATAATTGGTTTGAAATTTCTTGAAACTCAGTAGTTACACATTAGTACTTTAATATAGTTGCTCTAAAGTAAGTGAAATAATGGAAGTATATTAATCAATGATTCATTTGAATGTTCAAACATCACTAAACATTCTTGCATTTAAATAACTCTTTGTTGATTCTCATGAGGCGGGATCGTGGATGCGCACTGCTGAGGAGTCCCACAATGGGACGAAACGGCCATCCAGTGCTTCCAGGTTTTCCCTGGTGGTCTAGCTTCAATTGATTCATGATCTCAACTATATGACATAACTGATAATCATGGTAATGAATATACAATAGTTAGATGAAATGTAATTAAGATATATGATATGATAGATTAGATCTAAATTCTTAGCTCACTGCTGAGGAGCCCCACAATAGGACGAAACGGCCATCCAATGCTTCCAGTCAGTCAGTCAGCTAAAACGTAGGACCAGGCACACACATGCATCGGTCCAAGTTGCCATACCTCGTTAACACAACAAGATGAACACCAGATTCGTAGAAGTAGGTAATTTGATGATGGTAATATTTAAAAGAAAAATTGTATTTAAGGATATAGTATAGGAAGAAAGACAGATGTGAAGCAATTCTAATCTTAAGGCTTAAGGGAAGATAAAGAGTGTATACACCTATGCCATTGTGATCGATTCTGAGCCATGTCATACAGTCTCCAACCATTGGTTACGAAAGTCACGCGGACCCCGACCAAGTAGTCTGTATCTACCAACATGGCTCAGACTAGAAGTTAGTGACTTCAAGCACTGATGCCACGTTTTGGTTAGGCCGACCCTAACTCTCTTCCATTCGTCTCCAACACTAGTCAGCATAGCGCGTCGTGGTCATCGGTATTCAAGAATACGTAACACGTGGCCCAACCATCTCAGTTGATGAAGATTTAAAACCTCATCAACTAATTTACCACCATTCCCTAATACCCTATGATCGATTGTGAGCCATGTCACCTAGAGTCTCCAACCATTGGTTACGGTAGTCGTGCGGACCCCAACCAAGCAATGCCTTCACGTTTTCCATGGCGATCTAGCTTCAATTTTAACTTATGATTTCAAGTATTGGAATCAATTAAAGTTTCAGTTGTTTCATTATTAATATCCATTTCTTCAGAATGATCTCATTCAATTCTTCAAACCCTTCACCTGAAGATACAATCAATGATAATATATTCAATTTTGAACCATTGAATAAAGTTAAAATATCCAATGATGAATCATTTACGACATCTACGTCGTCTACGTCATCATTCGATAGATCTTCCACATTGAATACATCCAATTCTTTCAATTCCTTATACCATAACAACTATCAACAATCAGTTGTTAATTATATACCACAAATTCAAAAAGGTAAAACTATTCTATTAAGTGTTAATGCACAATTAGTGATAGCAATCAAAGTAATCCATGGGATATTAACATTAACACAAAATCGTTTAATATTTGATGCATCAATGAATAATTTAATGTATGATAATGATAATTCTATGAATACTAACAATACTACTTATAATACTACTCAATTATATCTACCACGTGGGTATAAAATTATGTGTGAAAAACAAGATGTCAAAGATACCAAATTGAATGATTGTAAGTTATAATAGAATTAAATGTTATGTATTATATGGATCGTATTCAGTTGTTCTTGTTGTTGTTACTATGGAAGATGTACATTGGAAACATTAATCAAGAGTTTCGTCCTACAGTTAGACTCTTCAACAGTGCGCATCGATGATCCTTATAACAAACGGACTTGAAACCAGGATCTTTGGTCTTGTGCAAACACTTGACCTTTAGACTACTGAACTTACAGACATCTAACTATGTTAATGTCTAACTTCAATAGATTCATTGTCTTGGTCAGCTTTTCACCCATTGTTTGAGGTTGATAACTGTCTCACATCTGACACGAATTGAACTCGACTGATCACCGCTTCTTACTAGAACATGAGAAGTTCTATCTTGAATCTAGTTACTGGTTAGCATATGATTATTATCAGTATGAAGGGTTGCTCAAGATAATGGATCGATTAAAGTTAGAGATTAACATCGTTGGATGCTGGTTAAGTGATCCAGAGGTGAATTGCTCGCAAGAGAGATCGAAAGTCCTGGGTTCGTTACCTTGTGCTATGGGTTCATTAATGCTCACATCTGAGAAGTCCCACACTGCGACGAAACAGTTGTGCAGTGATTCCATGTTTTCAATGGCGATCTAGCTTAGATTGACTCATAAATTCAACTATTTAAAAAACCCAGATATTTTGAAGGAAGAAGCAAACTAATCAATCTAAATATATATATATATATATATATATATATATATATATATATATGTATGATACCAGTATTTCACCATGTTTGTATTTTGTTTTAAAGAATGTTTCCGTATATCTACTTCACTTCATTGAGCAAGCCATTGTCTATCTAAACTCAGTAGATAAATGGATTGCTCAATGGCATTTGAAGTAAACAGTACTTGTTTGAATTCAAGGAGTAAATATCAACTATTGGATACAGGTACTGTGGTGTGAGCTACTTATATCGACATAAGTAGTATATATTTTGAGTAAGGAATAGAATATCTGATAGTAGAAGATTGAAAAGATCAAGAAAAGAAGAAAAGAAATAAAAAGGAAATTGGTATGGAAATCCAGGAACAATGAAGTCTGAGACAATTAAAGAACATTTTGGAAATAGAGTATCATATCATAGTTTTTGTATTTTACCAAGTAACGTTGTAATTTGTGCTCTATACATAGTTGGTTATTCTCATCTATGTTCTCATTCACTACAGGCGCATCTAGCTGATGAGTTCTACATTAGATGAAACGTACATCTAGGATCTCACTGCAAGCCTCTGTTTATATGTACTTGAATGATCTACTAGCTAATTTACTCTTTATATTTTCATTGATTTCACTTTTTCAGTCAAACAAATATTCTATATTCGATACAATTGGTCATTATCTAAATTAAGCGAGATTCACTTACGTCGTTATAATCTACGTCGTTCAGCTATTGAGATCTTTTTTGAAAATAATTCGAATTATTTTTTTAACTTTGAAACTAAAGTAAGTTGGAATTGAGGTGGTTTCTTTCATATTTCCCTATTAAATCGATAGTAAGTGTCTAATACTGTTGAAGTTGTAACATTTGACATAAAAACTTAGGGATAGAGGGGGTCATTTACTTACTTACGTCTGTTACCCCTCGTGGAGGTGCATAGGCCACCCACCAGTTCTGGTTAGCATTTGTTCAGCGAGTTAGTTTTCTACATGATGAGGTCGCTAACCTCATGCACAACCCTCCTCCTTTACCCGGGCTTGGGACCGGCAGTAACTCTATAAAATCTACAGGCGGAGAGGGGCTATTTACGCAACTAAAATTGATGGATTTGAAATAATGAGATCAACGGTTTAAAGAAACCAAACAAACTGAACGATGGTTTAACATAGAACTCCAAGATACGTACCACTGAAGCTTCAAGTCTTCAGTCATATATATTCGGATTGTCTCACAGATCTTAATTTAGGACGACTAGTCTTTTCAAAATAGTTCAAATCAACAGTTAGTTTTTCTGTGTAGTGTTACCATAGTTTAGTATATTCGTTTTGTACCTTTCCCAACATAATTAGATGTTAGGCAAAAAAGTATATCGTGTTAGGTATTGACAGTTTATAATTGTTTAACTTGTCAGATAAGAACTGTTAATTGAAAAGTAAAATTATCACGAGCCATTCGAATGTACCAGTTTTTATTTTGGCGACAGATAAATTAATTTCTATTATCATTTTTAACTACTTATAAGTAGGCAAACGTTTTGTACAGAATATTGTGCACAAAATGTCGTTATTTTTTTTAGTTATTTATTGACTGAATATTTTCTAGATTAGTCTGTAATAGTTTCTTTGAAATCCTTAAAAAAACATTTGAAAACTTAAGGGTATTATGTTGAATGAACATTCTGCATCATAGTAAATGATATTGCATTCCATACGCATAGTTTCGATCAAATGCAGTCCTAAAAACCAAAGAAAAGATTCAAACAAACAATACCAAGTGAATTGAAACTTCACCGTATTGTACAAGCAAGCGGCTATCAGAACTCAGTAGCTAAGTGGATAACGTGATGGCGTTTGAAGCGAACGGTACTGGGTTGCAGTCCCACAGTGAACATCAATTCCGAGATGCAGCTACATCCAACTCACCAGTCCCAAATAGGACGAAGTGACGCGCATCCTGGATTCCACTGCTAGTTACTATTCATCTTTGCTTATAATTAGGTAGTTTTGTTGTCTGAGCTGGATGGTTTTTGATTGTGGAGCTTTCATCGTTATTCTGAACTATATCATCAGCACAATTTTTAAGTGTAAGTGAAGTGTTCACATATGGTTCATAGGTTGTTCTGTAGACTTGGATCAGACGAATGATGAAAGCTTCACAATCAAACGATCCATATCAAAGAATAAAACTCCGCTAAGATCATCTACTTTATTAACAAATTTTCTTTACTATTTCATTTTAACAATTAGATTCGTAATAAATTCTATTCAATTATTATGAGTTTACGATTACCGAGATTAGTTTATAATCAAGGTCGTAATCCTAGAGAAACACTTAAATTATCTGGACTTACAGAAGTAAGTTATCATTGCATTCATTGAATTTATCTTAGTTTTTATTTCACTTAATTTCATCAGCTTACCTGGTGCTGGGTTCAGGGTGATTAGGAATGCTTTGACCCCGGATGGAGGCTCACCATTGCACTTCGGTGGGTTGAAACTCGAGACGAACCCTAATCGGGTGCGCTTGGGCGTGTAGTTTTTGTCTGTTTATTGACTAAGTACCATTGAATATTGACAATGTAATTTGATCTAATGGTTTTGGATTCAAATTAATGTTAAGTCATGAATCGGTCTAATTAACGATATTATGTAACAGTTATACATTACCATTTGTGATTTCTATTTCATTTCTAATATAGTCGAATACAATTTTTCACTATGGTAATTTAGATGTTGTTGAAATACAATGCTGAAGAGTCTCAAACTCATGAAACAACTGTCTAGTTTTGCCTATTCTGATTCGCTCCCCAAATGGCTTGGTACAGCCGAGAGTGGGAAGAGTCCGCTCTCCCTCTCGAAATGCTCTCATATGGTCACGAGTATATAGCCTCTTCCAGGGAAATCCTACTTACTGCCTTCTCGTGGCGAAGGTGTTGTTCACAAAATGGAGAGGATGAAAAGCGAATGTCCGGCGCTTTAACCGGGTTAGTGGACACGGAAAATCCACCTAGGGGAGTTAGAAAACCCTGATTCTAAACCGATGGTGTACATGGGCTCCATTATTCGGACGGAAAAAGTGGTGTATGAATCAATCATTGGTCACCGGCTTCCACGGGACTGGATCTCCTTACGATGCTCCACTGCCTTGTGGATCAAACATTTAGATCAAAGGCTCCGTGTGTGACCCCTGAATAAAACCATCCACTTTTACTGTTTTCATATGAGAGTATATGTGTGCAATACTTATCTCATTCATTGCATGTCTGTAACTTGTATTTGTGTGACTATGAATAACAATTAACGCTTGAATAAATGTAGTTGGTTTACATACCGTCCCCACTCCGTGTCTTTTCGTTTCGCTCTATTCGTTGTGATTCTCTGATTGTCTGTTCAGGTCAACGAGTGTACAAAATATACGTGTTTAAACATCCATTCTCGTATTTGACATATTTAATTTCGTTATTCACCAACGCGAGTTAAGTCGATAATTATATACAAGGGTAGCCAAGATGTATATTTTGACAACAATCATTCATACGATATAACTGAAGTCAGATCCCGGACCACAAAAATGATGAGCCTATCGACAACATTGTCCAATTTAATTAACATCAAAATGAAGGGTCCTGCAATCTACCTTTAACAAAAATTATTAAGGATATATTTCGACGTGACTGCGGCCTTGTGGTGTATCGGTGATCACTTCGAACTTTGAATCCGGCAACCCTAGTTTAAATCTCGGCGATTTCTTGTGATGTGTGCACTTATATCCCGTTAAATCGGGATAACTAGACGAATGGCTTCAGGAGGTGTATCCTGGAGTTTCAGTGAGAAGCAGCGATCAATGTATTTCAATCAGGTCTGTTGTGAGATAGTAACTCATTGAAGACAATGGGGGATGTGTTGCTCAATTTCGTGGATCGGTTGAAGTTAGACATTAACACCGTTGGATTCCGGCCGGCTCAGTAGTCTAATGGTTAAGCGCTTGCGCGCAAAACTGATAGATCCTGGGTTTGAATATCACGAGGCGGGATCGTGAATGCGCACTGCTGAGGAGTCCCATAATAGTACGAGTTGGCCGTGCAGTGATTCCAGGTTTTCCATGGTCGTCTAGCTTAAATTGATTCATGATCTCAACTATTAAAATTACTATTAATATTCACAAAACCCCTTCTGACAATAAAAAGATTGTTCTTTTTCTATATTTTTAGCGTTGGGTAAATAGAGAAATATCAAATTTTGAATATCTAATGCGTTTGAATACAATAGCTGGTCGAACATTTAATGATTTGGGTCAATATCCTGTGGTAAGATGAAGATGATGGTTTGAATTTAGTTTGCTTCACATACTGATATCAAGTACCTAGAAACACAAGATTCCTAATTTAAGAGACTTGGAAACTGTGGTCCTAGAAACTCGTGCATGGGGTTGCGTATTGTCAAGTACCCCTCTGGTTTCTGGAAGTTCTTTAGCAGATGTTAGTTTATGAATCAGTTTCAATTTATAGTCTGTAAGGTATATAAGTCATATAGAAGTATACTTTATGCATTGAAATAAGTTGTAGGAGATTAGATTAGGTTGTTAGCTTGATGTGTAAAGCTAATTATTGAGTCCCTACTTCAAGACATCACATGTTTGCAACCTACGTCTGAATGGATTTCGTGTAAGAGGTTTTTCGTAGTGAATAAATGCCAGAGTTTACATCAATAACTGATCTTAGTTAAACAACCATTGAATACCAGGAAATATTGGACAGTAGTTTCATCCTAACATAAGGCTTCTTTGTACTGTGCACCTACGACTTCTCTGAAGGTTGAAACCAGGACCTTCAAGGTTATTTATAAGCTTTTAACATCTTTTGCCACTGTATCAGTATACAATCGTGTAACATAATCGTCTTCCAATACCATTGGTGAGTAACTGTATTTTGGCTGATATGATTAAACTCCACTAGCTACGGGCTTCTCACCATAACTTCCAGCATGGTGATATGATCTATGAAATGTAACAATCTCTGAAAACCCTTCAATCTACTAATAGTTGTTTGCTTGCTATTTTCTAATATGAAAAACGATTACCAGAGTTTTAATGAAACAACCATAACTAATGGAATTCAACCATGTCAAGTTTAAAGCATTTACGACGAGACTATAATTTTTGGACGACCTTTGAACAAATCTTAAGTGACTTTGAGATATGTTAGCCAATCAGTAAACAGTAAGCATAGAGTAAAAATATATATAATACAAAACCAAAGAATTAAAGTAGATATACTTTTTTATATGGTCCAAAGTTATATGGTCAAGGTTAGAAAAAGGTTCAAAGGTTCCGAAACCTTAATTCATGAGGTAGAGGAACTCATCCACACGACTCCATAATAGTTGGTCTCTGGAGCCATTATAACGTCATAAAAACTTTCTCAGCCTAGACCACATAGCTTCAAAACTGTTTGTGTGTATTCCGGTTGTGTAAGTTTATCATTTTTATTATGGATATGTCCCTACAATACTCATACCATTGAACAACCGAAGCTTCAGTGACATCTACCATTATTGCAGCCGATGTTACTGGTGCTTTTATTATACAGTTTGAGGTAATTATTATAATATGCCATATTCTCAATCTGGATCGAGCGAAAGAGGTTCCTATTCTAGCAGACATCTTCCTCCAACATATATTACATCGAAGGACAACATCACAGTAGTCTGCACAAGGTCTACAAGTTATTTAATTACCGCAATTACAAATACAGGAACTTCTTAGTAGTCTAATTTGTTGTAGCCGCTTAATTATCAAGTCTTCTCTAAAATTCTCTGTGAACGGATCGTACATAAGCATCAGGTACTAAAATTGGCACCGTGACCTTGAAATCCCTGAAATGCTTCTGATTAGCTCATACATAAATTATAGTCTCGCCGCATTTACTCACTAATGATGTTGGCTATAAAGTTTTGCCATATCATAAACTAAGTATGTAAGTGAATGTCATTGTTTCGTCTCTTGTTTATTCTTCTTCTTCTTCTTCTGAAATTTAATATTATAGTTTCCATGGATATTAGCTGATTATACTTCATCAGAATTAGATTTAAATTCCCAGCATACATTTCGTGATCTTTCACGACCTATAGGATTAGCTAATCCAAAATTTATTAATCAAATTAGAGAGAAGTAAGTTTTTCTTTTAACTGATTCAAATAATACTTTATGATTGATTATATAAAGATGGATCAGTCAGTCAGCTACAATGTAGGACTAGGTACACATATATGCATCGGTCCAAGTTGCCATACCTAGTTAACACCACAAGATGAACATCGAATTCATAGAAATAGTTAATTTAGTGGTAGTAGTATATAAAAGGTTGTATATAAGGATATAGTATAGGAAGAAAGACAGATATGAAGCAATTTTAATCTCAAATTTTAAGGGAAGATAAAGAGTGTATACATCTACGCCATTGTGATCGATTCTGAGCCATGTCATACAGTCTCCAACCATTGGTTACGAAAGTCACGCGGACCCCAAACAGGTACTCTGCATCTGTCAACATGGATCAGACTAGAAGTCATTGACTTCAAGCACTGATACCACGTTTTGGTTAGGCCGCCCTTAACTCTCTTCCAACCATCCCCTACACTAGTCAGCATAGCGTGTCGTGGTAATCGGTGTTCAGGCATACGCAACACGTGGCCCAACCATCTCAGTCGATGAAGATTCATGACCTCATTAACTGATTTACCATTGTTTCCTAATACCCTGTGCCTAACCTTACTATTACTTACTCAGTGATCCCAACAGATGCGAGCAATATTTCTAAGGCATCTGTGGTCAAATACTAGTAACCTACGAGTATCTTCTACTCTTAATGGTCATGTTTCACAACCGTAAAATAGAACAGAGCGAGCTGCTGTAACCATTTAACATGGAATAAGAGATAGATCATTTCAAAAATAGTTGACTTTTAACGTATTATAGTTTGGAAAGTTGGGCAGTAATATTAAACAAGCCTGCTACCTTCTAATCAGTTCACTACATTGAACGTTTAATATAAAATTTAAGTTATTTGTGTATCGCTTGTTGTAATGTTTACCCGAGTACGTAGAGAACATACATTTGAAAACGTTCTTCCATAGAATCATACTTGTTAGTATCAGTATTATATTTTTGATTGAGATCATGAGTAGATCGATATTAGACTACCAAGACCCCGTATGTGTGGGGTTCGAACCCAGAATCATTGACGTACATTGCTAAGGAGTTCCATACTAGGACGAAACGGTCATCCAGTGTTTCCAGGTTTTTGACATCGATCGATTCCTTATCTCAATCAAAAGTTTAACAATCTTCACAACCCTATACTGATAAATCAGTATTATCATGAATTACATTTCCCCTTTCTCTTTCGCTTATATTACCTTTTAAGATATAATTCATTTGAAGATCCAAGTGGTATTATGCAAAAATTTCATCATGGAACACATTATTCAAGCGCTGCTGGTGTCTTGCATTATCTTGTCCGTTTGGAACCATTTACAACGTATCATGTAAATTTACATGGAAATAAGTTAGTACAATTCAGTTAGTATTTATTATATTCTTTTAAGTAATATTCATTTTTATAGGGTACTGCTGTTAAATCCATATCCAACCTCCCTCTTTTATACGACTCTAGGACTGATAGTAAACCTAGAAGGGCTTCAGAAGGAGTTACTTACTTAATTAAGTCTGTTGCTTTTCGTCAAGGAGCATAGACCACAGACCAGGACTCTTTCACCAACTCTGTTTTAGCTTTCCCTTTCCACTCATTCCTGCATACTGTTCATTCTTTTGATGTCCGCCTTCAATTCCCGACATAATATGTTCATTGACTTCCCTCTTTTAGTTTTCAGTTTAGGATTCCAAATTAGCGCATGCCTAATGATGCAGTTTGATGATTTTCTCAATGTATGTCCTACCTACCTCCCTCTTCATCTGAATGTTGGATTGTTCTCTCACATATTAGGGGGATGTTGATAAATATAAGGTCAACGGACATTGAATATCTAGTGTAGACAATTGCTTATTATTACTTGTACGTTTCTGTTGATGGTTGTAGTAGTTCTACATGTTTCAGCTCCTCACAATAGAACTGTCTTGGCATTCGTATTGAATATTGTGACTTTGATATTAATTGACAGTCATTTTGAGTTTCTTATATTCTTTAATTGTTGAAATACTGTCTCTGTTGCTGACATAAGTACATCCGGATTATTGGTTAGTAATGGGAACCAAGACGGATGCCTTTTCTTTCTATTTGGGACTAATCATCTAGATGTACCTGGATCACAGAGTTGATGTTTACTCTGAGACTCGAACTTAGTAGCGTTTGCTTCAAACGCCAACAAGTTATCCGTCTCCTTATCTACTGAGTTTAGGTAGCCACTAGCTTGTTCAATGGGGTGAAGGTTAAGTTCATTATTGTTTTGGTTGCTTGGATTTCCCTATTAATGTTAAGGACTGCGATTGATCAGTCTTCTTTATTGTTCTTTCGTTTAAAAAAATTTATAGATTTGATGTTGCAGATCGTCAATTCTATTCTATCCCAAAAGCGTGGCGTTTTATATTAGATAATCCAAATGATAATAAGGAGTTAATTCCGGAATTCTTCTTTTTACCCGAATTTCTACGAAACAGTAATAGTAAGTTATATCACTTCTTCTATAGATGTATATATTCAAGTTACATTTTTTTAAAAAATACTGATGGAAGGCGGCTGGCAGTGGGACTCGTCAGCTGGATGTATCTGCATCTAAAAGTTGATGTTCACTCCAGGACTCCAACCCAGTACCATTTGGTTCAAACTCCATCGCGTTATCCACTTAGCTACTGAATTCTGATAGCCACTTGCTTTTGCAATGGATTGAAGTCTATATTCACCCGATATTGCTTACTTGAATCTTCTCATTGATGTTTATAACTGCAATGTTTAATCCTATTGGAATATTGACTTATCAATGTAATACTGTACTCTTTCTTTTTTCAAAAACAAACAATAGATTTTGATTTAGGTTTTCGTCAATACAATCAAAATCGAATCAATGATGTGGAATTACCGAATTGGGCTTCATCACCAGAAGAATTTATACGTAAACATCGTGCTGCATTGGAATCTGACTATGTGTCAGCACATTTACACTTATGGATAGATTTAATTTTTGGGTAAATTTAAATTAATTACTTATATTACTATTATTATTGTTAGTAGTATAAATGTGAAAATAAAATTAACTTGAATATTTGTTTATTTCGAAATCAGTAATGCCATATCGACATTTTTTGTTTCACCGAACTGATATACATTAAATATTTACTTGAAACCAATAAACATTGTGAAGTCGTTCTATTGTGCTTCGAGATCTCATAGCAAAATATATCGCATGGGATCAGAATTTCGAACTTCAGTTTTTTTTGATGAGTAGATTATTATTGAGCTACCAATAGTTTTAAATAATTACTTACTTACGCCTGTTAACTCTCATGCAAGAGCATAGTCCACTCATCAGCATTTTCCATCAAACCCTGTCATGGGAAATCCTTTCCAGTTGCTATTCATCTTTGTCATGTCAACTTCCGATTCCCGACGTAGTGTGTTCCTTGATCATTCTCTTTTACTTGCTTCCTTGCTTTCAGGATTCCAAGTTCCTGCTTGCTTCATGATGTAGTTTGATTATTTCTGTAATATGTGTCCTATTCACTTCCAACATCTTTTCCTAATTTCCTCTTCATCTTGAGGCTAGTTTATTCTCATCTACATTAGGTCGTTGATGATGGTATCCAGTCGACGAACATTAAGTATGTTGCGTAGATAATTGTTTGTCAAAACATGTGAAACTACATTCTACAATGAAACAACTATAACTGTACATTAAATGTTGATTTATTGAAAGATTACTTATCTAATTGTAACGACGGCCCATGGGTGAACTCGAGGAAGCTCTAAGAAGCTTAGAAATACACGACGATATTCCATCCAATCATTTTTTGGAAGAATATTCCAGAATCTGTATGTGTAGCTTCCTTATTGGACAAATGCTAAAATCCCCCTATATGTAGATTGCATGATTATAATGATGATTTCGTTTTTATTAAAACCTTTAAATACATGAGAGTTTTGTACCATATTTGACACTGTTTGGAATAGCCTTCCTTTCACTTTGCCTTCTATCTTCTCATTTTGCAAATTGGATGGTCCTAGTGTACGAGTGCTCAAGTTGTACGCTGTATATCAAGAATCTAAACTCTAGATATAACACTAATGTTTTATAGTTAATTATGTAAGTTAAATCTTTACCTTTGAACAAATCACTTTACATGGACACTTTGACTGTTTGTTCTTCCTTGAATTAATTCAAACAGTAATGAATACAAATGTCGAAGTAAATCTGTTTCTTACAATTGTTGGCTATTGAAGTCAGTTATAAATGATTCATATCTCAAAAGTTATCATATGGAATATTTATCGATGCCTTATTTCATGAATATTTATTTGAACACATAAACATTGGTGCAAGGAGGCCTGGGATACTGTCCGGGTGCGCTAACTGAAGCAGATAGTTTTCTTAGGAGGTCACTCTCTGAACCTTTGACCTAAAGGTTTAATCCACAGGGCAGTGGGGCAACATCAGGAAATGCATTCCTATGGTAGCCAGTGGCCAACAATAGGTTCATACGCTTTTTGTCCCTTCAGGATCTTGGAGCCTATGTGAACCATTGGTGTAGAGTCATGGTTTTTTCGACTAGCCTAAATGGATCTTTCGTATCGATAACCCCACTGTAGTGTACGAAAACACAAGTGAGGACAACCAATTGTATGTGAATACAAAATTACAGAACATAATAAAATCTGAGAACCATGCAGTAAATACATCACTTACAAAATGTCAATCAACCGTCTCAGACTTCATTGTTCCTTCATTTCTATGCTGGTCATTCTTTGTTCTCCTTCTCTTTTCTTTGACCTCTATAACATTTTGCCACCAGGTATTTCCATTTTGATTGATTATACATACTACTTCTTATATCTGTTGACATTAGTAGCACACACCACACCACCGACGACCGAACTCAAGACCTTCAGGTCTCTTAGCGAGTGCTTAATCTTCAGACTATTCAAAAGTGAGGTTGAATGGTTATTATTATTATTATTATTTTTACTTTAATTAGGTAGTGACATTGCGTAACAACTTCCCAATGATATTGAATCAATTATACTTACTTACTTACTTACGTCCATTACCCCTTGTGGAGGAGTATAGACCACCCACCAGTATTCTTCATCCAACTCTGTCCTAGGCAATCCTTTCCAGTTCCTACCAGTTGTTATTCATTTTTTCATATCTGCTTCAATCTCCCAGCGTAATGTGTTCTTTGTCCTTCTTCTTTTCCGCTTCCTCTCCGGATTCCAAGTTAGCGCTTGCCTTGTAATGCAGTTTGGTGATTTCCTTAATGTATGTCCTATCCACTTTCAACTTTTTTTTACTAATTTCCTCTTCAGTGAATCAAGTATAGATGGTAATAAGTTGGATTCTTTCATGTTATGATAATAAAACGTTTGATTATTTATTTCAATTGTTGAGATCGTGAGTCGATTGAAGCTAGAGCACCATGGAAAACCTGGAAGTACTGGATGGCCGTTTCGCCTTATTGTGGGACTCTTCAGCAGTGCACATCCACGATCCCGTCTTGGAGGATTCGAACCCAGGACCTATCACCTATTGCAATTACTATCATATCCACAAAAGAACCCCATCTGATATTGATCACATATTTCTTTTTATTCTTTACAGTTATAAACAACGTGGTCCAGATGCAGTGAATGCATTAAATGTATTCAATTTTGTAACATATGAAGGTGCTGTAGATTTAGATAAGATAAGTAATTCATATGAACGTGAAGCTTTCGAAAGTATGATACAGAATTTTGGACAAACTCCAAGTCAATTACTTAAAGTAAGTAAATCAATTTCTGTTACTGATTACAGACTACTTATGTATATGATTGAATGCTACTTTATTATATGGGGTCGTTGCTGAGTATAAAGTTGGGATCCCAATCACTTATACTTGTAAAACAAGGAATCACTGTAATTCCCACAACGCAAAAGTCAGAACACATGCGGCACTTCGTCCTATTTTTGGACTCGTCATCAGGATGTATCTGCATCTCAGAATTGATATTCACTCCAGGACTCCAACCCAATACCATTTGCTTCAAAGTCTATCAAGTTATCCACTTAGCTACTGAGTTCTGATAAACACTTTCTTTTGTAATGGAGTGAAGTCTAAATTCACTTGATATTTTTTGTTTGAATCTTCCCAACGATGTTTAAAACCGATTAGAGACAATGAATAGTGAATGAAATTTCTATTCATATCACTTATGTATGTGATTGAATGCTACTTTATTATATGGGGTCGTTGCTGTGTATAAAGTTGGGATCCCTATCACTTATACTTGTAAAACAAGGAATCACTGTAATTCTCACAACGTGAAAGTCAGAACACAAGGACAGGTACAAATGAAGATTTATGAAACGTGAAACATGACGACGACGATGAGGACTGTAGTAGAAAACATACAACTTCTATATATGGTTGGATGATTTTAATTATTTGATCTGTTAGGCGTTTGTCATAAACATTTGATTATCTCAGTTATTTTTTATTAGTTGAATTCATGAGTTGATCTAAGCTAGATCAGTATTGAAAACCTGGAAGTACTAGATGGACGTCTCATCGTAATGTGAGATTCCTCAACAGTGTGTATCCACCATTCCACAACAAATGAAGTCGAACCCAGGACCTTCTGTCTCTCGCAAGAACACTTAACCTCTAGCTCACTGAACAGGCATCCAACGGTGTTAATGTCTAACCTAAACTGATCCATGATCTTGTACAACCTTTCTTCCATTATTTATGTCATAAATAAAACAATTTTTGAGAAAAGGTGGATAGCGGCTAGTGGTGGAATCTAGGACATGTGTATTGTCCCAATTAGGACTCGTCAGCTGGATGCCCCTGCGTCCCAGGGTTGATGTTCACCCTGGGACTCGAACCCGGTACCGTTCGCTTCAAACACCATCACGTTATCCTCTTAGCTACTAAGTCCTGATGGCTACCTTCTTGTGAAATGAAGCTAAGTTTATTTCAGTTGGTTTTGTTTGCTTGTATCTTCCCAACTATGTGACTTAGGCACATCCAACTGACGAGTCTTAAACAGGATGAAGTTGCGTGCGTCCTAGATTCCACTACTAGATACCTTCTATCTTAACTTATCAATTATATTTTCATTTAAGAACTCGTTCAATATTTAATTTTACATTATCATTCCCAAATGTTTACAAATGATATTTATTGCCTGTTTAACAGGAATCAGTTACGCTCTTCACAAATGTAAATAGATGGCCAGTTTTTCAGATTATACATGTACAGATATCTGAAATGTATCATATAGATTAAGAATTTGTGTGTAGCATATGTTATGTCCCTATCGCCTGTTAATTATCATTATGATTGCCAGTTACAATACCAACTTACTGGCCGGACTAATGACGCATAAACCAGTACGAATAGCCTAGAATCAACTCTGGGTTCTTATTGGTCCTTCAAGATAGTAAGCTCTCGCCTAATCGAACCGGTTCTTTTCGGAATACCGAAATCAGCCTCCTTTATATGAATCATATATTTCAGACATACTGCGTTTATATACAAGCAAACCGGACTGCATCTTACCATAAATCACTGTATGATGGTGCATTGTACAATAAACGGTATCCCTATCAAGTCTTCGTTCACTTCTATATTATTCCTCATCTCCGTAATTATCAACCAATCAAATTACTTCAAACTATTCTATTCCCCATCTGATTAATTTAGCCAGAAAGGATTCACTCAAAACGTTTTACAAACTGATAGTTATGTTCATCATAAATCAACATCAACCAGAAGGTATATGAAAGTATTTTAGATTTCATAGACTGGTGTATGATTATCTATAGGAAATACTGACGAATATCATCTCAATATGACGTAGATATTGAAAAGTGTTGTCTAGAATGACATTGACAGCTCCACATTCATATCATTTAGCTTAGAGAATATATAACATCATCAAAGTGATTCATTAGGGCTGTAAATTCTTCCTCTCAATTATCCATAGATTTGAATCTAGAACATCCTAATCTATTAGAATAATGGTTGAAAAATATTATTCTAGTAGCAAGCCTTGAAATTATATTTGGCTTTATATAGAATTGGATTATGAATAATCACTAGTGAAGAGTCTTGAATGGTGAATAAACAGTTGTCGATTATCGGTATAGGTTTGTGGAGATTATTAACTTTTTGATTGAGATCATAAATTGATTGATGTTAGACGACCACTGAAAACCTGGTAGCACTGAATGACCAATTCGTCTTAGTATAGGACTCCTCAACAGTGTACATCTACGATATTGCACACAAGATCCGAACCCTGGGACTTCGGTTAATGCTCTAGAACGCTTAACATATAGATCGTTAAACTTGCCAACATCCAACAGTGTTAATGTCTAACCTCAACCAATCGATGATATTACGCACCCATCTCCCATTATACTAAGATAGATACCTGTCTTCAACTGACATAGAATACCTCCACTGGTCATGTCTTCTCACTAGCACTTCGAGAATTCCTTCACGAAGCTCATCATTAATGTACACATGATAACTATCAGTTATTGATTAGTCTAATCTAATTCTAATCAATCCTAATTTTTGCAATCTATTTTATCATTACAGGAACCACATCCAAAACGTTTAACTTATTCTGAATGGTTATCTCTATTATATCATCAATATAGATTACCTGTTATTAGTTTATTAACTCTAACTAATTATAAAAATGATAAATCAATAAAAAAACAGAAATCAGTTACTCAATTCACATTTCAACATGATTCAATGAATCCTCTATCTAACAGTACCTCCAGCAGTATTCCTAGCAGTACCCCCAGAAGTACTCCCAGTAGTACCCCCAGAAGTACTCCCAGTAGTACCCCCATTAGTACAAAATCGACAACATTTTTTCAACGTCTTCTATCTGATAATCATAATACAAATGATGAATATTTCAATTCAATATTCAATACACATACATTAATAAATAAGATTCAATTAATCAATCCAAAATGGTGCCCATTAACTGATCCAAATCTTAATAATCTTGGTATTATTATTGATACATTAAAATTAAATGATAATCCAATTAATCAATTAAATTCTATTTATTTAGCTGTTATACCAGCATTTTGTTGTCCATCTAAAATAGATTCAACTATATTCAATAATGATACATCTTATTTAGATGTTTATCGTTCATCTAAATTATTAAAAACACGTTTATTCTCTACTGGAAGTTCATCTATGTTAACGTCGACACCTTCGGCGGCAACGACTTCTGGATTAGTGACATCGACAGTGACATCAGCGACTACGACAATATCTGGAAATTCATCATTAAAATCAAATTGGGAACGTTTAGCATCAGCTATTTATACTATTAATAATAGAGGTATTATTAATCGATATTTTTGGTTACCAACATCTGAACAACAATCTATAGAAAATGATAATATGAATAATATTGAACCACTTGAACAATATGGTTTATTCTATGATACTTATCATTCATCACAATATGGGTAAGTAAGTTAATTGTTAGAAAATTCTTGGAATGTTCATTGAATTATATGAAATCAATCAAAAAATCATGAGTCAATTGAAGCTAGACCATCATGGAAAACTTGGAAGCACTGGACGACCGTTTTGTCTTATTGTGGGACTCCTTAGTAGTGTGCATCTACGATCCTGCTTCGTGAGATTTGAACCCAGGATCTATCAGTCTCGCGGGAGAGCACTTAACCACTAGACCACTAATCTGACCGGCATCCAACGGTGTTAATGTTTAACTTCAATCAATCCATGAAGTTTGAGCAACCGTTCACTGAACAAGAAGGATCGGATACAGACGTAAAGGTAAGGATTGGTAAAACAAGGGCGGCATTCCTACAACTGAAGAACATATGAAACTCAAAACAACTGTCAATCAATATCAAAGTCAAAATATTGAATACGAACCTCAATACAGTTCTAGTATACAGAGCTGAAACCTAGAGAACTACTACATTCATTGTCAAGAAGGTACAAGTATTTATAAACAGTTGTCTACGCAAAATACTCAACAGTCACTGACCGGATACCATCACCAACAACCTTCTGTAGGAGAGGATAAACCAGCTTCCGGCTGAGGAAGAAATTGGTAAATACATTGGAAGTGGATAGAAAATACATTGTGGAAATTAACAAACTGCATCACGAGGCAAGTGTTGACTTGGGATCTTGAAAGTAAGAAAGCATGATAAATAGAAGAACCAAGGGATACAATCAGTCAGGAATTGAAAGGAGTCATGAAAAGGATGAATAACAACTGGAAATAACTGGAACAGATTTCTCATGACAGAGTTGGATGTATAATGCTAGTGAGAAGGTGGACTGATATTTGCTATGACTTTATAAAAAATAAGACCGTCGCCAATTCGTTATGATTTTATGTTCGGCTTTTATCATGTGAATTATCCACTAATCGAAATACGACTTATTCAATCTAAGCACTATACCAAATCAATGAAGTTCGACTTGTATGAGCAGTCTAGCGTTTTTGTTGATCCTTAATCCGCCTAGCCCTTCCAATTGAGTCCAGAACACCAATTGCAGCTTCTGCTATATGAATCATTTATTTCAAGCTGTTATGACTTGACCTAGCTGTCGCCAATTTGTTATGTTTTTGACCTAGGCGGTAGCCAATTATTATGACTTGATCAAGGTCGTCGCTGATTCGTTATGACCTTACGAATTTAACAAGCACGTAATTCGCGTAAATTATCCACCAATAGAATACGACTTCTACGACCTTCACACTGTGACAATGACGTCCGATTAGTATGAGTAATCTAGCGTCCTTATTGGCTCTTATCCGCCTAACCCGTCCACTTGAGTCCAAAAACACCAATAGCAGCTGCTGTAATGCGAATCGTTTATTTCAAACATACTTTGTTTATATATCAGACAGACAGGCCACATCACACCATAAAATAGAAAATAATATTTGTACAAAACCAGGCCAAATGAGGCTGTAAGCGTGGGAGACAATAATCAATAAAACTGAGTATAACATAAAGACAGTAAATCATACAATAATAATCAATAGGTCAAAATAAAGCTTAGATAATCTAGTTACCGAATAGTTATACAATAAGAATGATAGTCCAATAGCAGGTCCTGTAAGTTACCCGTACTTATGTCTTCGCTACTACATAACACAAGCATACTTGATTTATAAACCAAACAGACAGACTACATCCATATGTCAAAATGAAGCTTATAATAAGATGAATATAGATACATACAATATAATTACTCAATAGTTAAACAATAAGAATATACATAGAATAATCGTTCATTAATAGGTCCTAAGAGTTACCCATACTTATGTCTTCACTAGGATATAACAAGTTAATTTGACGGGATTTTAATCATCAACTGAAATCAACTAATATGCCAAAATCGATAAATGAATTTCATGTCAAAAATTTAAAACAATTAGTCCCTTTAGTATTGTTTGTTTGAATCTTCCCATTGATGTGTTTAGGACTGCAACTGGTCAGTCTCTAATTGGCATATGTGCATACTGTGTGTATTGCCTCGATATAGCCTTAATTCACAAGCATGGTTAGCAGAGATGGATAATGCAATGAGAAGACGAAGTTTATCAGAATTATGTGATGATATATAAGCGCAATACATTTCGAATCAATCTGATCACACATAATATACTTGTTAAGAACATCTTTATATATAAAAAGGAAAAGGTCAACTAGACAGGTTAAGGTAAGAAAATAAATAAAGTACACAAAAACAATGTGATGACTACTCTGGATAATAAATAAGCATTACCAGGGTAGGTTAAGGGTAAGAACAAATTGTTTTTGAACACATAAAGGGGGTTTCAATTTCCGTATAGCCAAGGCTTCAATAAACCTTAGTATACGTCCTTGAAGGCTTTTGTACAACACTACAAATGCTGATTTGATGTCAACCTTATGACCAGTTTCAACTAAATGTTTCGCAATAGAGGAAGATGTTTGTCTATCCTGTGATCTTATTTGACTATTCGAATTCATTTGGTTCTGTAGCCATTTAGGTATGTGTTCCACTACCCTGTCTAGTTGACCTTTTAATTTTCATATAAAAATGTTCTTAACAAGTATATTAGGTGTGATCAGATTGATTTGAAATGTATTGCGCTTATATATCATCACATAATTCTGATAAACTTCGTCTTCTCATTACATTATCGAAATTTCACGTCAAACTCGAAGATTTATTATCTTAAATTTGACCTGACACGCATGACATTAATCACCACCCAGTGATCAATCAATTGTGATTAGATCTCAGTCCTACAGGAGGTCGGTCGCGGCCCGAATAGCTCAGTGGTAACGTCTCTGACTGTGAAGCTGAGTGACGCGGAATCGAATCCGCCAGGGAGCATCAGTTCCCTCAAGATTACACGTACACTTTGCTGACGAGTGCCAAGTAGCACGAAACCCAGGTCCAGGGTTTCCTGTTGACCACCTCCAACCACCATGTTACCTGATTGGTTTGTTTATAAATTATAGTCGCGCCGATATTTGTTTTATAAAATGTTACTAAATGTGTATATATTACTTAAATCTTCATGTATATATTTTTTTTGGTTTTTTTTACTGCCTGTGAAGATGAGTAACACGGTATCGAATCCGTTAGGGAGCACCTATTCCCTCAAGATTACACGTACACTTTGCTGACGAATGCTAAGTAACACGAAATCCGGTTCCAGGGTTTCCTGTTAATCACCTCCAACTATCATCTTATCTCAACATAGTGAACGAAATGTCAAGTCACTTAGTCTAGTGGCCACATTGCAACTTGATCGATAGAATTCGATCAGCACTAAGACGAACTTGATACGTATGACATTGATCATCACCCAGTGATCAATGAATTTTAAAGTGAATGTTGTGTTAGACGTTTGAACATTGTTACTATGTGTTAATTCCGAATCTGAACATCAACACGATTGTGTAGGCAAATCTAATTTATAAGTATCTAATTAGAGTTTGTTTTCGTGAATTTAATCGCTAACTACCAATCATCTTTATTACATTAAAATTAATAAAACTTGTAACAATTTTCAACATCATATGCAAAGATAGATAGTGACTAGTAGTAGAATCCAGGAAGCTCGTCACTTCGTCCTATTTAGCAGTCGTCCCATTCGTGTACCTGAATCTCAGTGTTGATGTTCACTTTAGGAATCCAATCCAGTACCGTTCGCTTCAAACCTTATCACGTTATTCACTTAACTACTCAGTCGTGATAGCCACTTGCCTGTCCAATGATGTGAAGTTTAAATTTACTTGATGTTGTTTACTTGTATCTTCCCATTGTTAATTAGAACTGAAATTAATCAGTCTCTTATTGGTATATGTTCATCCTATGCCTGAAATCATAAGCTTTATAAGCAAAGATGGATAGTATCTAATAAAGAAATTCACTACATACGACACTTCATCCTATTTCGAATTTATCAGCTGGATGTACTTGTATCTCAGAGTTGATGTTTACTCTCCAACTCGAAACCAGTAATCTATCACATTATCCACTTAATCATTAAGTTCTGATCTTAAAAAACAAAGTACTTCATATAGACTTATTCCTAAATAGGTAACTATTTTCTCTTTTATTTTTTTTATAGTCAAGATCATGAGTCAATTAAGGCTAGACCACCATCAAAAACCTGGAAGCACTGCTTGACGGCCCTTTCGTCCTATTATGGGACTCCTCAGCAGTGCGCATCCACGAACCCGCTCTCGCGAGATTCGAACTCAGGACCTACCAGTCTCGAGCCGGAGCCCTTAACCGATAGACCACTGAGCTGGCATCCAACGGTGTTAATGTCTAACCTCTTTTATTTGTTTATTTCATTGTTTTAATAGTTCTATTGGACCATTTGATCTATCATTGATACATTTTCATGAAAATATTAAACAGTTTAAACTTGATGAAATATTTTGTTTAAATATTCCTTCAATGGAACCATTTTCATCTTCTCACAATAGTAATACATCACAATTATTTGCATTAACTTATGATAATAAATGGTTATTTATTGGTGGATATTGGAATGGACATTTAATTATCTATAATATATATCAATCAAAAATCCACACCATTTTAACAACTCCTCACTTAGATACTATTAGTTGCTTAGCAACTGATTCTATATTTAATTTTATTGATCAACAATCATTTAAATATCATGGTGATTTTAATAAAATCAATAAATATTTAATTAATCAATTAAATAATAATAATAATAATAATAATAATAAATCATGTTATATTATAACTGGTAGTTTAGATGGTACATGTGCTATATGGGATTTTAATTATTTAAATCAAGAAGATATTAATGATATTCATGATGATAATGATATGGAAGATCTTTCAGAATTTCATCATTATAATGATTCCCCATTTATGAACGATCCATTATTTACTTCATTCAATCAAAGAACATCTTTAAATAGTGATATACTTTTCAATAGTCAAGACAATTTATTCATTCATCAACAACAACAAGATTCAAAAGATGGTTCTTCATATGATCGAACTATTTCAATAGAATCTCTTAATGATAATCATAATCAATCATTAAGATTATTACATAATACATTAGATCTACCTAATAATATGGATTATAATTTACTATATAAGCATGCTGGTCTATCTATTTCACAATATAAATTAAAAAAATTAGCTAAAATTATTAAATTTTTTTATGGTAATTCATATGGTACACCAGTTACATGTGTTTCATTAAATATGTCCTTAGATACAGGTGTTATGGCAACTAATGAAAATTATGAAATTTATTTATTTAGTGTAAAATTATCTAATTGGTCACGTGTAATTAAATTGAATACATTTGAATCTAATGAATTATATTTTCCCTTAAATATATATCCTAATACAGGGGGGATAGTTACATATAATAATATGATAACTGTACATCATATAATTATATCATCTAGATTAGGTTTTATATATATACAATGGAATTATAATTTTATAAAAGATAAAAAAAAAACTGGACCTAAATTAAGTTTATTTAATTCTACAGGTGAAAAATTATTAGAAATTTCATTATTTATTTATACTACTAATTATTGTAAATTAAGTAGTATAGAATTAAATCAAATTATTGTTACACGTATTTTACTTACATCAACACCAATTTTATCAAAAAGTAGTATATTTAAGAAAGAAGATAATCATGATGATGATGATGACGACGATGATGATGCTGCTGCTGATGATGATGATGATGAAGGCGGTGTTGGTCGTGTAGAATATCAAGATGATAGTCAAAATCATATTATATCCCAACATCTACTTATATCATTTAATACAGGACATTTTATGATATTACTTGCTGAAACATTAATACCTATTTATTGTATTAAATTCAATGAATGTATTAATGATATATCATTAATATCTAATCTATCATATAATGGACATCTTATTGAAGGTGTTCATATTATGTTATCATTAATGAATAAACGTTTAGTTATTTTTCAAACTATTCGAAAGAAAAACAAAACAAGATTAGTAGCAAAACAAATATAAATATTATTGACCTGTAAAGTATTAACTGAATTGGAGAATCCTCGACGGCGGCTTATGCTCCATTGAGAGTACCATACATAAGTAACAATGAAACATATATTTTTTGCCAAAGATTTATACTACTAATTTTTTAATCAGTAGCCAAAAAACAAATACACAAAAAAACAACGATTACAACAACATATTACATAACAGTAATTTTTTTTTTATATCTCGGTTTATATTCTCTCTATTTTTGTTTAATTGTAACCATATAGTATTTTTTTATATAAATCTATCTTGAAGAGTTTGATAAGGCTCTGCCACAGAAATAATCTTTTTCATTAATTGTGATTCAGTTAAATAACTTCGTTTACACAAAAGATTATCTTTGGAAGTATTCATTATTTCAGTAGTATAGTTTGTTTTGTATACAATAAAAAAAATAACCTATTCAAGTTTTATTTTTTGGGATTTTTCTTTTTTTTTTTAAAAAAAAAAATTTTTTTGTATATTTTGTTGCTAATCGAGTTTTTCTTTTCGTTTTTTTTTACTTGAACGATTTGTACTTTGTTATGGTTTTATAATTTTGATAAATAGACATTTTGCTGTTGCTGCTGCTTTTCCTTTGACACTTTTATCTTCTTCTACGTCATGCTTTTTTGTTTGTAGATGTGTTTGTGTGTGTGGATGTTTGGATAATTTTTTTTTCATAGTTGAAATCATAAGTCAATTGAAGCTTGACACCACCATGGAAAACCTGGAAGCACTGCTGAGGAGTCCTATAAGAGAACGAAACAACCGTCCAGTGCTTCCAGGTTTTTCATGGTAGTCTAGCTTCAATTGACTCATGATTTCAACTATGAAAATACTAAGTTCTCCAAAAAAACCTATTCTCATCTAAAAAAAATTTTATGACAATGTAAATATATTTCTATGGGATAGACTGCTGATAATATATAAGTGGTTATTATGTGGAAATGGAATGATTTCGAAGTGTTAAACAAGCAGAATACAGCGTAAAGCCTATAAATCCCTAAGACAAATTCATTTATTAATACTATTTGTCAATCTCTCAACATCGAACTGTATAATAATAGTTTATATAGGAGAAACTGTAGAATAAAAACTAAGGTTTAAACTGACGAATAACTGTCTAAGTAGTTTA
Source organism: Schistosoma rodhaini (assembly GCA_944470415.2). Classification (NCBI taxonomy): domain Eukaryota; kingdom Metazoa; phylum Platyhelminthes; class Trematoda; order Strigeidida; family Schistosomatidae; genus Schistosoma; species Schistosoma rodhaini. Next base: position 46,190,849 of record OX104038.1, read on the forward strand.
AATACACGCTATTGCCAAGTTGGAAGAAGAGCAAGGTGATTGCATAAATGACGGTTCTAGATTTCATTATAACCTAACATTACAATCTAAACTAATATTACTGCCCAGTTTTTTCATTACTTACTTATGCCGGTTACCCCAAATCGAGCATAGACCGACGACCAGCATTCTGAAACCCTCTCTGTTCAGGGCCATCTTTTCTAGTTCTATCCAGTTTTTGTTCATTCTTCTCATGTCCGTCTCTGTTTCTCGGCGTAACGTGTTCTTTGGTCTCCCTCTTTTCCTTTAACCTTCAGGGTTCTATGTGAGGGCTTGTCTTGTGATGCAGTTGGGTGCTTTCCTCAATGTGTGTCTTATCCACTTCCAGCGCTTCTTCCTGATTTCTTCCTCCACTGGAATCTGGTTTACTCTCTTCCGTAGTAGGTTGTTGCTGATAGTGTCTAGCTAACGGATTCGAAGTATTTTGCATAGACAACCGTTAATAAACACTTGTATCCTCTAGATGATTTCTTTCATGGTTTTCCAAGTTTCCGCTCTATGTAGTAGAACTGTCTTGACATTTGTATTGGAAATTCTGATTTCGGTGTTGGTTGACAGTCTTTTTTACTTGTAGATGTTCTTCAATTGTAGATTTGCTGCTCTTGCTTTGCTGTTCCGCACCTTCATATATGCATTAAATGCACCGTGTTCATCAATAATGCTGACCAGATATGTTAAGATTTTTACATCCTCCAAAGCTTCTCCGTCAAGTGTGATTTGATTGATATATAGTGTTATATAGGAGAATCTTACTTTTCCCTATGTTTATATTGAGACCTAATGCTGCTAAGGCTGCTGCTACACTGGTCATTGTTGTTGCGTGTGCAATAGAAAAGCCAGATCATCTCTTCGCCTGGAGCCCCTCTGGGTTTACTGCCAGTCCCAAGCTCAGGTAAAGTAGGAGGGTTGGGCATGGGGTTAACGATCCTACCCCGTAGAAAACTAACTCTCTTAAAAGCGCTAACCATAAAAAAAATAATTCAAACCATCCAGTTAGTCAACCAATAATTGTTCAATCAGTAATCAGATCAAATACAACAAATGAATGTTATTCTATCCTTTTTAGATAGATCATGCACAGATTCGTTCGAAAGATAATACAGAGTGTTTCCAATTCTGAAAGAGTGATTCAATTTCGCAAATAAAACTACCCAATTCTAGTCAGTGCAAGTAACATAATCCAAGAGGAAACAAATCAATCTGGCTGTTGTCAAGACTAAGTATCAGCTAAAACAGCATAACTGTAGTTCAAGAAGAAACATGGAAACTTAGTGAAAACTTAAGAACAATGAAAACTACAGTAGAATACACATATTACCATCTTAAATGGAATCTAAAATACTAACAGAATGTACAACTGAAAGAATTCATAGGAATAAATTACAAGGTCATGTATATAAAGGGATTTTCACACACACACACACACACACAAAACCTTCAAAATGGATCTTACACACTCTTCATAAGTTAATATCAATGAAGATCGTAGTTTTAGTATTGAATGAAAAATCAGAGACAGTTGGTTCACATGTAATCATTCATTGTTCTCACCATATAATAGACAGTTGAAGAATAGTTAGATTTCTTGGAGTTCTAGTAAGAAACCGTGACCAATGGAGTCGAACCCGTTTCAGGTATGAGACAGTTAGTTAATCACTGAAGACAATTAATAAAAGGTTGTGTAAGATCATGGATCGATTGAAGTTAGACATTAACGCCGGTGGATGCTGACTCAGTGGTCTGAAAATTAAGTGTTTGCGCAAGGCCATAGGTCCTTAGTTCGATTCTGTTTGGTATGGGACCGTTGATGCGCACTGATGAAGAGTTCCATACTAGTACGAAACGATTATCCAATGCTTTCAAGTTTTTAAAGGTAGTCTAATATTGATCGGGAGACTGGTAGGTCCTGAGTTCGAATCTCGCGAGGCGAGGTCGTGGATACGCACTGCTGAAGAATCCCACAATAGGACGAAACGGCAGTCCAGTGCTTCCAGGTTTTCCATGGTGTTCTAGCTTCAACTGATTAATGATTTCAACTATGAGAAGGAAAATAATTGGAAATTTAGCATTGAATGTATCGATAATCTGTTTATTTGATAGGGTGTTCTTTCAGACTCGCAGACACACTGTGCTCCAAAAAGTATGCAATTTACGTTCAGGGTACGCAGTTGTTTACTATCGACAAAGCAACATTAAATGTTAGGTTTAATGTCAGACTGTACTATACTGCCGAAATCAATCTATTCGAATAGTACAGTCCAGGTTGTACATAAAAGGTTTATGTTACTTAGGTCTGTCACCCTTCGCGGAGGAGCATAGGACGCCGATTAGCATTCTCCATCCAACCCTATCCTGGGCGATCCTTAGCAGTTCTTTCCAGTTGCTATCCATCCTTTTCATATCTATTTCTATTTCACGGCTTAATGTGTTCTTTGGCCTTCCTCATATCCGCTTCCCTTCAGGATTCCAAGTTAGCGCTTGCCTCGTGATGCAGTTTGCTGATTTCCTCAATGTATGTCCGATCCACTTCTAACGTCTTTCCCTAATTTCCTCTTCAACTCAAAGGTGGTTTGTCCTCTCCCACAGAAGGTTATTACTGATGGTATCCGGCCAGTGAATGTTGATTATTCGTTATAAATACGTTTGCATTCTTGACGATGGATGTAGTACTACTCCACACTAACCAGATTAAAGAAAAGGTGTATATAGTCAGCTAAAATTGTTACGATTCATGATAGTTTTCCGCCCTTAAAATTTTGGTATTTACTGTACAGAAACTCCCTTCCCCCCCCCCAGAAACTCGGTTGTATAAATGAATATGCGTTTGATTCTGAAACGTTAATGACACTGTATATATGATTATCATTGGTGTCATATAGACTTCTCTTTTGATAGATAAAAGAGGCACATTAAGAACTTGGAGGATCATATTCATAGAAGTACGAACTTTAAAAATCTGTACGACATATCAAGTGGTTCAGTCAATTTCTAAGTATACTCTAGAAGTAACTTTAAATGGGAGAAGAATGATCCAGTTTCAATGGATTTACTATATCAGCTCAATTCACATTATAACGAATAGTATTTTGTATATAACTGTATTCATACGATGCTATGTAGTGCCGTGCTTCGTTAATCTCGTTCACCTCGGTAACCGTTATAATACAAATCTTACACGGTGTTTAAAATCAGAAGGCAAAGAGATTAGGCAACGACAGGTTTATTGTCGAATAACGCAGACCAGAAAGCTATAAGCACATGAGCAAATACCAGCGAGCGAAACAAAAATGACACACATTGGAGATGGTGGGTAAGCCAACTCGATTTTATCAAGCGTTAATCAATATTTATAGTCAGACAAGAATAAATGATAGACATATGATGAACAAGATAAAACGTGTGCACACATATACGCAGTTGTTAGGAAACGGGTACTAGGTAAGGATGGCAAATCGATTGATGAAGTATTGAAAATTCATCAGTTGAGATAGCTTACACAGGTGTTACGTATGCCCAACCATTGATTGCCCCGACGTGCAATGTTTTGTGGTATAGGAGTAGGTTGGAAAAAAGCTATGGGTGGCCAGACCAAAATGTGGCACAAATCCATGAATCACTGACAACTGGACTGAGCCATGTTGGTAGGTGTAGACTACCTGGTTGGGATCTGCGAGATGATAACAACCGATGGTTAGAGACCTTGAATGACATGGCTCAAAATCGTTTGCAATGGAGAAGGTGCATCCACACTTTGTGTTCTACCAAATTCTAATCTTCTGAACTCTTCATGTCTCTATCTTTTTTCTCTTTCCAAATTTATTTCACTGTATTATATATACTGCTTGAATAACATCTTCAAATCCGAATCTTTCTGATTACTGTTTATACTCTTACTAATTCTAGCACTATGGGATTTGAATCTACAACTGCATCTCTGTGTTAATGTGGTATAGCAACTCGAACTGATATACGTACGTACGAGGTTCTACGTTGTGACTGACTGACTGACTGACTGACTGACTGACTGACTGACTACGACCATATAAAAACAGTCAGGGTTGATAAGTGAATAATTAACAAAGTCAAAAGATGATTCAAGATGGATAGGTAAATCGGTTTGTTCAGAAGCTAAAAGAAGGTATGTGGGCTTAACATAACAACCGACGCAACAGCTATTCGTATCACATAACTTATTAATATACACTTTTTCATTAACCTATAATGTTGAGAGTACGCTATCGGTGAATTTTCAGAGGAATTTAGGGATGGTAGTTACTTTTTTATCGTAATTTTAATCTGTGTTCTGGAATCATTAGAAATTAGAGAGGATTAACGGACTATTTTGTCGTAGTTCAGGACTTGTCACCAGCGGCCTCACAAGGAATCGAGTGAGACATATTAAGTTATCGAAGCAAGTATTATATCTACATACAAATATCAAGTTAAGTAATGGTTCCATGCTTAATAGCAACTCCCGTTCTAGTGGGTTGTCCAGATTTCTTTAGGTAGCTGTGACCAATGAAACCAAATAATTTGGCAGTGCAATAATAACGACTGATGATAATGGTTGAGGATCACGCAACATCATAACTTTGAATGTAGAACATTTAGTTCCCACTAAATAACCAGTAGATGTGGCGCTCTTTTTTACTTACTTACTTACTTACGCCTGTTACTCCCAATGGAGCATAGGCCGCCGACCAGCATCCTCCAATCCACTCTGTCCTGGGCCTTCCTTTCTAGTTCTATCCAACTTCTGTTCATTCTTCTAATGTCTGTCTCTATTTCAAGGCGTAATGTGTTCTTTGGTCTTCCTCTTCTTCTTTGACCTTCAGGATTCCATGTGAGTACTTGTCTTGTGACACAATTGGGTGATTTCCTCAAGGTGTGGCGCTCTTCACAAATGCTAAAAGGCCATTGGTTGTATTTAATGTGGGTTGATGAATGCTCACTGAAATGGATACAGAAGATATAGTTAGTCAACTGTGCAGAACTACATGATTGTTAGTGGTCTCGAAGTTAACAGAATATATCTTTGTTTATAAAACAACTAATTAAGTTTGTTCTGCATTCAGTACTCATTTGATGGGGTTTCTACTGCTGTCTACAATTAATCTGCAAATCACAACCTCTCAAGTAAGAGAGTATACTACAGATTACCAATTGTTTAAACTTTCACTCGTCCTCGTATGAAATGTTGTAACGTTCACCCATAACCTTCAAGTCTCAATGTTAGATCATTACCTTTAAATCACTAAGTTGAAGTTTGTTAACTCTCACTTCCAACCTCACTTAATTTAGGATACAGTACAATGATCATCCGATTCTGATCGCAATAATTGTTTCACTTCCGAAATAGTTGAACTCCATAAGTAAGGATTTATCACAAGAACTTCAGTAATACAAACAATCTACTTGGACTCACTTAGTATTGCTTGTTTGAATCTTTCTTTGATTTTTAGGACTACAACTGGTCAGTCTCTAATTGGAATATTTGCCAATGTGACAAGTCCAAAATAGGACGAAGTGACGGGCGTCATGGATTTCACTGCTAGCCAATATCCATCTTTTCTTAGCATGCTTGTGAATTCAGGCTATATCGAGGCAATACGCATAGTATGCACATATGGCCAATTAGAGACTGACCAGTTGCAGTCCTAAACATCAGTGGAAAGATTCAAACAAACAATATCAAGTGAATTTAAACTTCACCCTATTGCACAAGCAAGTGGCTATCAGGACACAGTAGCTGAGTGGATAAGGCGTTGATGTTTGAAACGAACGGTAATGGGTTCGAGTCCCATAGAATGAACATCAACTCTGAGATGTAGGTACATCCAGCTGACGAGTCTCAAATAGGACGAAGTGACCCGCTTCCTAGATTCCACTACTAGCCACTATCCATCTTTGCTTACCATCTACAATATTTATTGTAAACTGATTAGGATAGAGAGATATATTCAGCTGATAAATGAAAGAAACTAAAAGTACATTCTATATTCTACTGTCAATCACCATAGTGCATCATCATTTAAACATCCATTCATTCCCTAACCCCTTCACTTCCAACAATAATTTTGTTTTCTTTTGTGTTTATGCTTTATACTACTTTTTATAGGGGTGAGAATCTTCATGATATCTGCCCATTTTGTTATGATTCTGATTGATATATTCAATATGTTACTATGATTATATATATACTACATTTATAATTGAATATTTAAGATTTTGGCGCCAATCTTAATTTAAAACAAACAAACTAATAGTGTGCATATAGGTGTCTAATTTGATTTAATGTAAATATATAGGGTAATGATTTGCTTATGCTTTTGATTTTTCATGTATGGAATTGTAAGGATAGCTCGTTGGTAAACTTTAGGAACCCTTTAAGAAGCCCAGAAAGAGCAGAAGACATTCTATCTAATCACTGCTAGGGGAATATTCTAGAAGGTCGACGTGTAGCTCCCCTATTGAATGAATAAGAAGGCCCCCCTATGTGCCTATTGGTTGTCCGAAATGATGATTTACTCTCAGTCAAAAAAACTATAAATAGATGAGATTTCTGTACTATATTTTGACACTGAGTCCATTAAAACTAATGTGGTTAGCATTAAATATCAAAGACTTACAGAGTTATTTACTTTGGGGATTTATTTGCCGCTACAGAATTAACGCCACTAAAATTTTTCTCTTGATAAACAGAAAATTAAAATTATCAGAAGGGGTTGTTTGTGGAGATTTAGTATTTTCATAGTTGAAAGCATGAGTCAATTGAAGCTAGACCACCAAGGAAGACCTGGAAGCACTGGACGTCCGTTTCGTCCTATTGTGGGACTCCTGAGCAGTGCACATCCACGACCTCGCCTCGCGAGATTCGAACTCAGGACCTACCAGTCTCGAGCCAATTGGTGAACGGTTGCTCAACTTCGTGGATTGTTTGAAGTTAGACATTAACACCATAGATGCCGGCTCAGTGGTCTGGCGCATTACTTATTTTGTCCTATTAGGATATGAGGTTGCTTGCTAACAATATAAATCAATGAGTTATATCCTTCATTTTTGTTTCATCAGTGATTCTCATCAATTGAGTAAGAACAAGAAGGCATTGAGCAATTGTTTGGTCATCTTATAAGATTCATCGGCAATGTCTATTTACGACTCAATTGGTGATCGAAAGTAAGACCTTCAGATACGGCAACGAGCACTCAAAAATGGGATAACTGTATCCATTTCCAGTTGTTTATATTTCTAAATGTTATTAATTCATGATATGCAACCAACCTCTGATGCAATTATTGAGTAAACGTCTCATACTCACGATGGTCAGATTCCTATTGTCATGGCTTTCTAACTGAACTCTCAGTATTACTGATCATGAGTTTCTGGAGGTTATCGAATTTTATCGTTTACATCATAAGCTGACCTTGATTAGATCACTACTGAAGACTAGGAAGCACTGGACAATTATTTGGTTAGGAATGAGGGTTCTTCAACTCCCCTAAGTGAACTTTCCGTGTCGACCAACCCTGGTAAAGCGCTGGACATTCGCTTTTCGCCCTCTCAATTTCATAAACAACACCCGTGGTGCGAAAAGGCAGTGATTAGGACTTCCCTGGCAGAGGCTAAAAACGCGTGGCCATGTGAGAGCATTTCTAGAGGGGAGCGGACTTTCCCCACTCTCAGCCTTTCCAGGACATTTGGGGACTGTGGATAAGCATAAACAAGTGTAGTTTATTGTTAATCGATCAGCATATTAGGCTGGCGTAGTATTTCTTCTTCAAGGTTATGGATCTCAAAGGTAGGATATATGAATCTTCAATGTTCACCAAACTGTTTTGTAACCCTGATTTACTTTTTCTTCAATTCACTTTTGTATATGCATCCAAATCAAACTTGAAATTCATGGTTATTTGACATCATAAAGCTTAAGATTCTAAATAGTAACCTACAGAGGGTCTTGTATGCATTGTTTTCAGCAGTTTGGGCTGGGATATGAGGTTATTTGAGAGTTAAATTAAAGAAGCACATACACAAATGAAGAAAACTATATTACTCTATCTGGAATCAGTGGTGATTGGAGGAAAAATGACATGTATTCAACTTTTTCACCCCCATTTGACACTTCATGTCAGTATGAATCAAAAACTGCTTTCAACAGTGCTCATCCATGATACCACACCAAACGGACACGAACCGAGCATCTTTGGTCTCACGTGCGAACACTTAACCTCCAGATCATAGATCGATTGATGTTGGACATTAACACTATTTTATACCTGATCAGTGATATAGAGGTCAAACATCCGAGTATAAGTCCTGGTTTCAAGTCTGTTTAGTTAGGGATCATGGATGTGTACTTCTGAGGAGCCCTATACTAGGACGAAACATCCATCTAGTGCTCATGAATTAAACTATTAAAAAAATTATGCAATTACTTCATAAAACTATTTAGACAAATATAAACAAATAATACATTAATTCTCTATTCATTTTAATCACAAAGGGACAATAAAGCACATAGAGGTGGTCTAATGGTTAAGCGCTCGCACGCGAGACTGATAGGTCCTGGGTTCGAATCTCGCGAGGTGGAACCGTAGGTGCGCACTGCTGAGGAGTCCCATAATGGGACGAAACAACCGTCCAGTACTTCCAGGTTTTCCCTGATGGTCTAACTTCAATTGACTTATGATTTCAACTATATAAAATTACTAAAATCTCTACAAAACCCCCTTCTAACATAGAAGAACATTGAAAAAAAAAAAGATGTCAATCATTCTTCTGTCTATAAAATCTTTTATATCCTAATAGACATTAGAATATAAATGAATCAGTTTTATTAATGCTGTAATTATATTATTGGGTGTATTCACTTCATCTCCATGTTTCGTCGTCTTCTTCTTCTCCTCCTCCTTCTTCCTCATTGTTTCTAACTAGTAATCATTTAAAATGTTTTATAGTGTATGAAAGTGAGAGAGAAATTTGTCGTGGTGAACACAGGAAATCTAAATTGTTACTATTCCCTATTGTTTTATAATAGATTGTTAATCATTAAAGAAATATTCTGTAGTGATAAGAAAAAGGAGGGAGGGAGGGAGGGAGGGAAAAGGAGATAGGGGGGTAGTGAGAGGAGGGGCAAGAGGGAGGGAGGGGGGAGCGAGAGGGAGGGAGGGAGGGAGGTGGAGGAGGAGGGAGGAAGAATCATCTACGTTCTCATCAGTCAACACTGTATTGTTGTCCGGATTTATTAACCATGGTTAGGTCACAAGTTCAAATTACTATTTTAATCTATTTCCATTTAAAAGAATAGAATAGTAATGTTATTATTATGATTGAATGGTAACACTCATTGTTTTCTATACATGTATACTAATATACATATGTATATGTATATTACGTTTATTAGTAGTATAAGTGACATTTGTTTCTATATAATGAAAATCTTAATCATCATTATAATCATCATGATTCCTTAGTTTAAACACTGTATGTCTGGAAACAATAAGGAGTCTATAGCTCATCTATTCATTCTAAGACTAATGTCAGGCAAGGCTACTCATACACACGCTATTCATCATTTTCTTGTGGTTGATTAGATTATGAAAATCTTGAGATGGTGAAGAAGATTTGTAGCTCAGGTGGGTGATTTTAATGTAGGTTTGTTCTCTGAACTGAATGGTTTGGTTGTGGAGCTTTCATCGTCCTTCTCTGAACGTCATCATCAGCACAAACTTTGGGTAAAAGTGGAGTGTTTTTGCTGATGATGACGTTCAGAGAAGGACGATGAAAGCTCCACGACAAAACCATCCAGCTCAGAGAACAAACCTACATCAAAATTATGAAAATCTTCACATTACAAGGAAGTATAGAATACAGTGGAAGGCTTGGATGCAAATATAGACGATTTAAATTTTGTAGTTGACCCAAATCTTCTATTCCATACACAACAACAAATGCAAGTGATGATAGCTAAAGTAGCAACAGCCTCTTCAGTAATTAGCGTCAAAATACATAAGGACAAAGGCACGGGATACAGTGGACAGGCAGGATGCAGCTTGATGATCTAGACTTCGCAGATGATCTGGTTCTTCTATCACAAACGCAACAACAAATGCAGGAGAAAACGACCAATGTAGCAGCAGCCTCAGCAGCAGTATGTCTCAATATAAACAAAGGGAAAAGCAAGACTCTCAGATACACTACAACATGCGCCAATCGAATTACACTTGACGGAGAAGCTTTGAAGAATGTGGAAACCTTTACATATCTGGGCAGCACCATTGATGAACACGGTGGATTTGATATAGATGTAAGGGCAGGGATCGGCGAAGCATGAACAGCAAATCTACAATTGAAGAACATCTACACCTAAAAACGACCGTCAACCGACACCAAGATCAGAATTTTCAATACAAATATCAAGACGGTTCTACTACATAGAGCGGAAACTTGGAGAAACATGATAGCAATCATTTAGAGGATAAAAGTGTTTAATAACAGTTATATACGCAAAATACTTCGGATCCATTGACCAGACACTGTCAGCAACAACCTATTGTGGGAGAGAACAAACCAGATTCCAGCGAAGGAAGAAGTCAGGAAGAAATGCTAGAAGTGGATAGGGCACACATTGAGGAAATCACCCAATCGCGTCACAAGACAAGCCCTCACATGGAATCCTGAAGGCCGAAATAAAAGAGGAAGACCAAAGAACACATTACACCGAGAAATAGAGACAGACATGCGGAGAATGAACAAAAACTGTATAGAACTAGAAAAGAAGATCCAGGATAGAGTGGGTTGGACAATGCTGGTCGGTGTCCTATGCTCCATTGGGAGTAACCGGTGTAAGTCAGTGAGTAAAGGCAAGATTCCAATAATATATTCTTGATGAATAATCTCTGTAAGAAGACAAAGCCTTTATCCACCTGGAAAGTTTCATTGTTAACAAAAAGTGGATCTGGTCAAGATGAGGTGTGAATTAGCAAATAAAGGTCAGCATCACTACCACTGAAGAACATCTGGGACTCGAAACATCGGTCAGCCAACAATATATTTAGATTATTCAATGCAAATATCATGACAGTTCTGTTGTATGGAGCTGAAACCTAGAGAACTACTACAACCATCATCAAAAAAGTACAGGTATTTATAAAGAGTTGCCTACGCAAGATACTTAATATCCGTTGACCGGACACCATCAGCAGTTAATAATTTAACTTCCCGCTGAAGAGGAAATTCGGATACGTGAGTGGAGGTGGATAGGAAATATATATTTTTTGCAAATCATCAACCTGTGTCATGGGGTAAGCCCTACGTTGGCATTCTGAAGGTGAAAGAAAAGTAGCCAGAGCAAAGAACTCATCAGATCCCAAGTCGGAGGCAGAAATCAAAAGAATGGTTAGCATTTAGAAATAAATAATAAGTGAATGCCAGAACATCATTGGTTGGAGAATCCTGGTTAAAGGCCTACGCTCCATGAAGGATAACAGGCGTGACGTAACGTACTGACTGTATGCAATAAATTTTGCCTTATCTTCACTTCAGATGTAAAGATTCCACAAACAAATAAGATTTTAAACCTGTGACTCTCTGGAATTCAACTCTAACAGAAAATGTTATCAAATAGTTCATTACTCATAACTTAATCCATCATATAATCCATACATACTGAATTAACGTACTGTAAAACGGCTCCCAAAGGCTCTCACATGGCCATGCGTATACAGCTACTGACAGGGAAGTCCTACTCTCTGCATTCTCTAAGTGGTGGTGTTAATTACGAAATCAAGAGGACGAGAAGCGAATGTTCGGCGCTTTAACAGGGTTGGTGGATACAGAGGGTCCATCTAGGAGAGTTGAACAACCATCATTCGAAATCAGTGGTGCGCATGGGCTCCATAATCCTAAGGAAAGAAATAGCGTATGAATCTATTGTTAGTGATGGGCTACCATGGGACTGGATCTCCTCCGGGTGTGACCTCCTAAAGAAACCACTTGCTTCGGTTTGGGCACCTGAGTTGTGCCCCAGCCCTCACATAAATCGAATGAATTATGTGAAGCATATCTGTTCAATGTCTCCTTCTCCCAATGTTCATGGTAGGTACGACTTATACATTTAAAATTTCATACAGAAGAGATAAGCATTCATTCATTCTAACTGTAACCTTAAAATGAATAAAGTTTAACAAAATGAGTTAACTAATAATTCATTATTATCAGAAGAGATTTTTTGGATGTTATAGTAATTTTGATAGTTAAGATTATGAATCAATTTATAATGATCAACATATGCTCACTAGTGACTGGCTTCAAGAGGTATTTCCTGCAATTCTAGTGAGAAGCAGTGACCGGTGAAGTTCAACTGGTTCTGTTGTGAGATAGTAACTCACTGAAAACAATGGTGGATGTGTCGTTCAATTTCGTGGATGCGTTGAACTTATACATTAACACCGACGGATTCCGGTCGGCTCACTGGTCTAGAGGTTAAGTGCTCGCACGCGAGGATGATAGGTCCTGGGTTGGAATCTTGCGAGGTGGGATCTTGTATGCGCACTGCTGAGGAGTCCCATAATAGGACGAAATGGTCGACCAGTGCTTCCAGGTTTTCCATGGTTGTCTAGCTTAATTCGATTCATCATCTCAACTATCATAATAATTCACTAGATATCCATCATTCTGCTTAAGTTTTCGAAGGATTGATTATGTATTAAAGCAGAATTATTTGGTTAATATATGTTTGAGAATGAATTATGTTATCCGAATAAATTTACATTATGTTTTAACATAATCAATCAACACAGAATTGTGTCTATTACATCGGAAGATAGCATCATCACGGTAGTCCTCACAAGGTCTGCAAATTCACTTCATGACACACCATCACAATGTAAGGAACTTCATAGTAGTCCCATTTGTTGAAATTGTCTAGTAAATGAGAATATAAGTGGGGACAATCGAACTACAAACTATCTCACTAAAGTCTGATAACCATACGGTCAACAATTAATTTGCAATATAACAATCAATTGTCTCAATATTGACTATTCCTTCTGCAAATATCAGTACATCGGATTCCGGCTAAATGGTCTATCGGCTAAGTGCTTTGGCTCGAGACTGGTAGGTCGTGAGTTTGAATCTCGCGAGGTGAGGTCATGGATGCGCACTGCTGAGGAGTCCCACAATAGGACAAAACGATCGTCCAATACTTCCAAATTTTCCCTGGTGGTCTAGCTTCAATTGATTCACGCTTTCAACTATGAAAATATCAGTTCGTCTTCTATGATTTCATTGTTCATGTATTTTCATACCGTTTGCGCTTCGTTCCTGTTCATTCCTTATTGATCATCTGCCAAAATACATCGTGTATGTACACTGCTGAGGAGTCCCATAATAGGACGAAACCGTGGTTCAGTACTTCCAGGTTTTTCCATGGCGATCTAGCTTCATTTGATTTATAATCTCAATCATTAAAAATTACTACAATCTCCACAAAAACCCTTTCAGATACTAATCAAATCTTTGTTTATCTATTAAAATGAATTGCAACAAATTAAATTTAAAAATTGGCGCCAACTATATAATCACTTTAGTTTGATATCATGTTTATACTGTCAAAATGAAATGTAATCATTAGATTGGAAAGTTGAACAACAATATTGTGTAAATACCACCCAACACTTTACAAATATACGGATCAGTCAGAATTTTTGGACAGAATCCATTCATGAAATTGTATAGATTGTAATGAAGATCATTAGGTGAGACTATCATTTATTGGATGAGACGGTTAGAAGTGTTTGAGGGATTTGAAGGTCAAGGCGTTAATTTTAATACCTGATGCTCATGTATGATTGATTCACAGAGGATTTTAGAAAAGACGTTATAGGTGAGCAGTTGTGATGTGGGTTACTTTATATCCATATAAGTAGTATATGGTGATGGTCATCAGCAAATATGTAAAGCTCTAGATATAATACAAAGTGGTCAAATAATGAAGGTTCAAGAAGCATCAAATTACCGACAAAACTTAATCGAAATGAAAATATATTCAAATGTAGTGAATAGAACACGACTGGGGACAGCACATACACTTCACCCCATCGCACAAGCAAGTGGATATCAGGACTCAGTGGCCGAGTGGATAACGCGATGGCGTTTGAAGCGAGGGTACTGGGTTCGAGTCCCAGAGTGAACATCAACTCTGAGATGCAGGTACATCCAGCTGACGAGTCCCAAATAGGACGAAACGCGCGTCTAAACTGGATTCCACTGCTAGCCACTATCCATCTATGCTTACCATGCTTGTGAATTAAGGTATATCGAGGCAATACGCACAGTATGCACATATGCCAATTAGAGACTGACCAGTTGCAGTTCTAACAAATCGATTGAAAGATTCAAACAAGCAATACTAAGTTGAATTCATACAGTTAACAGTTAATTTGCAAATTATCAATCAATTGTCTCAATCTTGACTGCTCCTTCTGTAAATATCCGTCTATAGTCTCCGATTATAATTGTTCATGCATTTTTATATCACTTGCGTTCCTTTCCCCTTCTTTCCTCATTGATCTTCTAGTGAAATACATTCAATGCCTGTTCAATACCATATACTACTTATGTGGATATAAGTAACTCACACCACAAACATACTTGAAAGATACATCTATTGGAGTTGGTGTATCGTGGTATTTAGATCAAAAACAATATGTTTCCAGATTACATGATACTATAGATCCGTTATAATTAAACAAGATGTCACTTTAAAGGATAATAGAACATTAAATAGGTATTATTCCACTATTTTCTATCATAGTGAATAATAAACGGCATATTAATAGAATTTGAATTTACAACTAAGAATGTCTATTAAGCAAAGATGGATGGTGGTTAGCAGTGGAATCCAAGATGCTTATGAATTAATTCAATGTCTAGGCAATATGAACAGTATGCACATATGCCAATTACAGACTGATCCGTTGCACTCCTAACACATAAATGATAGGATTCGAACAATACCAAGTGGATTTAAGAATGTTTATGTTTATATATTTCTAATAATTTAAAGTATCTGCTTTACAGAAATGTACTGGACGGAGATTCAGGTGGGGACGATCTAATGTGTAGAATATCTAAGAACCATACACTGAATACTTCATATGCAAATATTCCATCAATTGTCCTTCACATTCTCTATGATCTTTACAACTAACAATTTCTTTCTACTTCTCTTAATGTTTTCTCCAGGTTGACCTTCATAGCCTTCTACTACCAGAGTTTCCACTTCTTATTGATATTACATACTACTTATGTTGACAGATATAAGTAGCATAAACCACAGTGGTAATTTTCATCTTCCAAACTAATTTCAACATTTAAATGTGTAATTTAACACAAAAGTAAACATTGAATATTGAAATTGTACCTTTGATAATATCATAATGACAAGTACAGTTCATAATTTAATGTGAATAAAAGTGTGAGAGAATTGATAGTACTACTACTACTACTACTACTACTACTACTACTACTACTACTACTACTACTACTACTACTACTACTACTACTACTACTACTACTACTACTACTACTACTACTACCACTACTACTACTACCACTACTACTACTACTACTACTACTACTACTACTACTACCACTGATAATAAAGGTGAATGAGTGAATGAAGAAAGGATTATGAAATGAAAGATAATAGTGTGTGAACTTTTCCAAATGTTATACATGACATAATGAATTAATCTTAGTTAGATAACTGTTAAAAACTAGGAGGTATTTAAGAATTGCTTTGTCCTAGTATAGGACTTCTTAACAGTACATATACCCACTACCACAAGACCTTTACATCTTACAGTTGGCTCGTAATCGTTATAAATCATCAAACGTTTACATATCTAACTTTAAACCAACTGTTATATTATGCAATCGTTTTTCAATGTCCCTGGTGGGTAACAGCCTCACACTAGATGTGGTTGAACTCCATAGGTTACGAGTTCGAACTAGAATCTCAGGAGTCACCTGTAGAAAGTAGTCAATAGTGAGCACATAATTATTGATCATGTAAGAGTTGTGTATAGATTATTGAGTTTTATATTTCATATCACTAAATACAATCATTGGATATAAACTTATTGACGTTGAAATTGAACAATTACTGTGAAACTTGAAGGTCATAGGTTCGGTCTTCAGAGTATATGCATTGATAGTTAGTCTCTTACTGAGATGAAACAGCTATTCATTGCTTCTTGGCTATCAAACTAAGATAAATCAATGATATAAACCATGAAATCCAATAATTATCGTATACTTTATAACTCTTATTTAAGTTGTAAATAACCTGTAGATGTTATATGATCTCTACCACACACCATACTCTCATAATGGTTCATGATAAATCACTCTGATAAAGCAGCTTATAAAAAGTTCATTATAAGTAATGAATCTTTACAATGAGAATTCGGTGAGACTATAATTTATGGATGACCTTTGAAAGACGTCAAACTGACCTTGAGAGTATCAATCTAATACTTACTTACTTACGCATGTTACCCTTAGTGAAGAAGCATATGCCGCCCACCAGCATTATCCATCTAACTCTGTCCTGGACAATCTTTTACAGTTCTTTAAAGTTCTTATTCATTCTTTTCATATCTGCTTCCATTTTCCGGCGTAATGTGTTCTTTGAGCTTCCTCTTTTCTGTTTCCCTTCAGGATTCCAAGTTATGGCTTGCTTTGTCATGTATTTTGGTGATTTCTATAATCTATGTCCTATCCACTTTCAACATGTCTTCCCAATTTCCTCCTCAGCTGGAGCTGGTTTGTCCTTTCCCATAAAGAGCTGTTACTGATGGTATCTGGTCAGTGAATGTAGATTATTTTGCGTAAACAACTGTTTATAATTACTTGTACCTTCTTGACGACGGTTGTAGTATTTCTTCATGTTTCAGCTCCCTAAAGTAGAATAAACTTTCTTGACGTTCGTATTGAAGATTCTCACTTTGAAATTAGTTGACAGTTGTTTTGAGTCCCATATGTTCTTCAATTGTAGGGATTCGGTCCTTGCTTTACCAATCCTCGCCTTTACATCCGTATCACATCCTCCTTCTTCATCAATGATGCTTCCCAGGTACCTGAAAGATTCCACATCTTCCAGAGTTTCGCCACCAAGTGTGATTGGCTTGGGGTTCTCCGTGTTGTACTTAATTATCTTGCTTTTTTGTGTAAGTTGAGATCTATTGATGCAGAGGCTGCAGCTACATTTGTTGTTTTCATCTGTATTTGTTAGTGGGTATGAGAGAGGAGGGCTAGGTCATCTGCGAAGTTCAAATCATCTGATTAATTCTGAGGTGTCCATTGTATTTCGTGCTTCCCCTCAGATGTCGAAGTCTTTATAATCCAGTCAATCATCAGAAGAAAGACGGAAGGGGAGAATAGACAGTCTTGTCTGACTGCAGTCCTTAATGGAAATGCATCTGTCATATGTCCTTCATGCATCACTTTGCACTGTATGAGTTCTGGATAATGATGACAATGTTTTCAATAACTCTATAGTGTCGAAGAAGTTTCCATAATGTTCTCCTGTCCACACTGTCAATCCCCTTCTCATAGTCAACAAAGTTTATGTATAGTGACGAATTCCACTCAACTGATTGTTCCACGTTTATCTGTAGTGTCGCAATTCGGTCTGTACACGATCGATCCCTACGGAATCCAGCCTATTGATCTCAAAATCAGACGTCTACTGCGTCTTTCATCCGATTCAGCAGAACTCTGTTGAAAACTTTTCCTGACACTGACAACAGTATGATGCCTCTGTAATTCTCACATCTACTCAGATCTCCTTTCTTTGGTATCTTGATGAGGTATCCTTTTTTCCAATCCATTGGCACTTCTTCCTCTTCTTAAATCTTCTTGAATAGAAGGTGAAGCACGTTTTCAGTTACTTCAATGCTTCATCTGGCATATTGTCAGGTCTTCCTGCTTTCCCATTCTTGATTAGTCTGATAGCCATGTCAATTTGTTCGATCGTTGGTGGCGTGACATTTATAGGAAGATTTATGTGTTCTGCTTTGATAACTAATACTAAAAAAGACTTACCAACCAGTGTGAGGATATAGAATTATGAATTACAATTGATACCTGATTGATTTGTCCATAAATGATAGTCTCCTTAAGAATCCTTTTCTTTCTTCAAAATCTAATCTCTTCTTATTCTCATCAACTTATCTTCTTCGATAGTCTGATTATGATGAAAACTATCAAGATAATATTGGACATAAATTAATGTATCATATTCACTTGGCAATGAATGATAGTTACCATTACCTAGAGACAAGAGCACGTACACACACACACACACAGACATATACACACATACATACATACATACATACATATACAAGTATCCTTCTAATGTAACTTTAACATATGAAATCAATTACAGGTGTTTATTTTACAGTACTTATACATTTCTCTTTGTATCTATGCCTATTGTATAGTGTTGGTTGAATCTTATCCGGGTTTTTTTGTTGTTGATAATATTACATCTCTATATTACTATTACTACTTTTATTGATTAACTATCAGCTGAGATGATGATTCCTTTCGCTTTTTTTTTCTTTTTTTTTTGTTCTTTCTTTCTTTCATGTATCATTCTTTAAAGGGAAAACAACATAGAAACAAACCTGATAAAGGGAGAGAGAGGAAAACTTATCAATAACTATGAAATGTATGTTCATCCTTAAAATTTAATGAATATAAACTAGATTGAATTGAATTAGGAAAATCATGTAAATTTAGTATATTCCATAGCAGTAGCCTCAGCTGATTGGTGGCACATGCTCCTTCACAAAGGGTAACAGACGTAAATAAGTAAGTAGCCTCAGCAGCAGTGGGTCTTAATGTGTACAAAAGGAAAAACAAGATTCTTCGATACAACACAGCATGTATCAATAAAATCACACTTGACGAAGAAGCTTTGGAGGATGTATAAATGTTTACATATCTGGGAAGTATCATTGATGAATACGGTGGATCTGGTGTAGATGTTGAAATGCAGATCAGCAAAGCAAGTGCAGTAAATCTACAACATCTTGAACTAAAAAAAACATCTGACAACCAACACCAAAGTCAGAATTTTCAATACAAATAAAAGTTAAGACAGTTCCACTGTATGGGAAGGAAACTTGGAGAACTACGAAGGCCATCATTCAGAAGATACAGGTGCTTATAAACGGTTATCTACGCAAAATACTTCGGATCTGTTGACCAGACACTAACAGTAATAACCTACTATGGGAGAGAACAATCCAGATTCCAGTAGAGGAAAAAGCGTTGGAAGTGAATAGGATATACATTTAGGAAAGCACTCAACTGCATCACAAGGTAAGCGCTTACATGAAATCCTGAAGGCCAAAGTAGAAGAGTAAGATCAAAGAACGCATAATGCCTTGAAATGCAGACAGACATGAGAAGAATGAACAATGATTGGATAAAACTAGAAAAGAAGGTCCAGGACGGTTGATCATACGTGATAACCTACGGGATATATCTATCTCTAGCTCAAATATCGCTCGATAAATCATTCATTTACTTATGTATAACATGGTATTCGAATCCTATTATTAGCTTTAGCCTTGCCTAGCTGCACTTTGATTCGCCTCTGTATTTGCTCACTCACACACGCGCACACACACACACATTTACCTCTCTGCTTCAAATTCGCTCTATGTGCTTATAGATTTGTTATCCGGGCTATTCACTAATAAACTGTAGTCGACACTTCCTATTATCGTTTGAAATCAAACACTGTTTATGAAGATTTTTCATTAGATAATGCATAATACTTACTTACTTACGCCTGTTACCCCTCGTACAGGAGCATAGGCAGCCCACTAGCATTCTCCATCCAACCCTGTCCTGAGCCTTCCTTTCCAGTTCTTTCCAGTTAACATTCATCCTTTTCATATCTGCTTCTATTTCTCAGCGTAATGTGTTCTTTGACCTTCCACTTTTCCACTTCCCTTCCGGATTCCAAGTTAGCTCTTGCCTCGTGATGCAGTTTGGTGATTTCCTTAATGTACTAATAATACTATCCACTTCCAAAATCTTTTCCTAATTTCTTCTTCAGCTGGAAGCTGATTTGTCCTCTCCCATAATGCATAATACATGTAGTATATAAATACATAATGAATATGTGTGTAAATTTTTTTGATGACGAAGTCATTGAAAATCAGACAGAACTAAGACCGTATTTTGTTTGAAGTAATTGCTTTAGGCAACACTTATCTATCAACGCTTAAACGATACAACTTGGTTAACTTCGTGTTCCTTAATGAGAAGTGTGTGTTTAGGTCATCCAGTTGAAATCTGATGGTCTATATCATTAGCTTCAGTTTATCTACGTTATAATGTCATCATCATCATCATCATCATCATCATCATCATCATCATCATCATCATCATCATCATCATCATCATCATCATCATCATCATCATCATCATCATCATCATCATCATCATCATCATCATCATCATCATCATCATCATCATCATCATCATCATCATCATCCAAATCATCATCATCATCATCATCATCCAAATCATCATCATCATCATCATCCAAATCATCATCATCATCATCCAAATCATCATCATCATCCAAATCATCATCATCCAAATCATCATCATCATCATCATCATCATCATCATCATCATCATCATCCAAATCATCATCATCATCATCATCATCATCATCATCATCATCATCATCATCATCATCATCATCCAAATCATCATCATCATCATCATCATCATCATCATCATCATCATCATCATCATCATCATCATCATCATCATCATCATCATCATCATCATCCAAATCATCATCATCATCCAAATCATCATCATCATCCAAATCATCATCCAAATCATCATCATCATCATCATCATCATCATCATCATCATCATCATCATCATCATCATCATCATCATCATCATCATCATCATCATCATCCAAATCATCATCATCATCATCATCATCATCATCATCATCATCCAAATCATCATCATCATCATCCAAATCATCATCATCATCCAAATCATCATCATCATCATCCAAATCATCATCATCATCATCATCATCCAAATCATCATCATCATCCAAATCATCATCATCATCCAAATCATCATCATCATCATCATCCAAATCATCATCATCATCATCATCATCATCATCATCATCATCATCTAATGCTATCATTGTGATCACACTTCTTTTCGATAGAGTTTCGAAAATTTTTCACAAAACTTTTAATTTATGATAATCATCCAACTGACGAGTCTCAGACAGGACGAAACACTTGTTATGAATTCTACTATTAACTATTAATCATAATATAATGTCTAAATTTTAGTCTAAACTAATAAATTGATAATATGAAATGAGAATAATGAACAATAACTGGATAGAACTAGGAAGAAAAGACCAGGACAAAGTGGGTTGAAGAATGTTGGTTAGCGGTCTATGCTCCATTGGGGGGGTGTGTGTAACAGGCGTGGGTAAGTTAGTAAGCAAAGTAAGTCACTTACTAAATCTATTAGTAATACACCGAATTATTGAACTAGAAATTGTATAGTTATGATATTTAATTAGATCATCTATATATAGATATATACTGTACAATTCTCATTGTTTATTTGTGATACAATGGAATGTACTAAACTTATTAGAAGTGAAAGAATTTAATGAATTAAACTATGTGAATATCAGTTAGTTATTATAAGTATGGGTAGTTTTGTAGATATTGTAATAATCTTTGATAGTTGATTTGATGAATTGATGTAAGTTAGATGATCATGTGAAATTTGGAAATACTAGATGGCTATTTCGTCCTAGTATGAGGACTTGTCAGCAGTGTGTACCCACGATCTTGTATGCTAGACTCGAACCTAAGTTATTTAAT
Organism: Schistosoma rodhaini; assembly: GCA_944470415.2. Taxonomy (NCBI): domain Eukaryota; kingdom Metazoa; phylum Platyhelminthes; class Trematoda; order Strigeidida; family Schistosomatidae; genus Schistosoma; species Schistosoma rodhaini. Next base: position 46,212,865 of record OX104038.1, read on the forward strand.
CTCATGTATAGAATTGTGAATGTGCATTATTAAGTTGTCCTATACTAGGATGAAACGATCGTGAAGTTTCTATATTTCAAGATTCTTTTATTTCTGTCGTTATTAAGATTACTTTCTATTTCTCTTTTTTGTTTGTTTCGATTGAATTTTCTCAATATTCTATTAGAAGAAATTTCATTTCCGATTGATGTTATGTACTACTTATATCTGTGAACATAATTAGCATATACCAAACTTGACGTCTTTTCATGTAGTAAGTCATACCGAAGACTTTCATCGATAAGAATAAAACATGAAAAGACCGTTTGCTTCAAACACTATCGCCTTATATACGAAGTGAACGGTATTGAATTTGAATAACTAAGTGAACGTCAATTCTAGGATACAGATACATCCAGCTGACGAGTTTCAAAATCAATAAAATATTTTGTCATTATGTTTATGGTGTTTGTATGAATTACCGATTCCTTTATACTTGATAACTGATTGATTTCAAATTTCATATTCAATATATTCGTTCGTGTTCATCTAATACTTCTTAAGTAAATTGCTTTATTTCTGAATTTCCAAACGTGTATTATAATTTAACTACTCCTAATCATCACAATGTTCTATTTGTGTTATTTGATTGTAAGTAACCTGAAAGACGTAATTGATTAGATCTAATATACTCCTTATTCACTTCAAGATCATTCACAATTTCTATTGTATTTCTTCATAAGATATGACTTTTAGTATTCACTTCCATATTATCTCACAATTTAATGTAGTAACTTCTTTAGTTACTTCATTCACACACAATATATCCACTCAATATTATTTGTTTGTATTTTTTTCATTGTTGTTAAGGTGTCAGTAGCTAAGTGGATGACATGATAATGTTTGAAGGAAACGGTATTGGGTTCTAGTCCCAGAGTGAACATCAACTCTGAGATTCAGATACATCCAGCTGAAGAGTACCGAATAGGATGAGACATGTGTCCTGGATACCAGTGATGGCCATTATCCATCTTTGCTGATGCAGATTATATCCATTTGATTTAAAAGAATAAAAGATTAATGTTGAGAGAAAAA
>OX104038.1:46221438-46281956 GCA_944470415.2 Schistosoma rodhaini
ATGATGATGATTTGGATGATGATGATGATGATGATGATTTGGATGATGATGATGATGATGATGATGATGATGATGATTTGGATGATGATGATGATGATTTGGATGATGATGATGATGATGATTTGGATGATGATGATGATGATGATGATGATGATGATGATGATGATGATGATGATGATGATGATGATTATGATGATTTGGATGATGATGATGATGATTTGGATGATGATGATGATGATGATGATGATGATGATGATGATGATGATGATGATGATGATGATGATGATGATTTGGATGATGATGATGATGATGATGATGATGGTGATTTGGATGATGATGATGATTTGGATGATGATGATGATGATGATTTGGATGATGATGAATATCGGAAATGAATTTTATACAAAAGATGAAATGATATCATCTTAATAGATAGTTTATTCAATATTGAATTCTTTAAAGGTAATCAACAAGAAAATCATTTTGTAGAAGCTGTAAGTGATTGATATAACATTTTCGATACAGTATAGAATTCTCGACATGAATTACTTCAACAAGTTCTTGATTCTTATTTCTTGATCGATTCTGACGATAAATACTAAGTGATCATCAATTAGATTTTAGCAAATCAACAAATCGATATCTGATAAATGATTGTTCTCTTCGATGTATATTTCTAGACAGCACGATATCACTGATTCTATTTTTTTGTATGTTGTACAGTAAAGGATTGTAAACTCTTCATAAACGTGCCTGAATAGATTGTGCAACTAATAGATATAATGATGTGTTGGAACAAACAAGATATTAGCTCCATATGATGTTAGTAACTTCAGGGGTCAGGACGTTAACACTTTGCGCGTGAGACCTATATGTCCTAGATTCAAATCTTGCAAGTGGAATCGTGGATGCGCACTATCAAGGAGTCCCATACTAAGATAAAATAGCATTTAATGATTCCAGGTTTCAAATGATGGAAATCCAGCTTCAATTTAACCATGAATTCAACTATTCAAATGACTACAATCACTACGAAATCCCTATTCTGACAAACATCCATTTTTCTTTAATACCATTTAACATATTACATTTATTACGTAATATATTACATAATCTATTATTTCTATTATAATATACATTTTAATTGAATGAAAACAGACAATCAACATCTGTTTAATTGTTTTTTAATAGAATGTTCCCATAATGTTTTTTTTAAAAATTGGACATTATGTAATGATAAGAAACAAATTTTTGGAAGAGAACACCTGGAACTCAAAAACAACTGTCTGTCAACTAACACCGAAGTCGGATTCTTCAATACAAATATCAAGACAGTTCTATTGTATGTGGAAGGAACTTGGGGAATTATGAAAGTCATCATCTAGAAGATACAAGTCTCTACACAAAATAGTTCGGATCCTTTGATCAGACATTATCAGCAACAATCTACTATGGGAGAGAACAAACGAGATTCCAGTGGAAGAAGAAATTAGGAGGAAGCGCTGAAAGTGGATAGAACACACATTGAGGTAATCACCCAACGGCGTCACAAAACATGCCCACACATGGAATCCCGAAGGCCAAAAAAGAAGAGGAAAACCAAAGAACACATTACTCCGAGAAATGGTGACAGACATGAGAAGAATGAACAAAAGTTTGATAGAACTAGAAAAGATGGCCCAGGACAGAGTGGGTTGGAGAATGCTGGTCGGCGGCCTATGCTCTATTAAAGATGATGATAATGATGATTCTCATTACAATATTTCAACAATTGAAATATTATTGAAGGAGAGATAATGTGGTGTGTGCTACTTATATTGACATAAGTAGCATATAATACTAGTCAGGAATAGAATATCTGATAGCGGAAGGTTGAGAAGATCGAAGAGGAAAGAATGGGAACAGAAGTCAAGTGGTATGGTAATGCCGGAACAATGAATTCTGACGCAATTAATGAACCTTTCGCAAATGAAATACTAGAGTATGATTTTTTTTATTTTATCAAGTAACTCTGTAATTTTATGTTTAATACACCTGTCTTCGCCTTCATTACAATAATACTATGTTAATTAATCCTAGTTGAGGGCTGTTCAATAAGTCATACACACAATCCAGAGGCGATACCGAAACTCCTGGATTCAAGTCCCATGTGCGAGATCTTGGATGTGCACTTCTGAGGAGTTCCATACTAGATAAAAATGGCCGTTCAGTGCTTCCAGGTTTTAAATGGTGATCTAGTTTTAATCGACTCATTCATTCAACTGTTAGATTATTACAACCCCCACAAAATCTTATTCTGATAATAATTATCATATGCTCACTAGTAACCAACTTCAAGAGGTATTTCCTGGAGTTCTAATGAGAAACCGTGACCAGTGGAGTTCAACCGCGTCTGTTTTGAAGCATTGACTCACTGAAGATAGTAGTGAATGGTCACGCATATTCATGGATTGATTAAAGCTAGAAATTAACACTATTAGATGCCGGCAAGTTTAGTGGTCTAAAGATTAAGCTAATCCGTTTAATGTGGGTTCGTGGATACACACGGCTAGCTTCAATTGACTCATGATTTCAACTGTATATAAAAAAAATTACTAAAAAATCTCCCCAAAAACCTCCGTATCATATGCTCACTATTGACTAGTTCCATGAGTTATTTTCTGAAGTTTTAGTGAGAAGCAATAAACAGTGGAGTTCAGCCAGGTCTTTTGTTAGATATCAACTCACTGAAGATTGAATGGTTGATGAACTTCGTGGATTAGTTGAACTTAGACATTAAAATGCCGAACAGCTCAGTGGTCTAGTGGTTAAGCGTTCGAGCACGAAACAGGTAGGTCCTAGGTTGAAATCTCACGAGACAGGATCGTGGATTCTCACTGCCACTGAGGAATCCCACAATAGAACAAAACAACCATCCAATTCTAGAGTGAGTTATTTCGTTTTTTTTTTGGCATACATCGAAAAGTACAGTTATTCGCTAATCCATCATTTATTGGGCAATTTTTTTCAAAATTATTTGTCTACGAATTTTGATTGGTCTAAATTTTTTAACCAATCACATTTCAAGCTTATATATTTCTAATCCAAAAAGGTATATAATTGATTGTAATGATAGTTAATCATTGGTTTCTTTCATACATTCGAATGAATAGTTGAAGTAAACTACTGATAAACTCCACTAATATGCATGATATATGTATATATACTACTTATTATACTTTAGGACTATTTCAATATGAAACTCTTGATAGTAATATGGAATGTATTATAATATGAATCTGGGAAACTAACTGAACTTACCAAACCTGTACCATGTTCTTATTTCATCAATATATCTTCCTTACTTTATACTTTTCATCTTATATATATTGTATTGGACGTGGTTTCTTCAAATCATCATCTTCGAATTCATATCATGAATGGAATCCTTCAAATCAATTGCCTTCTTCCTCATCAATACGATCTTCAACGTCATTATCATCAGCATCTATTTCATCAATCCTTTCACCTTTATCTTATTCAAGTGATACAAATTCATATGCATATTGGAATTGTCATACTATACCACCTAATATGACATTATGTAAAAGTGTTGGTTATTCACGTATGGTATTACCAAATTTTTTAAATCATGAATCATTACGTGAAGCAATACAACAAGCTAATGTATGGATAGCATTAGTTAATACAGATTGTCATCCTGATATACAACGTTTTCTATGTTCATTATATGCACCAATTTGTTTAAAAAGTCATCAAGAATCTAAAATACCACCATGTTGGGAATTATGTAATCAAGTACGTAATTCATGTTTACCTAGAATGAAATTATTTGGATATGATTGGCCAGATATAGTAAATTGTCAACAATTTCCACGTTTAGTTGAAAGTATGTGTATACCACCACAAGAAAAAAGTACAGGTAAGTAAACTTGAAGTATTCAGTTATTATACTCAAGGTATTGTATCTACTCATTGTTATTTAAGACTGCTATTGATCAATCTTTTATTGGTATTTAAGCATTCTGTGCGGATTGACGCGATATTGCCGTAAGTCACTAGTGGAATCTGAGACACGCGTTTCGTCCTATTTTGGGACTCATCAACTGAATATATCTATATCCTAGAGTTGATGTTCATGCTGGGACTCGAACTCAGTACTGTTCGTTTCAAACGCTATTACGTTATAGACAAAGTTACTGAGTTCTAATAGTCATATGCTTATAAATAAATGTTATTCACGAGTTGAAAATTCAGCTGCTAATTTTATCAAACTTCATCTAATTTCTATGATTTTTTTAATAAGTGATAATAACCGGCTGAGTGGTCTAGTGGTTAAGCGCTCTGGCCCTAGACTGCTGTGTCCTGGGCTTGAATTTCGCAAGGCGGGATCATGGATAGGCACACTGCCAATAAGGAGTCCCACATTATGACGAAACGGTCATTCAGTGCTTCCAGGTTTTCCATGGTGGTCTAGCTTCAATTGACTCACGCTTTTAACTATGAAAATACTAAAATCTCCACAAAAAACCCCTTCTGATAATATTAAACTGGTTAGTCCTTTTTTTTAGAATTAATTTTCTACGGAATGAGGTTGTCAACTCCATGACCAAACCTCCTCCTTTATCCAGGCTTGGGAACGGCAGTAGCCCCCGGAGGTGTTAGTTTATTTTGTCTATTATTGTTAATAAAAGATAATCACAGATATTTTTGTACATAAATATCAAGTTTAAACATTTTAATGATTAAGATTCATTCAAAGTTTACTAAGTTAAAGTTGGATTGCATGTCGAATAGTTTGTATACACTCATCACATCTATTTATTGTTCTATATTCAACAGGTTCCTTGCTCTCATACTATGATAATCATTTGGCTCTTAGAAGCATTTATTTTTTTTAAATGTGTCGATCCTCATGAGTTGATTAAATTTAGACCATCATGGGAAACTCGGAAACACTGGATGGTTGTTTCGTCTTAATATGTAACTTCTTAGCAGTGGGTATTTACAATCTCACCTGTGGGACTCGAATCCATGTCATTCGATCTCTCACACGAATGCTTAACCTCTAGACTACTGACTTGGCAATCAACGGTGTTAATATCTAATTTTAACTTATATAACTGATCAATTTTTTTTAGAGAATAAGCTGTATAAAGAAATCCTATAAAAGTAGTATATAGAACAAATATAAGAATCAACAATGGATAGACAAATTAACTTTAAACAATATGTCGACTTCAGTCTATCATCATTTGAACAGTTTTTTTCTGGCTCAGGATCTGACTCCAGTTATATCGTATGAGTGATTGTTATTGAAATACATATCGTCAATCCTTGTGTGAAATTATTTGAATCATAATGGAACAATCCGTCGGATGGATCAGTGAGCAGAGTTGACATGAGAACAAAGTATTGACAAGATAATATGATTTGAGCATGTCTATATCACTGTTATACTGGCATTGATGAATGCGTTGAATGAGAGATTGAGTCATTTGAATTAATCGTCGAATAAGTTGGCTACTTAGTTCGTTTGAAGGTCATGTAGAATTCGAGATATTTACCGTCTGTGCAGATTTTCAGGGTGTGTTGTCATTGAGGATCATGATTTCTTCTATGTATATATTGAGAACTATTGATGAAGAGACTACTACTACTACTACTACTACTACTACTACTACTACATCAGTTGTCTTGACCTGTATTCATTGACTTTATTCATCCATTATAGTTATTGTTTTAAAGTTATGTCCCCAATTAAGTGCTTTGAGGCAAGACTGGTAGGTCCTGGGTTCGAATGTTGCGAGTGCGGGATCGTGGATGTGCATTGCTGAGGAATCCCATAATTGAACAAAATGGCCGTCCAGTGTTTCCAGGTTTTCTATGGTGGTCTAGATTTAATTGACTCATGATTTCAACTATGAAAAAAGAAAAATTTCTTAATCTTCTCCATCCATACCCCTTTTATTTAAAGAAAGTTTTAATTGATGCCTTTATTTTCTTCTTTCTCACTTCTTAATTTGATTTAATCTTAATAACCTATAATTATGTTACCTCTTATTCTAATTTAACTAAACATTCATTGAAATTATGAGTCAATCGAAGTTAGACCATCATGGAAAACCTTAATTAAACATCATTTAATCCATTCCATTCCATCCAAAATGTTCCTTCCTCTTTACTCAGTCCTATAATATCTACCTACCTACACACATACATACATACATACATTCCTTCTGTGACAAACGAAATGACTATAAGTGTTAATAACAATCTTGATTCAATAACAATTTATGAGTTAATTAAAGCTTGGAAATATTGGACGATCATTTCATTGCAATATTAGAATCCTTAACAGTGAATATTTACAATTCCATATGCTCGATTCGAACCCAGTACTCTCAGTCTAGTGACTGAACACTTTAACCTTTAGGTTATTGACTTGAAATCTAATGGTTTTAATTTCATTCACATAGTTGAATACCTTTATTAAACATCATTTAATCCATTCCATTCAAAACACTCCTTCTTCTTTACTCAGTCCTATATGTACCTACCCGCATACCTACCTACCTACCTACCTACCTACATACATGCATACATACATACATACATACATACATACATACATACATACATTCCTTCTGTGACAAACGAAATGACTATAAGTGTTAATAACAATCATGAGGATTTGTCAACAGTATAGTAAATTGAATAATTGAATTCATGAGTCAATTGAAGCTAGATTACTACCATTGAAAACCTGGAAATACTGGACAACCATTTCATTACAGTATTAGAATCCTTAACAGTGAGTATTTACAAGTCCATATGCACGATTCGAACCCAATACCCTCAGTCTAGTGACTGAACACTTTCACCTTTAGGTCATAGACTTGAAATCTAATGGTTTTAATGTCATTCACATTATTGAATACCGGTTTACTGGTCTATAAGTGTTAATTTAATTTGATAGGCTTATTGAAGTAGATGAGGAAAGAAATTAAAAAAAAAATTAATCACTTTAGTTTTTGGTAACAATTTAACTGAAGGGGTTTTTGTGGATATTATAGTAATTTCAATAATTTAGATCACACTCACGAGATTTGAACCCAGCACCTACCAGTGTCGCGTCAGACCACTTAACCGATAGACCATTGAGCCAGTATCCAACCGTGTTAATGTCCAACTTCAACCGATCCACGAAATTCAACAACCATTCACCAATGTCATCAGTCAGTTGATATCTCCCAACAGACGTGGTTTCGAACTCCACTGGTTACTGCTTCTCACTAGAACTCCAGGAAATACCTGATGGAGCCAGTCACTAGTGAGCACATGATCATTATCAGAAGGTGTTTGGTGGAGATTTTAGTAATTTCATAGAGTTGAGATCATGAGTCAATTGAAGCTAGACCACCATCGAAAACCTGGAAGCACTGACAGCATTGCGCATTCATGATCGCGCCTCTCAAGATTCCAACCTAGGACCTATCAGTTTCACACCAGAGCACTTAACCGAGAGGCAGGATCGTGAATGCACACTACTGAGGAGTCCCATAGTAGGACGAAACGGTCATCCAGTACTTACAGGTTTTCCATGTTGGTCTAGCTTCAATTGACTCATGATTTCAACTATGAAAATACTGAAATCTCTACAAAACTTCTAACGGTTTATAGTTGATTTTTTTTTAAAAAAAGGTAGAACTTATTTACGTTTTGCCACCAAATAAAAATAGAAAGTATTGAACCGCCGTTTTGTCTTAGTACAGGACTTCTCAGCAGTGTTCATCCACGATCCTACATGAGGAACATGAAACCAGTACCTTCAGTCTCGCGCATGAACTCTTAACCTCTAGACCACTGAGCACTGATGGTCTAACTTAAATTGACTGATGAATTCAACTGTTAAGAAATCACTACAATCTCTATAAACCCTCATGTGGATCATAATTATATTGATTTGTCAATTATTGTTATTCTTGAAAGAATTTCTTTTTCATTTATCTAACATAGTCTTTAAAATTATGTATGTTGTTCTCCCAATAGTTAGCAAACATGATCCTTTCCTTGTAATAAAACAAAAGTGAATGAACTGTTCTATGAAATCTTGTTAATTTTCTGAAAACTAACTATTAATAAATATTCATAGATGATACACTTGTGTACTTTTGTAAAATGCTCTGGTACTGCCAAGAGTGGAGAGAGTTAGCTCTCCCTCTCGAAATGCTCTCATATGGCCATGAGCATACAATCACTTCTAGGTAGGTCCTACTGATTGCCTTCTCGCATCACGGGTGTTGCTTACGTAATTGAGAGGATGAAAAGCGAATATCCAAAACTTTAACCCGGTTGTTGGATATGGAGAGTTCATCTAGGTGAGTTGGAAAGCCCTGATTCCAAACCAATGGTGTACACGAGATTCATGATTCTGAAGGAACAAATGGCGTATAAACGAATCGTTGGTCACTGTCTATCATAACACTGCATTTCTTAATGTTGCTCCACTGCCTTGTGGACTAGACCTTTGTGTCGAAGTCTCCGAGTGTGGCCGCCTAAGAAGACCACTTGCTTTGGTCTGAACGCCCGGTCGGTATCACAACCCTCACACAAATCGAATGATTTATGTTACATATATCTATTTTCTGTCTCCTTGTATCAATGTTTATGTGTAAATACTATTCTATAAACAAACCAAACAAACACTCTTCTTCATTCTTTGAATTTATGACAACATGAAAGTTTTTGTAAAGTGTAAGCACTGGAACTATTCCCCTAGTTGATTCCTCTTAATGTTTAATTACAAATTTGATATTCCTTAATGTTCATTGATATGGACAGGTGTCATATATCAAGTAATACATGATGAATATTATCACTATCGTTAGTAACAACATAGGTTAGCATAAATATAAGGGATTATTTATTTTGAATATATAAACATTGGTACAAGGGTGGCAACAAATATATACCACATAATCACAATTGATTGATCACTGGGTGGTGATCAAATGTCATGCGTGTCAAGTCCGTCTTAGTGCTGACCGAATGCTATCGATCAAGTTGCAATGTGGCCACTAGTCTAGGTGTCTCAACACTGGGAGATAAGATGGTGGTTGATCTCTGATTAATGTATGAAAAAGTTTGTTTACACCTTAACATACTGTGATGTATGATATTGATGTAGATAGATATAAGTAGTATGTATCATCAATTAAAAGTGAAATACCCTGGAGGTAGTAGGTTAAGAGGATCGAAGAGAAGAGAACGGGAACAGAAAGTAATTAGTATGGAAACGAAAGAACAATAAAGTCTGAGATGACTGATTAACATTTTGCAAATGAAGTATTTACTGTATGGTTCTCAGTTTTTACTAAGCTATTCTGTAACTTTGTGTTCAAATACATTCACTTGTTTTCACTTGTACTCACGTTCACTACACGTTTACATCATAATCTGAAATATATACATTTGTACTTACTTTTCCTGGATAGCACTTTTTTAGCGAGTTAGTTTTCTACGGGATGGGGTCGCTAACCCCATACCCAACCCTCCTCCTTTATCCGGGCTTGGGACTAGTAGTAGCCTCCGAAGGAGCTACAGGAGGAGTCATATTCCCCAGTACTATTCAGAATTTATTGAACATTGGAGTCTAAGAACTAACTGTGTTAGACAGTCACTAGATAATGTGTATTCATATTATTATAATTGGAGAAAATCGACTACAATCCATGAGTTTAGATTCCATACTAATTAGCGGCTATCAACAAAATATTTGGGATATATTGAGAATACTGATGATTGAATTCCCACCGACTTCCTTCACTTATCTAGTACATATAATTCAACCTAAAATCAAACTTAAGACTAGTCACTAATTTCTCACGATATATTGCAATCTTGTTTCTGAGATAATGGTTGGAGGTAGTTGACAGGCAAACCTAAACCTAGGTTTTGTGCTATATGACATTAGTTAGCAAGGTGTGCCCGTAATCTTGACTAAAGTGAAGCTTCCTGATCTATTCAACTCCGTGTTACCCAACTTCACAATCAGAGACATTACCAATGAGCTGTCCAAGCCTCGATTGACCTCTTGTAGGACTGAGGTGTAGCGAGAAAAGATTAGTTCAATAATAATGATGATTTACTTGTCGACGATTATTCGGTTTAAAATTTTCATATAACAGCTTTCATCTGACTTGGTAGGGCTTCATTATATAATAGTTTTGTACCTAATATATCATTTCATATAATTAGAAGTAAGGCCACCAGATTATCTAGTACGGCTGAGAGTGGAGAGAGTCCGCTCTTTCTCTCTAAATGCTCTCGTATGGCCACGCGTATATAGCCTCTGCCAGTGAAGTCCTACTCAGTGCCTTTTCGAACCACGGGTGTTGTTTAACGAAATCGAGAGGACGAAAAGTAAATGTCCAGTGCTTTAACCCGATTGGTGGACACTGAAAGTTCACCTAGAGGAGTTGGAAAACCCTGATTTCAAACCAATAGTACACATGGGTTCCAGTATCCTGAGTGGACAAATGGCGTATGAACCAATTTTTGGTCACCGGCTACCATGGGACTGAATTTCCTTATGTTGTATCCACTGCCTTTTAGATCCGACCTTTGAGTCAAAGGCTCCATTTGTGGCTCGCAAAGTAAACCATATGCTTCGATCTTGGCACCCGTTCAATATCACACTCCTCACATTAATCAAATATGATTTGTGTGGTGCATAAATATCTGGTGCCCATTTGTGCCAATATTTATGTGTTTAAATAAATAAATAGAAGTAAGTCATCTTCTTGATAGAGTTTTATTCTCTGAGCTAGATGGTTTATAGCTGTAAGCATGAGTCAATTGACACTAGACCACCAAAGAATACCTGGAAGCACTGGACGTCTGTTTTATCCTATTGTGGGACTCCTCAGCAGTACACATTCACGACCTCGCCTCACGAGATTCGAACCCATGGAGCTTTCATCATTCTTCTAAACGATATCATCAGTACAAACTTCAGATAGAATTTCTGTAGTATATATGACTTTACTATTCATTCACTATTCAAGGAAACTAAATCAGACACTTAGTTAATATAAAAAAGTAACTAAGGAAAAGAGAGAAAAAAAATGGAGAAAACCCCATTCATGGAAATCAGACATAAACTTGACTAATTTAAGGACAGAAGAAAAAAAAATCAGTAGATCAGTCACATGCTGTTTTATATTCTATTATTACAATGATTTATTATAGGACATTTTTTCGTTTTGTTTTTACGATTTACTGTTTTATGTCTAGATTAGTTGTTACCTTCTTAACATAATGACATAGGTAATCATCATATGATGGTGATTAACAGTAGTATCCAAGAGATATGTGTTGTTCGTCGGTCACGGCCCGAATAGCTTAGTGGTAACGTCTTTGATTATGAAGCTAAGTGACACTGGATGGAATCAAATCCGTCAGGGAGCATCAGTTCCCTTAAGATTACAACAGGTACACCTTGCTGACAAGTGCCAAGTAACACGAAACCCGGGTTCAGGGTTTCCTGTTGACCACCTCCAATCACCATCTTATTTCAACATAGTTCATACAATGTTGAGCCACCTAGACTAGTGGCCATATTACAACTTGATCGATAGCATTCGATCAGAACTAAGAAGGATTTGACACGTATGATATTGATCATCACCCAGTGATCAATCAATTGTGGTTTCGTTCTTGTTAAGATTAATCACTTGAATGTACTTGTATCCTAGAGTTGAATGTCCCACTTTGGGAACCCACTGTTAATTATCATCCATTTCTGCTTATTATTGTCTAAGACGTAATGGAAGTATCAATATAGTTTGTATGGGATATATATATGTCAAAAGAGATTGATCGATTTACTCAGGCTTTTGTGAAACACAATTATGAATTATAATATCAAATACGTACTTAATTACTTGCGCCTGTTACTCCCAATGGAGTATAGGCTGCCGACCAGTATTGTCCAACACACTCTGTCCGGGGAATTCCCTTCTACTTCTATCCAATTTTTGTTCATTCTCCGCATGTCTGTCGCCATTTCTCAGTGTAATGTGTTTTTTGATCTTCCTCTTCTGCTTTGGCCTTAAAGATTGTGTGTGTGGGGGCTTGCCTTTTAACGCAGCTGGATGCTTTCCTCAATGTTTGTCTTATCCACTTCCAACGCTTCCTCCTGAATTGTGCCTCCTCTGAAATCTGGTTTGTTCTCTTCCAAAGTAGTGTTGCTGATAGCGTCTGGTCAACGGATCCGAAGTATCTTGCGTAGACAGCTGTTAATAAACACTTATAACTTCTAGATGATGACTTTCATAGTTCTCCAGGTTCCCGCCCATACAGTAGAACTGTCTTGACATTTGTATTGAACATTCTGATCTTGGTGTTGGTTGACAATTGTTTTGAGTTCCAGATGTTCTTCAATTGTAATAATTACCAAATCAATGGTTCATTGACATGAGTCTGGATCAGATATGACTTTCAAAACTCTTCTCGTCTATTGAAATTTAGATAGTCGAATAACACAATCAGTTTTCAAGGAAATGAATTTTTGACATTACGTTGGGGACAAACACTTATCAGTGTGATTTCGTATTGTTGACTTGATACTTCTCATTGATGTTTAGGAATGTAATTGTGCAGTCTTTTTATTCATATATTTGCTTTCTGTACGGATTCCTTCTATATTGTCCTAAGTCATAAACATTATAAGCAAATATGGATGGTGGTTAGCAGTGGAATCCAGGACTAATTTTTCGTCCTATTTGAGACTCGTCAGTTGAATGTGCCTGCATCCCAGAGTGTATGCACACTCCGGAACAATATGTTTGATATTTAGATTTTAAAAATCTCAGTTAACGTCACAATATTTAAATTTATTAGAATTTCAGTTTTACTTACTCGCTTTCTTTCTTTTAACGTCGTTCTTTCCCCCCCCCCATCCCAAAATGGAACTTCTGTTGAGTTTTAACTACTTATGAGTAATATAGAATTTTAAATGAAAGGTCCTGGTATTTGATACTTTGACAATCAGTAATTTTGATGGTGTCACATTTAATGATATTGATGTCTCAATGAACATCATTAGCACAAACATTGGAATCATCAAACTGGTTTACTTTATATATATGATGATAATTCAAGTTTTCGAAGTCATTATAAGCTTTATCCTATACACTTCCCTCATATTTAATTAATAAGGATTATCTAGGTGATCCAAAGTTTAATTCTTCACGTTTAAGTTCCCAGTATTGAAGGAGTACATTGACCAAAAAGTATGAAGTAGTCAACTGGGGTTCAATACTTGAAATGCCACTACTCAACTGTTTTTAAATGTCTTTTGTTCGAAAACATACTTACACACTAAAAGTCAGTTATTCATATGCATTGAAATGAAGAAGAGCAGCATACTTACAACTGAAAAACATCTGGAGCTCAAAACAATTGTCAACCAACACCAAGATCAGAATGTTCAATACAAATGTCAAGACAGTTCTTCTGTATGGGGCGGAGACGTGGAGAACTACGAAAGCCATTATCCAGAAGATACAAGTGTTTATTAACAGCTGTCTGCGAAAGATACTTCGGATCCGTTGGTTAGACTTTATGAGCAAAATGTTACTGTGGGAGGCAACAAACCAGATTCCGGCGGAGGAAGAAATCAGGAGGAAGCGCTGGAAGTGGATTGGGCACACTTTGAGGAAATCACCCAACTGTGTCACAAAACAAGCCCTCACATGGAATCCTGAAGGTTAAAGGAGAAGAGGAAGACCAAAGAACACATTACGTCGAGAAACAGAGACAAACATGAGAAGAATCAACAGAAACAGGGTATAACTAGAAAAGAAGGCCCAGGACAGAGTGGGTTGGAGAAAGCTGGTCGGCGGCTTATGCTCCATTGGGAGTAACAGGCGTAAGTAAGTAATTGAAATGAAGGATAGACCAAGAGTGATATTGTATTCCACAAATGTAACACCTTCCAGAAATTTCAATAAAAACCATATACTTATGAAAACTTCTATAGGTGAACGTTTAATACCTTATTAAAGGGAACAGTTATTTATTTTTCTGATCTTTTATAGTTGAATTCATTAGTCAATTAACGCTAGAATACTATGGGAAACCTAGAAGCACTGCACGGCCGTCTTGTCCTCTTGTCGGACTTGTCAGAAGTGCGCATCTACGAACTTGCCTCACTAAATTTAAACCCAGGACCTACCAGTTTCGCGCGCGAGCACTTTACTTCTAGACCGCTGAGCCGCCATTCCATTGTGTTAATGTCTTACTTCTAGTATTGTTTGTTACATATAAAACGCGTGTTTGTAATTTAATATTATAGACTGTATTGTTGTCAGAAAACCATTGTGGGGATAGTTGACATTCAGATTGAGATCATGAATCGATTAATGTTAGATCACCATTAAAAACCTAAAAGCATTAGATGGTCATTTCATCTTAATATGATCCTCATCAGAATTGTGTATCCACGATTCAAAACCAAACGTACTTGAATCCAGGATCTTCAGTCTTGTTACAGAACACTTAACCTTTAGACCATTGAACTTGCTAACATCCAACGATGTTGATGTCTAGCTTCGAACCCAGGCATACGAGATCGTGGATATGCACTTCTGAAGAATCCAATACTAGGATCTATTATTAATATTCCATTCAAACTGATTCATTGGTTGAATAGTTTGAAAAATCTATAGGTTCAAAATCACTTAGTATTAATTGTTTGTATCTTCCCATTGATGTTTAGGACTGCAACTAGTCAGTTTCTTATTGTCATATGCGCATATACTGTGCGTATTGCCTCCATATGGCCTAAATTCACAAGCACTGTAAGCAAAGATGGAAACATCAATGGGAATATTTAAACAACTAATACTAAGTGAATTTAAACTTCACCCCATTGAACAAACAAGTCACTATTAGGACTCAGTAACTAAGTGAATAACGTGATAACGTTTAAAGCGAACAATACAGGGTTCGAGTCCCATAGTGAACATCAACCCTCATATACAGCTACATTCAATTGACGATTTCCAAATAGGACAAAGTGACGCGCTTCTAACTGGATTCCACTACTAACCATTATCCATCTTTGTTTACAATCTATAGATTCATTTCACAATAAACTTTATTTGTATTGTCCATTGAATGTCTTGTGCATACTAAACTTATTCTATCCACGAGACTATACATATATATATATGTATATATAATCATGACTATTACATAAGTGGTTAGTTTATTATGACCTAATGCATTTGTACAAACTATATCACTTCATACATATAGATAGACAATATGATAATTTGTTATTTTACTTCATTTAACATCAAAGAAATATACCGCCAAAATGTGTAGTTTGTTTTCTCTCTCTCTCTCTTACTCCTTCATGTCTTGGTCATTGTTGTTACAGTGTGTGTATTTTTTATTTTTGTATTTTACCTTCTGTCTATCGTTTCTTTCTTTCTTTTCTTTTTTTTTTCTTGGATTGTTTGACAAAGGTTAAAGTATGTTTTTATGATACTTTGGGTACAAATGAGTGTTTTATTTCTCATTTGTTTTACAACTTTCCCCTATCTATCTACCTACCTACCTAACGAGTTACCTACCTACCTACTTACCTACCTACCTACCTATCGAGTTACCTACCTACCTACCCCAAACCTTCTCTGATTATCATTCACATATCCATGTATATATATATATACCTTAGTGATTTAAAAAAATCTACCTAACTGTTGTTTAATAGTTTCTATTCATATTGAATATTGAATTATTCAACTGTCAATGTAAAATAAATGAATGAATCAACATAATGAAGTAGAACAACAACAACAACAACAACAACAACGAGAAGAACAACGAAAAGTAAAAGTAAACAAATCATGGAATACTGAAAGTCATATAGAATGAATAGAGATACCTTTCAAAATGGTTGTATGGGAAAATATATTACCTTTTTTTCAACACTGTTCTTTGTTTACTTTATATATAATCAATTCAATTGAATAACTTTAACTAATAGGAATTGATGAGTTGATTAAAGTTAGATCATCATGGAAAACTTGGAAGTAATAGATGATTGTTTCGTCATAGTATGTGATTCTTCAAAGGTGTGCATATATGATCCTGTATGTTGGACTTGAACTTAAGACCATCGGTGTCTCGCTCGAATGTTTAAGTTTTAGTTCACTGGGCCATAACCACTGGAGTCTAATCCGTGTTGGATAGAAACAGGTAATGAATGATTAAGTAACATTATGGAGTGATTGAAGTTAGACACTAATATAGTTGAATATCGCCAAGTTCGATGGTCTAGAGATTTGTAGTTCGCGCACGAAACCGAAGATCCTGGGTTCGAGTCCGTACGGTGTTGGATCGTCGATGCGCACTGTTGAGGAGTCACATACTAAAACGAAACGGCACTTTAGTACTCCCAGGTTTTCAATGATGGTCTAGCTTACATTGACTCATGAATTCAATCAACAAAAATGAAATAATACTCATTGAGTAATTATATAATGATATATTGATTATAAAATAACATTTAGCAATTACAAGGAAGAGGATTATAATAATTAAAGTGATTATTTGAAAATCAAGTAGTTGCCATGTTACATAATTTATAAAAAGAACTAATGAAATATTCAGTATTTTCGTAAACATAAACACCGTTGGATGCCGGCTTTGTGGCCTATCGGTTAGGTGCTCTGGTACGAGACTGGTAGGTACTGAGTTCGAATCTCGCGAGTGCGGGATCGTAGATATGCACTGTTGAGAAGACCCCCAATAGGACGAATCGTCCGTCCAGTGATCGAAGGTTTTCCATAGTAGTCTAGCTTCAACTTACTCAACTATATAAAAAGTTATTTAAGAATTAAGGTACGAATGTTTAGAATAAGTAGAATAAAAAAAGGTGGGAGAAATTCGAAAATAGTTTATCAGAGTCCTGTTATCAACTCATTCCTATAACGTTGTTGAAAGTGGCAAGATTGGTTGTACAAACTTCTTTTGGATATAAAGGTTTGGTTCCTCAACATGAATTCTATTAGCTTCAACGATGTGATAAAGATGGACACCTAAACTATGAGGCTAATTTGATAGAATATGATGGATAACCTAAAAAGCTTTATTCAAGTCAACTGGATGACCTGTGTTTACCACCAAATGAATGAGAATAAAACTCTTAATCACTCATACATGTTCTTTGCTTAACCAGGAGGGTTGGTGTTCTGTTATTTCTTGATAAACTTGCCAAATTGTACGCCCTATATAACTGGCTCCACAGGAGCAGTTAAATTGGTAAATACACATAGATGTGGCGAATTCATACAATCTGTCTTTATCAACCGTTCTTATTGTGGGACGGTTGTAGAAGATGGTACTCAGTCTGACTTCATTAAATGTTTTCTGTACTGCCTTTCTTAACCTTTGTGTCAAGATTTCTTTCGTAGTATCATTTAATAATTGTAATTGTAAGAACAATACCTTCTTCGGAACGATAGGTACCCTTGTCTTTCTTTTCATCTCCTTCATGTGTTTGTCGATGAATATCACTGAGTATCCATTCCTACTAAGGAAGTTACAAATATTAACCAATTTATCTAAGATAATGTCATCCGAACAAACCATTCTAGTACGATGAATCAGTATCAAGTTTCTTTTGTGATAAGATGGTGGTTGGAGGTGGTCAACAGGAAACCCTGAACCCGGGTTTCATGCTACTTGGCACTTGCCAGAGAGGTGTACCTGTTGTAATCTTGAGGGAATTGATGCTTCCTGAAGGATTCGATCTCGTGTCACTCAGCTTCACGATCAGAGACGTTAACACTGAGATTCTTTTGTATTTGATTGGCACTACACTATAGAAATAAGTGTACTGCCCAGCTGTAGACTTTCTATGTAACCCTCTTTTCTATGTTTCATCTACTCTTCTAGTTAGTTGGACGTCTAGAAACGATATACTATCATTCTGTTCATCAAGTAGTGTAAAAATAGTTGATGGATGAATGTTATTAAATATATTAAATATGTTCTCCTTTTCATGTTCCTTTTCTAATACTATGAAAGTCTTATCTATATAGCGACAGTAAGTGTTAGATGACTGATTGTGTCTTAAAGTGATCAATTTTCTAGTTTTGCAAGAAAAATATCTACCATTAGATGAACCAATGGTGACCCCATGGCTACCTCATCCAATTAGTAGGAACATAGTGAAGCCTAGTAGGCCCTTCTGAAGAAGAGTACTACATCGAAGCACGGCACAACTACCGGGGCGAGATAGCTGTTTTTGCACTGTTTACGCAGAACCATTACATAACACTCTCATTCGGGGTTTTCTTGTTTTTTGGACAGACTCATTTTTTTACCATCTTTTCGAACCTTCAATAGTTATGAAATGACACTTTGTAGCATTCGTAATCGTTTGCGGGTATAGATAGAGTGGTTGATTAGACCAATCTCCACCACCCATATTACCGCTCACGTTAATATATGGGATGGTTGCCATGATACAGGAGGCACGACGTGGACGTGTGAGTCGGATATCGCCTCCCAATGAGTCTATTAGGTGTAATTTCAATCCTATCTGCTATGTCATTCTTCATTTTTCTTCAGTTTTTGAAATTTACTCTTATCATTTAAAAGGACCTTCATTCTGTTTAAATAGTTGTTTTTATCCATGAATACTGCACTATAATCTTTGTCTAGTTTCGTCAATAATAAATTGTCATCAGTTCTAAGTTTCCTTAAAAGTTTCTTAAGTTTATTCATCCAAATCTCTTTCAAATTAGGTTCACTAGTGTTGATTTAAAACTTCTGACATTATCTTGTAGTGAGTTCGTATGTTGAAGTTACCAATTTTGCTTCGCGTTCGTAAGTCGGGATCGCCAATTATGTAGTGGCGTGCCTCGTTAATTGTTCACCTCGATAACCGTTATTATACCAATCTTAATGGTGTATAGAATCAGAAGACAAAAGGAAGTGGCAACTACATTTTTATCAACAATGACGTAGGCTTCACGCTCGCTCGTCGATATTCGCTCAGTTAGCTTTCTGGCCTGAGTTATTTGACAATAAACTGTAGTTGCTGCTTTCCCTTGTCTTCTGGTTCTATGCACCGTTAAGATTTGCATAATAACGGTTATCAAGGTGAACTATTAACGAAGCATGGCACTACAATCTTACAGTTATAAAACCTATTATCTGGTGATAACGTTTCTAGATCAGTTTTATCGAGTTGAACACTGGAAAAATTGTGTACTTACTGACTTGGACTATGCTTTAACTGACTGATTGACTATTTTTGTATGTTTTTCTTATTTTCATCATGAAGTTTTGTTCTCTGAGCTGGATGGTTTGGTCGGAAAGCCCCCGAAGTTTGTGCTGATGATGTCGTTCACTAGAACAATGAAAGCTTCACGACTGAATCATTCAGCTCAGAGCACAAAACTCCATCAAAACCATCCACCTGAGCTATAAATCTTCTCCACCATCCTTTTTTATCATAAGTGTTATCATAATGTCGCCGGAGTAGCTCAGTTCGGAGAGCGTTAGACTGAAGATTTAAATGTCTACGGTTCGATCCCGGGTTCCGGCAGGCGACTGGCTGTTATGATCATAATAAATTTAGTGGCGTCTTTTTTGAGTATTTATTACCAGTTTATTCATTTTATCAACCGTAATTAGAACTATCAGTATAGAATTGTGGAGGTCGTCGAATTTTTTTAGAATCACAAACTGATCTGAATCAGATACACATTGAAAGCTTGAAAACATTGAACGTCCGTTCTGTTCTAGTGAGAGACTTCTCAGCAGTACATACCCATAACTCTAAAGCCGGGAATCAAACTCTGGACCACTAGACTCGGTCTTACTGAGATGTTTCATACCAGAACGAAACTAGTTTGCAATGTTTTCAAGATTTCAATAGTCAATACACTTGGATTGTCATTAATCTTTGTGTAGTAAACAGAACACAGGTGGGGACAATCGGATGTGATCTCACGGAAATCTGATAACCGTATGGTAAACAGTTAATTTGCAAACTATCAATCCATTGTCTCAATCTTGATCATTCCTTCTTCAAATATCAGTCCATCTTCTATGATTTCATTGTTCATGCATTGTCATATCGATTGCACTTCGTTCTTGTTCTTTCCTTCTCGATCTTCTGTCAAAATACATTCTGTGCCTATCTATCATGATATACTACTTATGTGGATATAAATAACCTACACCTTATTAGTATTCTTGTACTTTATTATATCATGGTCTTTCTTGTTTATTACGTTTGTCAATAGATTGAACCTTTACGAATCTGAACTACTAGTGAATAGAATAATTTATTTGACCACATGAATATTGGTACAAGGAGACACCAGAAATATATGCGCCACACAAATCTCATTTGATTTGTGTAAGGATTGTGATAGTGACCAGGTGACCAAACCGTAGCAGGTAGTTTTTTTATAGGGCCACCCAGAGCCTTTGACCTTAAGATCTGATACACAAGGCAGTGGAGCATTGTGAGGAGATGCAGTCTCACAGTAGCCGGTGACCAACGATTGATTCATACGCCATTTTTTCCCTCAGGATATTGGAGTCCATGTGCATCATTAGTTTGAAGTTAGGGTATTCAATTCCCCTAGGTGGACTCTCCCTATCTACCAACCGGGTTAAAGTGCCGGACATTCGCTTTTCGTCGTCTCAATTTCTTAAACAACACCCGTTGTTCGAGAAAGCAGTGAGTAGGACTTCCCTGACAGAGGCTATATAGGCGTGGTCATATGAGAGCATTTGAAGAAGAAGAGTGGACTCTCCCCAATCTCGACCGTACCAGGACATTTGGAGGCAATATGAAATGAACTCATTTCATCGCCTGTAATGTTCGTCAGTTATCATTTTCCACTGATTTTTTTCATTTTACATATGCCAGTATACAGTCCAAAAACATCTTTAGATTCATTGATGGTCTAATGGTAGTTAACTGATGCCACTAGGAATCAGTTACAAGTTAGATAGACTAAACACGACATTTGCCATTGTGATAAAAAGTAATCTATATTTAAAGTTATTGACGTAAAATAAATTTGATGAAGACGCTAGATAAACTTTGTCACTATCGTCAACTTGAAATGGAAATGTGTTTATAAGTGGAGATGGACGGTGCCTAGCAGCGGAATCCAGGACGAGTGACACTTAGTCCTATTTGGTACTCGTCAGATAAATGTACCCACATCACAGAGTTGATGTTCACTCTAAGACTCGAAACCAGTACCGTTCGCTTCGAACGCTATCACGACCCAAAAGAGATGAAACGCGCGTCCTAGATTCCACTGTTGGCCACTATCTATCTTTACTTATAAAAGCTTGTGACTTTATGCAATATCAAGGCATTCCGCACATCGATAGCATTCGATATGCACTAAGAAGGACTGGACACACTTGACATTGGTCACCGCCCAGTGATCAACCAATTGTGATTACATCTCAGTCCTACAGGAGGTTGTTCGCGATCCGGATAGTTCAATGGTAACGTCTCTGATTGTGAAGCTGATGGACACAGAATCGAGTTCATCAGGGGGCACCACTTTCCTCAAGATTACAGGTGCACCTTGCTGACGAGTGCCATGTGGCACGAAACCTGAGTCCAAGGTTTCCTTTCGACCACCTTCAACCACCATCATATCTCCGCATCTCAGAATCAATGTTCACTCTAAGACTCCAACTGAGTACCGTTCGCTTCAAACGTCATCGTTTTATCCCCTTATTCATTGAATCTTGATTGCTACTTGCTTGTGCAATGGGGTGAAGTTATATTCATTTGGTGTCGTTTACTTTTTATTTAGGACTGCAATTGATTAGTCTCTTATTGGAATATGCACATCTTGTACGGATTGCCTCAATATTGCCTTAAGTCAAAAGCATACAGGATGAACATACATTAATAAACAATTCATCTATCATAGACTTAAACATCGATGAGAAGATCTAAACAACTAATATAAAATAATCAGAAGGTTTTTTTTTGGAGATTTTAGTAATTTTATATAGTTGAAATCATGAGTAAATTGAAGTTAGACCACTATAGAAAACCTGGAAGCACTGGACAACCGTTTCATCCTATTGTGGGATTCCTTATTAATGCGCATTAATACCGTTAAATGCCAGCTCAGTAGTCTATCGGTTAAGTGTTCTGGCGCAAGACTGCTAAGTCCTGGGTTCGAATCTCGCGAGACGGTATCGTGGATGTACACTACCATCCAGTGCTTCTAGGTTTTCCATGATATATGTTTTTTTTCTCTACTTCATCATATAGTTAGACAGTTTATAAATGATATAAAACTTATTACAGGATTACAAATGTCGAATGAGATTACAATAGGGATACATACAAACAAAAACATATACACATACATTTATAAATGAAACAAAACTCTTCGCAGTAGGTTTCACTGAAAAAAAATAATGGTCATTTTAAATAAATAAAAAAGAAATTAACTTACTAACCCCCTACTGAGATAGATTGTTTAATTTAATAAATCAGTATGGGGGGGGTAGGGTGGTAGGGGGTGGGGTAATTGGGGAGGTTGTAGATATTGTAATGAATTCAATTCAATCGTTTAAATCATACGTTTCTCTAAGATAGATTGTTACCATTGAAAACATTGGAAGTATTGAATGGTCATTTTGGTCCTAGTATGAATTTAACTATAAAAAAAAAATAAAACAATTCTGACATTGAAATGATACAATAATCATGATATGTAAACAATTCTATCATTTCCAAGTATTCATTTGTATAAAAATAGATATTTTTTAAAAGTTATATATATGAAAAGATGGATAGGGTCTGGCTGTGGTATCTAAGATGAACGGAACTTTGTCCTATTTGAAATTCGTCAGTTAGCCAATATCTAGGCCGATAGCTTGTGTGTACGAATCTCGCGAAGTGAGATCGTTGATACTCACTGCTGACGAGTCCCACAAAAAGGATGAATCGGCGGTTCATTGCTTTCAGCTTTTCCATGATGGTCTAGCTTCTATTGACTCATGATCTCAATTGTTGAAATTACCATGATATCTACAAAAACCTCTTTTAATATTATTCAACATATGCTCACTAGTGACTGACTTCAAGAGGTATTTCCTACAATTCTAGTGAGAAACAGTGACCAGTGGAATTCAACCAGGTCTGTTGTAAGATAGTAACTCACTAAAGACATCGATGGATATGTAGCTCAATTTCGCGGATTGGTTGGAGTTAGACATTAACACCGTTGGATGTCGGCAAGTTCAGTGGTGTAGTGGTTAAACGCTCTCATGCGAGACTGGTAGGTCCTGGGTTCAAATCTCGCGAGGTGAGATCGTCGATACGCACTGCTGAAGAGTCCCACAATAGGACGTGACGGCCGTTTAGTGCTTTCAGGTTTCCCATGACGGTCTAGCTTCAATTGACCCATAATCCCAAATATTAAAAATAATTTTGATAAACTTATCCACTACTAATTATCTTTCATTTTTCCCATTTTTTTTTACCTTTTTTTTGGTTTCTTTCAGCTGTAACATGTGTACCCTGTGAACAAGCAATTACTTTAGAAAATATTGCTAGTAGTTATTGTATGGCTGATGTAGGTGAGTATGGATTGATTATTTTCTATATGTACTATGAAGATTCAATATGAGTTTAATACTTGTTTACCTTCATATATTGATATGATTGAGATGTGTGGGGGAAGGAAGTGCTAGAAACTATGTAGTCTTATATAATTGTTGAAAGCGTGAGTCAATTGAAGCTAGACTACCATGGAAAACCTGGAAGCACTGGATGGCCGCATCGTCCGATTGTGGGATTCATCAGTAGTGCGCATCCACGATCCCGTACTAAATCTCCACGAAAGCCGTTCTGATAATTTACATAATTGTGTTATTCCATTTTAAAGCCCATATGAAATTCATTAATATGATAATTTCATATGATTATAGACTAGTCAACTATATACACTTGTATACTATTTATAGAGTCTCTTTTCATATATGGACCCGTTACTTATCACTGAAAACGTTAATAATTAACTGTGTTATAAGTAGAATGGAGGTTTGTGGAGATTATAGTGATTTTAATAGTTGAATTCATGAGTTGATGTAAGCCAGACCATCATTGAAAACCTGGGTGTACTGGAAGGCCATTACATCCTAGTATGTAACTCCTCAATAGTGCACATTCACGATCCTTCGTCTGGGACTCGAACCCAGCGCCTTCAGTCTCGCATGTGAACACTTAACCTTTGAACCATTGAACTTGTTAACATTTAACGATGTTATTATTTTTTTTCAATCGCTCCATGATGTTTCTTAACCATTCATCCATTGTCTAAGGTAGATACCTGAGTTACAATTGACAGATCCTGTAAGACTGACATTAATTGTATTCGAAATAATCTTAATCAAATACTATTTCGAAAGCTTTTATTCTAAATTATCCAACTACCTATGGTAAATGAATGCTTAGAAACAGTATACAACATCAATCTCGTTTTAGAATTGAGATTAACTATTTTCTTAATTCTTTAACCACTTAGAGATCGGGGATTTATGGAGTTTGGAATAACTTTAACAATTGAATTAATGAGTCGATCTAAGCTAGAGCACCATTGAAAACCTGGAAGCATTGAACGGTTGTGTCATCCCAGTTGGATGCCGGATCAGGGATCTGGCGGTTAAGTGTTCGCACACGAGACTGAAAGTCTTGGGTTCGAGTCTCTTTAATGTAGGATCGTCAATGTATACTTCTGAGGAGTCTCATACTGAGATCAAACAGCCATTCAATGCTAACACGTTTTCATTGATAATCTAGATTAGATCAAATCATGAACTCGATTATTTAAACAATTCAAATAATGTTCGCAAGTGAAAATCATAAAGTTAAATTATTAAACCAAGATTTATGTAAACTGTGTGAATTATAACATTTTCCAGTTGACTAATCTCGAATTATGTTTAATAAACTACTTTGGATAAGCTGACTATTATGATAGAGCTGGATGGTTTGATTGTGGAGCTTCCATCGTTCTTCTGAATGACATCATCAGCATAAACTTCGAATAGAACTGACTATTAATTTTGACTTGTTCAAATACACTCTGATGTCAATAGTAAGTAAACATTAGTGAACAAGAACATAAGTGGGGACAATCGAATGTATTTGATCCTAAAATATTTTAGTTAAATCTGAGAACAATACAGTAAAGTACTTCATTTGCAAAATGTCAGTCAATTGTGTCAGACTTCATTGTTCCTACGTTTCCACACCAATCACTTTCTGTTCTCATTCTCTTCACTTCGATTTTCTCTACGTTCAGTTACTAGGCGTTTCACTTTTGATTGATGATACATACTACTTATATCTATCGACATCAGTAGAACACATCACAATAATGTTCATAAAATAAACGACAAGCTTTATTAAGAGTTCAAAATACTGACTAGGGGAAGACATGATACAAGTATTGTGATTCAGTAGCTTATTAGGTCAAACTTAAGGCTTTAAATCCATTAAAACTCACTTAGTATTGTTTGTTTGAATCTTCCCATTGATGTTTTCGGACCGCAACTGGTCAGTCTCTAATTGGCATATGTGCATATTGTGCGTATTGCCTCGATATAGCCTCGTTTCACAAAGATGGTAAGCAAAGATGGATAGTGGCTGGCAGTTGAATCTTATTTGGGACTCGTCAGACAAATGTACCTGCATCTCAGAGTAGATGTTCATTCTGGGACTCGAACGCAGTATATTTCGATTCAAACGCCATCGCGTTATCCACTTGGCCACTGAGTCCTGATAGCCACTTGCTCGTGCAATGGGATGAAGTTTAAATTCACTTAGTATTGTTTGTTTGAGTCTTCTCATTGGTTTTAGGACCGCAACTGGTCAGTCTCTAATTGGCATATGTACATACTGTGCGTAATACCTCGATATAGCCTTATTTCACAAGAATGGTAAGCAAAGATGGATAGTAGCTAGCAGTAGAACCCAGTTTGACGCGCGTTTCGTCCTATTTGGGACTCATCAGCCTGATGTACCTGCATCTCAGAGTTAATGTTCTTTCTGGGATCTATACCAAGTAATGTCATAATATTGTAAATACTATCATACTTACTTTCCCTAACCTTGATTCAATAGTTACTTAACATTAAAGATGATCAGAATGTATGGAACATTGACATAGATCGTATGTAACATCTATGTATAAACATAAATGAGTGAACTTGGCTTAATATATCATTCGGGAAAATCATTATATTCTATTAAATGTCAAACAAATTAAAGGTGCATTGCTAAGTAATCTAAACTTTAATTATGATCATTACTGAATATTATGTTACTATGATTTAAACAAGTATATGGAGGCACCAAATAGATATGCGCCACACAATAACGATGAGGTTAGTAGCAGTTATCATTGATTTGTGTGAGAGTTGTGATATTGACCAGGTGATCAGATCAAAGCAGGTGGTTTCTTTAGGGAGCCGCACTCAGAGACTTCTACCTGAAGGTCTAATCCACAAGACAGTGAGACAATTTAAGGAGATTCAGTCTCATGATAGCCGGTGACTAACAGTTAGTTCATACTTCATTCGATTCATTAAGATCCTGAAACTTAAATGCACCATTGATTTGGAATGAGGGTTTTTCAACTCCACTAGGTGGACACTCCTTATCCACCAACCCGGCTAATGTGTCAGACATTTGTTTTTCGTCTACCGAATTTCGTAACCAACAACCGTGCCGTGAGAAAGCGAAGAGTAGGTCATCTCTGTCAGTGGTTGTGTAAACGTAGCCATGTGAGAGCATTTGAAGAAGGAGAGCTGACTATCCCCACTCTTAGCCGTACGAAGACATTCCAAATGAAAATTCATTTATTATTAAGATATACTAGTCTGTAGTGATGATATTAATCGAATTCAATCATTAGCTTGTAGGGACTTTCATTAATATACACTTCCTTATATATGTGAACTTCTTGTGTTGAGTTCCCCTTTGAGAACTTTGAATGTTGCATTACCGCCATTAGGTTGATGAATTTAACAGTTTAAGCAAACTATTTGATTTACAATCTAGTTTTAAATGTCTATCAATCAAACAAATACATCAGTAATGTACTTGGGTAAATTGTTTGTTATAATATACTTCACTTTACAAAGTATCATGTTATTCAAAGATCAATCTAGGCAAGAACCTTTTAAAGCTTCCAGACATTGATTGTAAATTCATTCATTCAGTCAGTCAGTCAGTCAGCTACAACGTAGGACTAGGCACATATAAGCATCGGTCCAAGTTGCCATACCTCGTTAACACAACAAGATGAACATCGGATTCATAGAAATAGTTCATTTAGTGGTGGTAATATATAAAAGAAAGGTTGTATGTAAGGATATAGTATAGGAAGGAAGATAGATATGAAGCAATTTTAATCTTGCGGTTTAAGGGAAGATGAAGAGTGTAAACATCTACGACATTGTGATCGATTCTGAGCCATGTCACCTAGAGTCTTCAACCATTGGTTACGATAGTCACGCGGACACCAAACAAGTATTCTTCATCTACCAGCATGGCTCAGATTAGAGGTTAGTGACTTCAAGCTCTGATGCCCTAACTTTCTTCCAGCCATCCCCAATACTAGTCAGCATAGAGTGTCGTGTTAATCGGTGTTCAGGCATACGTAAACTAATTGCACTTGTCAAGTGAAAGAAGAGTTTATGTGAACCTATGAGACTATCTTGTTAGAGTTCATTGTATTGATATAGATATATACCATGAAGATCCTCATGGACATTTGGATTGAAGTATAATTCAGAAGGGGTTTTGTGGATATTTCGGTATTTTCATAATTGAAATCAAGAGTCAATTGAAGCTAGACCATCATGGAAAACCTGGAAGCACTTGACGGCCATCTCATCCTATTGTGGGACTCCTCAGAAGGGCTCGGGCTTGAGACTGATAGGTCCTGGGTTCGAATTTGGCGAGTGTGGGATCGTGGATGCAACTGTGCAACTTGACTATTTGATCTTAATGACTACTAAACGTCATAGGTCGATTTTAGTGATTATTTATAGAATGAATGACACCACTGAGTTTCAACTCATCTGTTGAATAATACTTGTCTCCACTCAACATTTCGGGGTCTTCCATTAGTGGTCAGTTGTTGTGGGGTTCTTAAAGTCGAACAATACGGCTACTTAGTGTTCCATAATGTCAATTTATGGGTGGATGATATCAAAGTATGAGCATACCATATGAAGAGAACTATGCGAAGCCATGGATAATTGAACAATTACAACTCCCTACTTCAGGACATTTTAGTAATATTTTTAATAGTTGAGATGATGAACCCATTTAAGCTAGTCCCTCATGGAAAACCTGGAAGCATGGGACAGTCGTTTCGTCCTATTTTGGGACTCCTCAGCAGTGCACATCCACGATTCCGCCTCACTAGATTCCAACCCAGGAACTATCAGTCTCGCGCGTGAACGCTTAACCCCTAGAACACTGATCTGGCCAGCATCCACCGGTGTTAATGTCTTACTTCAACCGATCCACGAAATTGAGCAACACATCAATCGATTTCTTCAGTAAGTTACTATCTCACAACAGACCTGGTTGAACTCTACTGGTCACTGTTTCTCACTAGAATTGTAGGAAATACCTCTTGAAGTCAGTCACTAGTGAGCATATGTTGAATAATATCAGAAGGAATTTTATGGATATTATAGTAATTTTAATAGTTAAGATCATGAATCAATACCCAACCACTACCATACACTGGATTATACACAAGGTCAAACCTATCTTGTGGAAACATTGAAACCTCTAAGATAATAAGTTTATCATTTAATTCTTTATTGATCAATTCATAAACTAGGAACACTTAGATCCAATTCAGTCACTATCTAACTTATCACTCTATTGAATAATTGAAATAATTTTTTTTCTGATTAGCGTTTTTTTTTTAGCCAGTTAACTTTTCTACGAGATGAGATCGCTAACTCCATGCCCAACCCTCCTCTTTTACCCGTGCTTGGGATCGGCAGTAGATCCTAGACGAGCTACAGGTGGAGTTTATCACTCTATTGAACCAATACATATTATATTCAAATTAACACTTGATGAAGCAATTATACCGATATTGATCTTATTTATTTATTTTTTTCCCTCTTCTATTTAGTTCTTAAAGCTTCTATAAAAGATATGATCTTACAATCAAATCAAGCATCAATTATATTCAATTTAACACCTCGTACTTTAGCATTAAAACTTATACGTAATGATGGTACACAATTAAGTAGTATTGATCAATATCGTCGAAAACGTAATAGTCGTAAAAGACGTAATCATCAATTCAATAATAATAATAATAATAATCAAAATGATCAAGTCTATCAATTAAGAACAATTAGAGATTTGAAAAATTCCAAATATAAATATATTAATAATCAATATCAATCAAATTATATCAATAAATCAAAATTAATCAATATCGATGAAGGTAATCATTGGAAATCAGAATATAAATTGAAGATGAAACGACATCGTAAACCAAGAAATTCTCAATTACATGATTTAGATGGTATAACAGAATTAATTTTAAGTTGTTCATCATGTAATCCATTATTACCATTTACAAATGGACGTTTAATATCTACTCTACCTAATCAAAAATGGCTTATTATGGGTAGACGTATACAAAATTTAAATACAAAAAAATATACTAATCAATTACAAGTAAGTGAATTATTTAAATTATGATAATTATTTACTTACTTACACCTGTTACCCCTTGTGGAGGAGCATAGGCCGCTTACCAGCATTTTCCATCCAACTCTGTACTGAGCCTTCCTTTCCAGTTCTTTCCAGTTACTATTCAGCCTTTTCATATAGGCTTCTATTTCTCGGCGTAGTGTGTTCTTTGGCCTTCCTCTTTTCAGCTTTCCTTCCGGATTCCAAGTTAGGGATTGAGTTGTGATGCACATTGGTGATTTCCTTAATGTATGTCCGATCCACTTCCAAAGTCTTTTCCTAATTTCCTCTTCAGCTGGAAGCTGGTTTGTCCTCTCCAATAAAACACTGTTGCTGATAGCATAATAGTATCCGGCCAGTGGATGTTGAGTATTTTGCGTAGACAACTGTTTATAATACTAGTTCTCCACGTTTGAGCTTCATACAGTAGGACTGTCTTCACGTTCGTATTAAAGATTCTGACCTTGAAATTGGTTGAGAGTTGTTTTGAGTTCCATATGTTCTTCAATTGTAGAAATGCTACCCTTGTTTTGCCAATCCTCGCCTTTACATCTGCATCAGATCCTCCTTGTTTATCAACGATGCTCCCCAGGTACTTGAATGTTTCCACCTCTTCCAGAGTTTCGCCATCAAGTGTGATTGGGTTGGTGTTCTCCGTGTTGCATTTGAGAATCTTGCTTTTTCCTTTGTGAATGTGGAGACCTATCGATGCGGAGGCTGCGGCTACATTTGCTGTCTTCATCTGCATTTGGTCGTGTGTATGAGAGAGGAGGGCTAGGTCATCCGCGAAGTCCAAATCATCTAATTGATTCTGAGCTGTCCATTGTATTCCGTATTTCGCTCCAGATGTCGAATTCTTCATAATCCTGTCAATCACTAGAAGGAAGAGAAATGGGGAGAGTAGATAGCCTTGTCTGACTCCGGTCCTTACTGGAAATGCATCTGTCAGCTGACCTCCATGACATCCATGACCTCCATGCATATACCAATAAGAGACTGATCAATTGTAACTAGTCGTCAAATTCTTTGGTATGATCGAGAGTAAAGAGAATCTGTTGTCCTTCTCGAAATACTCTAACATAGTTACCCTTTCAGGGAAGTTCTACTTACTGTCCTCTTACACCATGGGAGCTGTTTAACGAATACCAGAGGATAAAAAGCAAATATCCAGCGATTTAATCCAGTTGGTGGATACGGAAAGTTCAACTATGGGAATTGGAAAACCCTGATTATAAGCTAATGGTGCACATGAATTCCAGTATCCTGAGGGAATAAATGGCTTATTAATCAATCGTTGGTCACCTAGTATCATGGGACTGGATCTTCTGACGATGCTCCATTGCCTTGTGGATTAGAACTCTAAGTCAAAGGCTCGGGGTTTGGTCTCCTAATAAAACCGCCTGCTTCGAATTGGGCACCCGGGTAGTATCACAGTGGTTAGTCTCTTTTTGTAAGAATGAAAGCCTTTTTTTGAAGGATTCTTTTGCCACTGAAATCACTTTTATGATCCGATTCTATGCAATGTAATATTATTGCTCGAATTCTCCTTCATCATCTGAGTATTTAGGAAAGTGCTTTAAGAATAGTTTGTATTCTTTCACTCTTACATTCAGTTGTCTTGATGTTACAACTACATATATGGCATTACAGTCACTACACTTGATTTCATAAACATAATTTTACTATCTATACTTGGATATTGAATCTTTGATTCTTACCAGTTTGGATCTTAGAGTATTGTAATTTTTGAAAGAATTCTTCTGTACCTTGAAGATTTATGATCCTTCTGACATCTTTTGAAATCGGTCGCGGGATTCTTCACAAAACCCCTTGGGATAATGATCATATGCTTACTAATGACTGGCTCCATGAGGTAATTCCTGGAGTTCTAGTGAGAAGTCTTGGTCAGTGGAGCTAATCCATATCAAGTAGAGACAGGTATCTATCTCAGTACAATGGAAGTTGGTCGCGCAATTTCATGGATTGATCGAGGTTACACATTAACACCACTGGGATTCCTGCCGGATCAGTGGTCTATCGGTTAAGTGCTTTGGTTCGAGATTTGTAGGTCCTGGGTTTCAATCCCGCGAGGTGAGATCATGTATGCGCACTGCTGAAGAGTCCCTCAACAATAGGTTTTCCATGGTGGTCTAACTTTCATTGACTCATGATCTGAACTATATAAAATTATTACTCAAATATCTAATATCTTACTCTATAAATCAAAAGTATAGTCATAAATATCATCCATAAAAAGTGCCGATTCTAAGAGTTACAGTTACGTTTACTTGTGTAGATAAAACTAACTGAAGTCTTTTCTTTAACTTGTTCTGATTAAATATCAACGGTTTAAAAGATTTTAGGAGTGATTTAAATGTTAGACCAGACAATGGATTATAGCTGCATTGTGCTGTGAATTCATGAAAGTTGAAATATGAACCTTTGAGATTGAATTTGATGACTTTGAGTTTATCATAATCTTCACTATAAATTAAAACTTTCTAATGGATGCTTAAGTATCCACTGTTAAAGAATAGAAAGAAGCAAATATCGACATCAAATTTAAAATTATTGTCTTGATTTACTTGTTATTCTTTACTTGTATCTTCTCATTATTATTTTGAACTACAATTGATCAGTATCTTGTGGGTATATGTGCATCCTGGGAGGACTGTTTCAATATTGACTGATGTCACAAACATTATAAACAAAGATAGATAGTGACTAGCAGTGGAACCCCACAATGCGCGTTTCATCCTATTTGGGACTTGTCAGCTGGATGTTAATGTTTACTCTGGGATTACTTAAAAAGTTTATATTGGCTTCGAGAACAGTTAATTCTAGGTTCAGTATTATGTTAGTGAGATTTATTCATTGTTGTATAGTTTCATAACAAGACAAAACAACCATTCAATACCTTTTGGGGGGTTTCCTAGAGTTCATATGATATTAATTATTGATGAATACAATCTATATAAAATCACTTATACAAACTTAGATTGAAATGTTTCACTACTTTATTAGTTGATTACAAATAATAGAGTGAACATTAACTCTGAAATGCAGGTACATTCAACTGATGTGCCCCTAATACGATGAAACGCGCGTCCTCCATTTCACTACTAGCCACTATTCATCTTTTACTGATAAGGCTTATGACTTCAAACAATATCTAGGCAATCCGAACAAGATTCACCATTGCAGTCCTAAATAACAATGAGAAGATACAAGTATACAATACCAAGTGATAAGATAAAAAAAAACCCGCTCCCGCGAGCGAGATTCGAACCGTGGACCTACCAGTTAAGAGCCGAAGCCCTTAACCCATAGACCGCTGAGCTGGAATCCAACGGTGTTAATGTCTAACTTCAACCAATCTACGATATTGAGCGACCGTTCACCAATTGTCTTCAGTGAGATGATATCTCTACAACAGACCTGGTAGAACTCCACTGGCCACTGCTTCCCACTAGAACTCAAGGAAATATCTCTTGAAGTCAGTCACTAGTGAGCATATGTTTATAGATCAGAGGTGGTTTTGTGGAGAATTTAGTATTTTCACAGTTGAAATCATGAGTCAATTGAAGCTAGACCACCATCGAAAACCTGGAAGCACTGGACGGCCGTTTCGTCCTATTATGGGACTCCTCAGCAGTGCGCATCCTCGAACCCGTTCTCGCGAGCGACATTCGAACCCAGGACCTACCAGTCTCGAGCCGAAGCCCTTAACCGATAGACCACTGAGCTGGCATCCAACGGTGTTAATGTCTAACTTCAACCAATCCACGATATTGAGCGACCGTTCACCAATTGTCTTCAGTGAGATGATATCTCTACAACAGACCTGGTAGAACTCCACTGGCCACTGCTTCCCACTAGAACTCAAGGAAATATCTCTTGAAATCAGTCACTAGTGAGCATATGATTATAGATCAGAGGGGGTTTTGTGGAGAATTTAGTATTTTCACAGTTGAAATCATGAGTCAATTGAAGCTAGACCACCATCGAAAACTTGGAAGCACTGGACGGCCGTTTCGTCCTATTATGGGACTCCTCCTCCAGGTTTTCGATGGTGGTCTAACTTCAATTGACTCATGATTTCAACTGTGAAAATACTAAATTCTCCACAAAACCCCCTCTGATCCATATGATATAAGACAATATCAAGTCTATCCGCACATAAAATGTTCATATTGCCAATAATAGACTGATCCATTCTAGTCCTAACATAACAATCAGAAGATATGTGCAACACAATGTCAAGTAAATTGTCACTTTATTTTTTTCAAAACTTTTCAGTTTCCTACTGTGATTTAACAGTGTTTCAAGTTACTTTATCACTCACCACAGGGATTCATTTAACATCAAAATGTTTAAAGTTTCTATTTAAAGTATAAATGATTGTATAACGAATATATTTCATATGAGGATTAGAAAGAGGTTTTTTTTGGAGATTATAGAAATATTAATAGTTGAATTCATGAGTCATTTAACGTTACACTACTATGAAAAACTTGAAAGTACTGGACGGTCGTTTCGTCTTATTATGGAACTTCTCAGCAGTGCGCATTCACCATCCCGCACTCGCGAGATTTGAACCCAGGACATATCAGCCTCGAGCCAGAGCCCCTAACCGATAGACCGCTGATAGGTCCTGGATTAGAATCTCGCGAGTGCGGGATAGTGGATGCGCATTGCTAAAGAGTCCTATAATGGGACAAAACGGCCAGGTTTTCGATGGTGGTTCAGCTTCAACTGACTCATAATTTCAACTGTGAAAAAAAATATATTTCTTTAAAGTATGAATGATTGCATAACGAATTTATCTCGCGTTATGATTAGAGAGGGGTTGAATTCATTAGTCATTTAACGCTAGACTACTATAGAAATTTTGAAAGTAGTAGACGATCGTTTCGTCCTAGTATGGGACTCCTCAACAGTGCGCATCTATGATCCTACACTGTGGGATTCGAACCTAGATCTCATGAGCGAACGTTTAACCTCTAGACCATTGAACTTGCTGACATTCAACAGTGTTAATGTTTAAATGCAACTAATACATGAAATTGAGCCACCATTATGAACATGTATAAAATGATTCAGTTATTAATAAATGAAAGCAATAACTTTGCTCAGTGGATTTCAATGATTCTCAGTTAAAATCAATCAGTTATCTTTATAAAATCTATTAAAATGAGTGATTATTAGGACTGTAATTTAGCAGTCTCTTAATGGCAAATGTGCATACTGTGCACATTGCCTCAATGTTACCTTAATTCACAAGCATTATAAGCAAAGATGGATAGTGCCTAGTAGTGAAATACAGGACGCACGTCACTTCTTCCTATTTGCCATTTGTCAGCTGGTTGTACCTGCATCCCAGAGTTGATGTTTATTCTGGGACTCGAACCCAGTACTGTTTGCTTCAAACACCATCACATTATCCACTTAGCTACTGAGTCCAGATAGCCACTTGCTTGTGCAATGGGTGAAGTTTAAATCCACTGTCTATTGTTTACTTGAATCTTCCTATTGACGTTTAGGACTGAAATTAATCAGTCTCTTATTGGTATATGTGCATGCTATGCGTACTACCTTGTTAATGTCTTAATTCACAATCATTATAAGCAAAGATTCAAGTAAACAATACTTGGTCAATTTAAACTTCATCATATCGCATAAGCTAGTGGCGATCAGGATTCAATAGCTAAGTGGATAATGTGATGATATTTGAAGGAAATTGTACTGGTTTAGAGTCGTAGAGTGAACATCATGTCTGAGATCAAGGTATATTTATAGTTAAGATCGTGAGTCAATTGAGCCTAGACCACCATCGAAAACCTGGAAGCACTGGACGGCCGTTTCGTCCTATTATGGGACTCCTCAGCAGTGCGCATCCACGAACCCGCTCTCGCGAGATTCGAACCCAGGACCTACCAGTCTCGAGCCGGAGCCCTTAACCGATAGACCACTGAGCTGGCATCCAACGGTGTTAATGTCTAACCTCAACCAATCCAAGAAATTGCGCAACCAACTTCCAATGTACTGAGGTAGATACCTGTCTCTACCTGACATGGATTAGCTCCACTGGCCACGACTTCTCACTAGAACTCCAGGAATTACCTCATGGAGCCAGTCACTAGTGAGCATATGATCATTATCACAAGGGGGGTTTTTGTGGAGATTTAGTAATTTTATAGTTAAGATCATGAGTCTCAATTGACTCATGATCTTAACTATAAAATTACTAAATCTCCACAAAAACCCCCCTTGTGATAAGGTATATTTATCTGACGAGTCCAACATACGTCGAAGTGATGTGCGTCCTAGATTCTACTGCGAGTTATTATTCATATTTACTTATAGACTAGGGATAGTTTCCATTAAGAAATGAAATAATTTGTAATTTTTTTTCTTGTTAGCGTTTTTTTAACGAGTTGGTTTTCTACGGGATAGGGTCGCTAACCCCATGCCCAATCCTCCTCTTTTACCTGGGCTTAGGATCGTCAGTAGCCCCCCCAGAGGAGCTACTACCTTTAACCTCTATTTAAGTTTCTAATCATAAGTCATACAACGATTGAACTCTTCTATTGACAAAGAGCCTCAAAAGATTAATCCAATAACAAATAAAGTTGGATAGTGTCTAGTAGTGATACACAGGACGCGTGTTTCGTCCTATTTAGGACTCGTCAGCTGGAGAGATTCAAATAAACAATATCAGATCAATTTGAACTTCATTTCATTGCACAAGTTAGTGGCTTTCAAGACTCAGTAGTTAAATTGATAACGTGATGGTGTTTGAAAGGAACGATACTGGTACTGGAACATGGATGTGACGAGTGTCAAATAAGATAAAACGCATATCCTTAATTCCACTGCTAGTCACTATCCATTTTTACTTATAATGCTTATGAATGAATGCAATATCGAGGCAATTCTTACAGGATACATATATACCAATAAGAGAAACTGATTAATATCAGTCAATGGGAAGATTCAAGTAAAACACTATCTACCATCATAATCTGTCAAAACTTATAATCGATCTACTTTTTGGTATATTTAAATGATCTGCATTATTATTTACATTAGAACAAACATAGATACATATATACACATAGGTTCTTTATGAAATAGTTTCTATGATAAATGCTTTTTTTTATTACATTTTTTTCTAATTCAAAAGGGGGATGAAAATGTCACTATGTATGTAAGTATCTATGTATGTGTGTGTGTGTGTGTGTGTGGAGTCAGGGGTAAAGGCGGTGAATAGACGGGGGAACAAAAAGGTAGACAAATGTTAGATGACTAGTATAAATTCGAATTATAAAGATAATAGAAAAGGTTATTAAGCCGAATATTGGACTAAAAAACTATAACAACAACAACAACACCAAAAAAAGAGAAACAAAACGATTCACCTGCCAACGATACGCCGATGAATTGAGACCGGGAAGAAGAAGAAGAAGAAGAAGAAGAGGGAAGTTGAAAATGTAAACGGAATGTGTTTATTAATTTGATAAGTAGTAATCTAGTAACTAGTCTAAAAGTATTATGTCATGTTTATATGTTATCTATGTCTGATTAGTTGCTTGCCTGCCTGATTGCCTGCCAGACTGGCCGACCGGCTTCCCACCCGCCCATCTCTCTCTTACTCTTTCTTTCAGAAGTCGATTAGAGTTATTTTTATGATTTCGCAAATGGTAATAGTTCTGATGACGAACATTTTGTAGATTGTTTACATATACCCTTATGAATTCTTAGACAATGATAATATCATTCTAATTCAGTAGTATGAATGATGAAATACCTTATGATTGACTATATACATATATATCAGAAGGGGTTTTGTGTAGATTTCAGTATTTTCATAGTTGAGATTATGAGTCAATTGAAGCTAGACCACCATGGAAAACCTGGAAGCACTACTTGACGGCCGTTTCGTCCTATTACGAGACTCCTCAGCCGTGAGCATCCACGATCCTGCAGTAGCGAGATTCTTTAATCTCTAGATCACTGACTCAGTATCCACTTGTGTTAATGTCTAACTTCAACCAATCCACGAGATTGCGTGACCATCTACCATTTTCTACAGTGGGTAATTGTCTCACACTCGAAATGGATTAGCTTCATTAGTCACGACTTCCTAGTAGAACTCAGAGAATTCCCTCTTGAAACAAGTAACATATTATGAATTACCAGATTATCGACTAGACAACTCTTTTATCTTGGTGAAATTATTGTGTGCTACTCATATCAACAGATATAAGCAGTATGTGTCATCAAACACAAGTGAAAGGTATAGAAGTAGAAGAAGATCAAAGAAAAGAGAACGAGAACAGAGAGTGATTGATGTGCACTTGAAGGAACAGTCAAGTTTGAGACAATTGATTGAAATTTTGCAAATGATGTATATACTGTATAGATCTCAGAGTTTCCTGAGAGATTCTGTAATTTTGTGTTCAAATATGTTTAGTTGTTTATGGAATTTTGTACTCTGAGCTTGATGGTTCAGTCGTGAAGCTTTCATCGTCCTCAATGGTGTTCTCGTCCTAGTATAGATTGATTGAAGTTAAACACTGTTGAACGTAGGCAAGTTTAGTGTTCTAGAGTTTAAGGGTTCCCATACGAGACTAAAGATCCTGGTCTCAAGTCCGTTTGGTGCGGGACCATGATGCACACTTTTGAATAGTCCCATACTAAGACTAAACGACTGTCCAATACTTCCAGGTTCTCAATGATGATCTAACATTGATCCATTCATGATTTCAATCAAAACTCAACAATCTTCACAACCCTAT
Source organism: Schistosoma rodhaini (assembly GCA_944470415.2). NCBI lineage: Eukaryota > Metazoa > Platyhelminthes > Trematoda > Strigeidida > Schistosomatidae > Schistosoma > Schistosoma rodhaini. The sequence continues at coordinate 46,260,076 of OX104038.1, forward strand.
ACTGAAAATTGTAGTGATGCAGTATGATAATCATCCAACTTTAGTTTGAATAATCTTCATAAATTCACCACTGTTTGATAATAGTAACTATTTAATCTACATTAGAAGGGATTTTGTGTGGAAATTTTAGTAATTATATGGTTGAAATCATGAGCCAATTGACCAACATGGAAAACCTGGAAGTACTAGACGGCCGTTTCGTCCTATTGTGGGACTCCTCAATGGTAGTGCCTATCCACGATCTCGCCCCGCGAGATTCGAATCCAAGGTCTCATGATTTCATCTATTCAATTTGTAGTTATAATTAATAATAACTTGTCTATTCTTCATAATTGAATTTATTTTTTCAGGTAACTTTCTTAGGTTTATGGAATCGTGAATCCATTGAATTTCGTCAATCCTTAAATGCTATACGTAAAGAATCTATAACACAATTATGTAATAAAAATCAACCTAGTCTATCTAATCTTGTTCAATCACAAACTATCCAACATCATCATTCTGGTAGACCTTTGAAAATCTTACGTTCAGCTCCATCGGAACTATCTGATTCATTCAATTATTATAATCAAATGAATAAACCATTCAATGTTAACAAACAAATAACTCCTTCATTATCTAATGTCAATGTAAAAACTCAATTAGGTAATTTTAATGATCAACAATCATCATTAATCACAAATTACAATACTACTAATAATCATTATAATAGTAGTAATGGTAATCTAAACACTAATGCCAACTTTAAAATGAATGATATACAAACTACTTATATAAATGAAATTGATCAATTACAAAGACAACAACAACAGCAACAACATCATCAGCAACAACGACAACAAGAGAAAACACACAAAGCCAAATATCGTGAACGTAGAAAAAAGTGGAAATCACAAAGGAATAAAATTTTATCAAAATCCAATTCACAACATCATGATACATCAAATGTATATCATTATCAATCACCAATAAATCCTTATTCAGTTTAAACAATCCTCTACCCTCACCCCCCGCCAACCCCCCCCCCAAGTTTTACATTCTAAGACAATTAAGAATGGTGTATTGAAACTGTTTGTCATTTTCGAAATAATAATTGAATAATTAGACTCTTATATACAGGGTACTCGTAAAGGGTTAATCTTAACTGAATACCCTACAAACAAATTCATATATATAATCCCTTTTTGTTTCTTTAAGTCATTTGTATTATTCTCGTTGATATTCTCATTAATTGTTGAATAATGACTTCATATAATGAGAACATTATATATACAATCATACATACTTACCTATACGGTAGTTTTTTTTTATTGAACATTTATATATAACTCATTTTGAAATAATTTAATTCACAAATATATGAAAAGGATATTTGCCCAAATTGAACAAATTCATTTTGAAAAATTATATTACTTAATTAATGATATCAGTAGTTAAATTGAGTTTATTAAAAAAGAACAGTGAACTAAGGTTACTACCGTCAATTTCTTTTTCTGTTTAGCTACCTCATCATTATCAAACACACACACATACATATATAATTAATTCCTAAAAATAATTGACTATTATTTCATTTGATTTGTTTATCTTCAATTGAACTTTATACGTTTTGACACATACCATATCATTGTAAATTATAACATATAACTAAGTATAAAATGAAGAATATTTTCTAAAGAGTTTTGTTTTTTAGTTCAAGGTGACTATATTGATTTCAAATGACAAGAATTTAGGTATGACAGTGACAGAAGAGATCAGAAGCTTTAAAATGCTTCATTAAAATTGAAATACACCTTCATTGGTACGGAGTTAGAATGTTCACTGTTATAGCTCGTAGTCTTGAGCTATACTTAATGGAGTAGGAAAACCTTCATTCTAAATCAATGGTGCACATAAGCTCCAGTATCTTAAAGGAAAAAAAATTGAGTATGAATTAATCGTTAGTCACTGGCTAACATGAGACTGCATCTCCTTACGTTCCTTTACTGTCTTGTGGATTAGAACTCTAGGTTAAAGGCTCGAGGAGCGGCTCCATAATAAAACCACCTTCTTCGATTTGGTCACTTGGTCTGCATTAAAGCCCTCACATAAATCGAATGATTTATGTTGCGCATATCTATTTGATTTTTTCTTGTACCAGTCTTTGTGTGTTTAAATAAATAAATATGCTATTTTATCGGGTCCTTTATAAATGGAGATATATGAAGCTAAGGGAATGTATATTCCATGCCACCCATGTACATTGTCGGCTTAGATTCCTTTCTATGACCACATCACCTCTTATTATTATTAGAACATCTGGAGAGATTATTCTCCCTCTACATTCCTCTTCAAATGTTAGCTTAGACGTTAAGTGTACTTCACTTAATTACCTAAGAACCTTTAGTGATAATGTACTATGCTTGCAAAGGATGGATGAATAATCCATATATTGACAGTAAAATGTGAACTACTGAATAAACTGCTTAATTGAAACGTTTTCAAGTTTAACTAGCAAAATATTAGCCAACATGAAAATTAACAGTGAACCTATTCCAAATTTGTTCTTTTGTCAATAGATTCCTTTATCGATCATAAAAGCCATACACATAGTTCATTGTAATTGTAGTTTCTATCTCGTTTTCTCCAAGTTGTTCAAACAATCTAAAGACTTCAAGAGTGAGAAGAAAGATATTACGTCTAAAGATACTGTAATCTGTTCTATAGTGTTCTTATTTTTGATCCAGTAAACAAACGTCTTTTCATCCTTACCACTATACCTAAAAGCTGTTCATGGAATGCCTGCCATATATTCATCAACCATGTTTTAAATATTATGCTAAGGCATTGGATTATACATATCTAAAATAGATCACAGTGGAATGCTCGGTTTGTTTACTTTTTGGCAATTTATACAATCTTATATGAAATAGATTTCAGGATCCATTGAAGAATTTTTTTTTAATTGTTAAGTAGTTGAATCTGTTTCTTCTCTGCACACTGTTTTGTATTTTTGGTAACCTAACCCATAAAGAGAAACATTGCAATCCCTATGACGAGAAATAAGAACACAAGAGACTGGTACAAGTGGATGAGTTACTAATCCCTAGACGGTATGATGACTCTAGTAAAAAAATCTCCGCCTATCACATCAAGTTCTTAAATTAGATAGAAGGGATTTTGTGGAGATTTTAGTATTTTCATAGTTGAAATCATGAGTCGATTGAAGCTAGACCACAATGGAAAACCAGGAAACCCTGGACGGCCGTTCCCTAATACTATGGGGCTCCCCATCCACGATCACGTCTCGCGAGATTTAGGACCTTATTGGAATACTTAACATGTGATGCCCAATTTGTTTTGCTTTAAAGTAATTTAATCTAAACTGATATTCTGCCAATAATAACCCCGTAGCTGTTATCTTAGAATAACCCGACCGTTGCTGCTACCTTGACGTGGTGGTCGGGCTTGCCTATCGTGATGAAGCAATCGAGCTATACCGGCTGGAACAATCGTTCCTCGAGGTCCTACCATGCCAGGCAACTCGGTTGAAGAGCGGTAAGACTAAAAGCAGCAATCCCAAGGTCCAAAGGCCAAGTCGTACTGCCGACTGCACAGAGGTGTGACGGTAGTAAGGTGTTTCCTTCAAACAACCAGCATGACAGCGATGCTGCCTTCCCACAAGGAGGGGTGATGTTAGAAATGGTCGACCCTAAAAATGCACACCTCGCCTTATCCCACGGATATCCGTCTCCGGCGGTAAGGTCCTTTGAAGAACGGAGCTAACAAGTGAAAAATCCCCCACAAAAAGGTCGTGCGTGACCGGCCTCAAGCAGTTGTCCCTTGGGCACTGTGGTCACGCTCCCACGTCGTTAAGACCAACACTAATCCGACTTCTTTTTCAGGTCCCTCAAGAAATACCCTTCCACGGTGTGGGCAGCCGGAATGTGATATTAGTCCTCATACCCGTAACAGCACACGAGACCAAGTTGGTCACTTTCAAATCCTTCCTACTCCTAACAACTCTCTTATCTCCACGACTAACCCTTCCCACGTCGTTTTATCACCTCGCACCGCTAGGGCGAATGATTCAAGCACATCCAACGTTATTCCTGGTCTCCTGAAACCACGCTCTAAACTACATATAGGAACTTTTAATGTCCGAACATTGTGCCAAATAGGACAACAGGCTTTGTTGACTTAGAATACGCCGACGACATAGTTTTATTCGGTGAAGACGCTGACAAAATGCAGAGTCTTCTGACCACTATAAGCAACAATACAGGCATGTTCGGGATACGATTCTCCCCCCTCGAAGTGCAAAATGTTACTTCAGGATTGGGTTGCATCGACACTTGAACTAATGATAGGGAGTGAAGTAGTTGAGCGTGTTGACAGCTTCACTTATCTTGGGAGTCTCATCAGCCCTTGTGCTCTGGTGTGTGACGAAATCTCAGCACGGATACAGAAGGCTCGTCTAGCTTTCGCCAACTTGCGCCATTTATGGCATTGGCGAAATATCCGTCTAGTAACAAAAGGACGGGTTTACTGTGCAGCAGTTCGTTCCGTCCTACTTTATGGCAGTGAAACATGGCCGATTAGAGTAGAGGATATTCGTAGGCTACTAGTGTTCTATCATAGGTGTCTTCGACGAATTGCTCGTATATCCTGGGACCACCGAGTAAGTAATGCAGATGTTAGGAAACGGGTACTAGGCAAGGATGGCAAATGGATTGATGAAGTAGTGAAACTTCATCAGTTGAGATAGCTGGGATATGTGTTACGTATGCCCAACCACCGACTGCCCAGACGTGCAATGCTTTATGGTGTTGGAGCAGATTGGAAGAAAGCTAGAGGCGGCCAAACCAAAACATGGCATAAATCCATGAAGTCGCTGACAAGTGGACTGGGTCATGTTGGTAGGTGTAGACTACCTGGTTGGGATTCGCGAGATGATAGCAACCGATGGTTAGAGACCTTGAATGACATAACTCAAAATCGTTTGCAATGGCGAAGGTGCATCCACTCTTTGTGTTCTACCAAATTCTAATCTTCTGAATTCTTCATGTTCATATCCTTTTTCTCTTTCCAAATTTATTTCACCGTATTATACTCCTTCAATAACATCTTCAAACCCTTATCTTTTACATAATACTTATACTCTTACTACCTCTACCAATATGGGATTTGAATTGACAACTTCATCTCTGACGAGTCCCAAATAGGACGAAACGCGCGTCCTGGATTCCACTGCTAACCACTATCCATCTCTGCTTATATAGTTCTTAGATTGTTCTAAGAGAAGGAATTCTTTTGACAGCTACTTCTATGGATCTAAGTTAAGAGTAGATCTTCTCCTTCAATGAGTAACCATTATCAAAAACACATCAATCTAATTATCAATTTATGAACTATTTCACTGAGTAATTATTTAGTACTATATTGAAAATATTATAACAATTTATGATAGAGCATCAATTTCATCATATTTAGTTAACATAGATAAACAGTAATTCGGCAATTTCAATAACATAGATGCAGCTTATTTATCTTTCATATAGTGAGGTTTTTAGAGTTGTCGTTCAGTAACTCTAGAAGAGTTACAGGCGGAGTTGGTAAGCGGCCTATGCTCCTCCACAAGGGATAACAGGCGTAAGTAAGTAAGTTATTATAAGCTTTCTTTCAACCATAAACTATTTTTATACTATATATTCGGCTATATATATGAGAGGATTTCGAGAGGGAGAGCAGACTCTCCCCAATCTCGGTTGACATTAGAATCACTGCACGTATAATCCCCTACCCCCCTTTTTTTGGAAATTAAAGGGTATGAAAAAAATTTAGCAATTGGTGATTGGTGAATTTGTTTTTGAAAGTGTGTGCTCAAGTGCAAATGAACAAACATTTTGTCACCTGTAATAATTTTTTAATTGGCTGTAAATGGTGCAGTTTTGCAATTTGATTCGTTCAAATCGAACTAGAATAAAGTGCTTTCATTGGATGTAAGAATTGACATTTTTCCATTCGATTATTATTTACAATAATTAACTATTTTCGCATTGTTCCGTCTGAGATTTGTAAAAAATTTTAACTTCGAAAAAAACAAAAACAAATCCATTTCATTACCCTGCTATACTCCTGTTAGTGAATGTAATTTCTTTTTATGAAGTACAAATGCAACTAAAGTTATCTGTTATCGTCGTGGCAAGAGTAGTAATAATAATCTGTGGATCATTGAAAGTGAATTTTTGAAAAAAACTGACAGCTGTTACATAATAGTTGATATAATGGTGATTATTGAATTTGCAAAGGGTAGTCTCAAATGTTTAATACACAATTAGTGAACACATTTTGGTTTAAGTATTCCCATAAGTTAATTTAACACATAGTTCGCTCATTTAATAAACGTTATATTCCTGTAAGTATATGAATAAATCATGATAAAGAGAAAGTGAATGGGTCATGCCGAAGTCACGCTAACCGTAAAAGATGGGTAAATGAAGCAACTTTTACGCTGTCTGAAATTAGTAATAATGTCTGAGAAAAAAAGCAAATAATCTTTATAATTCAGTTATTTTGCAAACCGTTATTCTTAATACCAAAAAGTTGATTAGTTTAGCTATGAAAAGGTTTTGAAAATGAACGCAATATCAAGGTTATCAAGATTTTTTGTAAATCCATTCAAAGCATAAAATATGCTGACCTGTAGATTATTTGTAGTTGATCACTTATTAATGATCACCGAAAATACATGTCAGTGTACTCAGTCATGTAATACGGTAATTGTATTTGTGAGGTGGGCATAACATTTTTTGGCAGGTAATGTTAACAGCCAATGTTTTTTAAGTGCACAGCTTTTCAAATGAATGATCTGAATTTTTTATATTCATTAGTAAATGACATTGTAAACGTTAATTAATTAGAAAGACTTAAATTGTATTTCCAAATCCAACAGTTCCCTTTGTTAAACATACCGGACGAACAATGAAAAACTGTATGTACATTTACCGTCACAAAGGGATAATAATTACTCCTCTTATACTGTCAAACAGTAAATCGGTGAATGGTGAAAAAACTAACCTTCTTTGACAAGCATATGTGTAATATAGGTTGAATGAAGTGTCAATGAACAAGCCTATGTCTAGCGAAATAAATTTCTATTTCAATTATATGACTTAATGTGGAATAAGGTCAAGTAAGGTATCAAGTAACCATTATGTATTTAGAATATCGTATTTCAATCTGTTAAGTTAAACTGTACATTTATTTATCAAATGTCTAAATGACATTGATCACTGTATCGAATTTTTGCAATGCAGTGATAAATCTCATATGAAACATTATTATTACATTTCGTATGTTCCATTATTATTACTATTATTATTAATGACTTGTTAGACATGTAAGTCTTCATTATATGACGTCCTTTTCTGTACGGATTAGTTTACTGAAACCGTAAATTTGAAAAACCTTAAAAGCTGTTGACAAAATTATAAAGTGATCGATAATCACTTTATTATTATTAATCTAGAAAAAGTTATTTTACATCTTCATTACTATGGAATTGTGATGAATGATCAGTGTATGTTCACTTGACCTTCTTAATACAAATTATCTTGTTGTACTAATGAACTGATCTCAGTACAATCGTCTACCTTAGCTAAGTGAAAAGAGATTGGAATAATCGTACACACCTTTGCATAAACTTTTGTTCGACAGATTAATGTTCATTATATGACGTTGTTTTCTGAACGGAATCGTTCACTGAAGCCGTAAATTTCAAAAATCTGGAAAGCTGTTGACAAAATTATAAAGTGAGCGATGATAATTATTAATCTACAGCTTAATTACTATGGAATTGTGATGACCGATCAGTGTCTGTTCACTTGACCTTAGCAATAGAAAAGATCTTGTTGTACTAGTGAACTGATCTTACTACATTTCTCTACTGTACCTAGTAACCAAATCATATGAATGTGAAATGAATTATTGATGGTTTCATGACTCCTCCTTAAAATGGAAACAAGAAATTCAAACAAAATTTAAATCAAATTGTGGGTGGCCCTGAAAAGGGCCTTTACTCGGTCTCTACACAGCTCCTTCGGTCCTGATCGACGACTCCACTATGAGTCCGTGACAGCGCCGCACATGGGACAGTTGAACCCAGGTGATACTTCTGTTGGGTCGTAGGCACAGAACGAATGAAACATTGCGTTGCATGGACAAAAAATCCAAGCACTTCCATCACCTAGTTCACTGGGCGGCTGACATAGATGGCAAATATCACACAGTCGGTCATTGTGCGCACGTTCGTCTTCTTCATTGTCTCGGTCCGTGAACTCTTCTGAGTTCATAGATATTACTTCCATCTCGTCATCATTTAAGGTAGCATCCAAATCTACGTTCTGTTGACGGTTGGTGCCTGTGGTATTTCGGACGACGGGCATTGTGATGGTAGTAGGTATTCCATCGTTAAGCAACTGATGAGAATAGTTAAGGACAGCGGTACGCTGTTCAGCAGACATACGCCGACACAAGTAGTGAATCGATGTTTGGACGTTTGTCTGCCCGACTTGTACCGGTAACTCATTGGCAATCGTTACTGTGGTTACGAAGCTGTTGGAATGCAGCCATCGGTCACCAATGCTTTCTCTGTGAACTTCGACATTATCGTGCGAACAATATGCCAAGATGTGACGACATACGACTCTGTGTTCTACATAAAAGAAACAGGAACAACTAATAGGATTTTTGGAGACTGTGTAAGTTCCTGTAGTATCAACGGCCGTGAAAAACTCCCCCGACAATACGTAGTCAGTAACAGGAACACGCATGTGCCGCTTAAGCAGTTTACATGCAGCAGGTGTAAGTGTTTCCTGAAGACGACGTACTTGAGGCTCGCGACCCAGCACAGCCCTGCTACGGCATTCAGTGGAGTACTTTTGAACTCTAGCTTCTATCCAATATCCAGTGCGAAGCAGAACACTAAATATCGATCTGAACACGGGTGTTTTTCTGTTCAGCTTATGCAACTTCAAAATTCGATGGGTCGTCTCAACGAAATTTGTATTGCTTTGATCTAGAAGCATTGCAGCTGGTCTAAAAGCGTTCGACCACTTGTGCTTTTTGGACAATAACTGATCTCTCAAATATTGGTAGAAATTCCCGTCTGCTGTTTCGATAAATGACACATACCGTTGGAAGCTACAATACATTGTAAAGCATATTTCGATTTACCTTTCCACATTTCTTGTTAGCATAAGACGGTAGAACATTTGAAGAAGATCAGATCGTAGCCTCTACGAATACGATGAATGGGTTATTTGTAAAGAAAGGAAAGCTTACCCTCTTGATGACATTTCGAAGAAGGTGCACGCGGCACAAAAGGTGGTGTGAATTGGGATACACCTGCGTTATGGCAGCAGCTATAGCAGGTGAATCGTCGGTAACAATACCGATAACCTCTCTATTGTTACTCATTTGGCGGAAGAACGAGAGGAAACTGGACAGCAAAGTCGATGTTTCGCGACTTACAAATGCAATACAAACAGGTATTGCCATGAAATTCATGTCCAAAGCCACCACGTGATAAAGAAACATGTTTTCATTATTGGTTTTGTATGTCCCATCAAAACCAACAACATCTAAAAACCTGTTACACAGATTGATCTGGTCTGCTGTAGCGAAGAAGAAGTACAGCAGACTATGATCTGCATCCAATTGATAATCACAAAGGCCACCAAGTGACGTGATGTGATTTTTCAACTTACCGTAATCACCTACAGTTAATAGTATAAATATGCACATTGCTTACCAGGAAGGTTGGCCTGTGAGAACACTTTGTAACGCATATTGAAAACATCTTGAGCTGTAAGACGTTTCCCATATGATTGGTAAGCGTAGTGTATCACATTGAATGCTGATGTTCCAGATATCAGCAGTGGCTTCACTGATTCAAATTCCGCTCCCGTTAATCGGCGCATCCATGTGTTACAGTCGTACCTCAGGGAATTGCACTCGTGATTGTGATGCACATTCCCACGAACAACAGTCCAATAACCTTCAAGAAACTTACAAAAGATGAAGGCCGGACATTGTGTGTCCATTGAAGTCCTCAATGAACAATATAATAACACTAATCAATTTACCTCCTTCGTCTAATCGGCTGCGAAGAAACGCTTGGTGTTTTATAGCTCTTTCTCCAACATACAAATTTAATATACGGCTTCCGATCTCCATGGAAATTAGAATCTCTCACCGCATAATGGCAGTACGTTGCTATTTCATAAGTTCTAATGGCGCTCTTTAACGCTTCCAGTGATGGAAACGCTACCAGATACAATGTATTCAAAAATACATTTTCAGTTTCTGTGACTACGTGAGGAACAACAGAGCCTCTAATTTGCACGTTACTGACGTCCATATTGTGAATAAAATTATCTATATCCATAAGTACAGAGCTTTTATGCGAATTTCAAGAATTACATAACCAATTACAACGCATTTACAACTAGGAATTTCATTGGACGAAAGGGATTGAAAAAAATTGGAAAATGGGATGAAAATTTTTTGATTAAGGGGGACAAAAAAAATTATTAAAAAAAAATTGAAGTGATCCTAATGTTATTCCCCAATCTCGGCCGTACCAGGGCATTTGAGGGCATATTGTAGTATCGGTTTATATGTTAAGCCCATATACTTTATTCTAGCTTCTGGCCAAGTCAATTCGTTTGTCTATTATGAGTCATATTTACACCTTGTTATTTATTCACTTATTAACTCTGACCATTTTGTATATGAGCGTACGTGTGTGCACATTTCTTATCCTACTTATCACATGTCTGTTATTTATTCTTGTCTGACTATAAATATTGAGTAATGCTTGCTCATAGCGTGTTAGCTTCCCCGTCATCTCCAATAGGCATTGTTTTCGCTTCTCTCTGGAGTTAACTTACATACCTTCTCCACTACGAATCATCTTTGCTTCACTCACTAACATTTGCTCATGTGCTCACAGCCATCTTGTCTACGTTATTTGTCAATAAAAATGTAGTTGCCGATTTTCTTTGGCTTCTGATATTATGCACCGTTAAGACTTGTATTAAAACGGTTATCGAGGTGAATGATTAACGAAGCACGCCGCAACAACGAGTTTCATTCTAGTATGTAACTTCTTAATAGTGTGCACTGACCGTCAGGTTTAGAATTTCTGTTCGTCCAAAACACTAGGGATTATACAATACGAGTATAACAGGTTACTAATCAGCCCATGACGTTAATAAATTATGATAGGAGATAAATGTCATTCAGTAAACACTCTAATAGTTTCGTATCAAGATTCGATTTAATCATATTTTCCTTAGATCGAATAATTTACTCTGGCACAGATTGAAATTTTACAAAAACAACTAGGAATCTGTTACATAATTATGTCCTGTTCATTATTACGTGATACAATCACCGATTAGATCATCGACTTATTGACCAGACCAACGACGCATAAACCAGTACGAGAAGCCTATAGTCAATTCAGAGTTTTAATTGATCCAACAAGATAGTAGCTTCTTGCCTAACACCGACGGCTCAGTCCACAAAGTCAGTATCAGCCTCCGCTATATAAATCATGTATTTCAGACATACACAGTTTATATACAAACAAACCAGACCTCTTAATACCACAATATATACGATCAAGTCAAAACGTGGCTGTGGTTGTGTGAGACTGCTACTAATAAATTGGGAATAAGTTAAGGATAATAAATCGTATAATGGAAGCTTATAATGAGAGGAATATAGATATAAATAATCGATTTAATAGTTATCCAATAGAAATATACGTATAATATTAGGCCATAAACAGATCCTAGCGGTTACTATTCACTTATTCTTCGTCCGGATATAACAGGATCTGATCTTTATGAACTAGCATGATAGTTAGACGTGAATATCTAACAAATATACATTAATCTATCAGATTGATGAAACCAAATAGGTTCATGTTTGATCAATATCAATCAACAACTGGCGTCAAAGACTATAGTATTATTATCGATTGATGTTATGCAAGAAAAGATTACTAGGGGGTTCGAATTTATTCAAAACTAAAAACAGATTGAATTTATAAGTCAATTTAAGCTGGATCACTTGGAAGCTTTAGACGGCCGTGTTGTCCTAGTGCGCATCTATGATCCCACATACTGGACTTGAACCTAGGTCCTTTGGAGTTCCAAACTATAGCCAAACGATCGTCCACTGTCTCCAGGTTGTCAATAGTGGTCTAGATAAAAATGACTAATGAATTCAATTATTAAAAATTACTACAAATAGATTGATCAATAGACGTTTTTTTATTTCGATCTTCTTCATTTCAACTAATTCACAATTCAGGTCATTCAAATTCTAACAATAACTATAACCGAATCAAACTTAAAATGGTTGTGACTGACTTGTAGCATAAATATTAGTCACCAACACCGTACTGTACTTCGCCTGTAGCTCTTCTAGAATTACAGCCGGTCCCAAGCCCGGGTAAAGGAGGAGGAATGGGCATGGGGTTAGCGACCCCATCTCGTAGAAAAACTAACTCGCTAAAAAAACGCTAACCAGAAAAAAAAAACAAATCAATATCATGCTGTCGTGAACATGAACACAAATGTGGACAGTCGAATGTATTTCAACACAAAATTACAGAAAATCTTAGTAAAATCTAAGAACCATACAGTAGATTCTTCATTTACAAAGTGTCAGTCAATCATTTCAGACTTCATAGTTCCTTCGTTTCTATACCAATCATTCTTTGTTGTCATTCTCTTCTCTTCGATCTCCTCAAATCCAGTCTCCAGGTATTTCACTTACAATTGACGATACATACTACTTATATTGATCGTCATCAGTAGTACATACTAGAATACGACTAAAGTATCACGATCAATAAATTAAAAGAATAAATGAACTAAATCATTATTCCCATCTCTTATTCAATGGAATGTCTTTTTAACTAGTAGAGATGATAAGTAATATGTAGAATGTCTATGAGATTTATCATCAACCTAATTGTTGGACCTTTGAATTGGAAAAATCTAGAACTTCATATATTTTTATTTGAAAAAAAAAACTTTTTTCTTTGGTTCCATAATCCCTCCCCTACCCATTACCCGTACACACATACACATACACACACACACACATTCACTCACTCAAAAATAGTCATCAACAATTTTATTCGAAAAAAGGAAAAAGTCAATGATATTGACCATAGAAACATGAAATTTAAATAAACTATTTATCAAATAGTAATATATGAACTATTTTAAAGTTTAAGCAAAGATGGATAGTGGCTAGCAGTGGAATCTAGCTAGACGCGTGTTTCGTCCTATTTGAGACTCGTCAGCTGAATGTACCTGCATCTCAGACTTGTTGATGTTCACTCTGGGACTCGAACCCAGTACCCTTGCTTCAAACGCCATCGCGTTATCCAATCGGTCACTGAGTTCTAACACATCGATGGGAGGATTCAAACAAACACTACTAAGTGTATTTTAAAGTTTGATTTGCTTTTTCAATTTGGTCTAATGAATGAATCAGCATTTGTAATATAAATTAAGGGGTAATAAATCAGTTAAGAATAAAGGAAACAGAGTTGGAGTTTCATCAGATATCAGTAATAAAATAGCTAGTTATACGGAATATTTCCATACCATTTAGGGTGTGTAATATTGAGTCACCTAGATTAGTGGTTACATTGTGACTCGGTCGATAGGATTCGATCTGTACTAAAGACTTACTTACTTACTAACCAACTTAGTTACGCCTGTTACCCCTCGTGGAGGAGCATAGGCCGCTCACCAGCATTCTCTATCCAACCCTGTACTAGGCAATCCTTTCTAGTTCTTTCCAGTTGTTATTCATTTTTTTCATATCTGCTTCTATTTCCCAGTGTAATGTGTTCTTTGGCCTTCCTCTTTTTCACTTCCCTTCCGATTTTCAAATTGGGGTTAGCCTTGTAATGCACATTGGTGATTTCCTTAATGTATGTTCTATCCCGCTTTCCTCTTCAGCTGTAAGCTCTACTTAAGAAGGATCTGATTTACATGGCATTGGTCATGACCCAGTGATTAATCAACTGTAAATACATCTCAGTCCTACAGGAGGTCAGTCGCGTTCTAGATAGCTTAGTGGAAACGTCTCTGATTGTGAAACTAGGTAACACGTGATCAATCAAATACATCAAGAAACATCAGTTCCTTCAAGATTACAGGTATATCTTGCTGACGAGTATCAAGTAGTCTAGATCTAGGTTTACCTGTTGACTATCTACAACCAACCATCCTCATCCGTTTATGAGTCTTTACTTCAAAATACATGGATAAGTAGTAAAAGCACTGAAGTTCAAGACTAGATTTTCTGACGAAGATTATGGAAATTAGCTTTACAAGTAATATATGTCAAGTGAGTGTAAATGGAGATAATGAATCTCATTTAGAATTATAATTTATTTATGTTATTACATCGCTTATGAACTATATCATCTTTATTCTCACTGCGAAGACAGATCCAGAGTGAACTAAAGGAAGTTCTAAGAAGTTCAGAAGGAGCCAAAGGCATTCTATTCAATCATTTTGTAAGAATGGCTTGTTGGCAAACTCAAGGAAGCTTCAAAAAGCCCAGAAAGAGCTGAAGATATTCCATTCAATCACCACTAGATGAACATTCTAAAATGTCGACGTGTAGCTTTCCTATTGGATAAGTAAGAACGACCCCCTGTGAGCCTAATGGCTTTCCGAAATGATTTATTTTCAGCAACAAAAAAAAACAACTATAAAAACAGGAGATTTTTGTACTATATTTAACACTGTGTTAGGAAACACATTCCTACTTACTAGTCTTCTGTTTTCTCTGTTGCAAAATTGCGGATTCAATCGTTCAAGTAGTCCAGTGGTAAGCGGCATAGCCAGAATTTAAACACTCTAGATATAACCCATTTTTTGAAAGAACATTTCAGAATCTTGACATGTAACTTCCCGATTGAACAAATGCTAAAAACCTTTGTACAAGGGTTAGATAACTTTGATGATGATTTCGTTTTTACTCAATAACCACTGTTTGAAATAACATTCATTCTCATTCATCTTCTGTTTTCTGACTTGAGACTTGAAGGGTTCTATTGTTTGAGTGCTCAAATAATACACAGCATAGCATGAATCTAAACTCTAAATAGAACATTCAATAAAGTTATATAATCAACGGAGGATTGGATGCAGATGTAAAGGCGAGGATTGGCAAAGCAAGGGTAGCATTTCTACAATTGAAGAACATATGGAACTCAAAACAACTCTCAACCAATTTCAGGGTCAGAATCTTTAATACAAACGTCAAGACAGTCCTACTGTATGGAGCTCAAACGTGGAGAACTACTACGACCATCATTAGGAAGATACAAGTATTTATAAACAGTTGTCTACGCAAAATACTCAACATCCACTGGCCCGATACTATCAGCAACAGCGTTTTATGGGAGAGGACAAACCAGCTTCCAGCTGAAGAGGAAATTAGGAAAAGACTTTGGAAGTGGATCGGACATACATTAAGGAAATCACCAATGTGCATCACGACTGAATCCCTAACTTGGAATCCGGAAGGAAAGCGGAAAAGAGGAAGGCCAAAGAACACACTACGTCGGGAAATAGAAGCCGATATGAAAAGGCTGAATAGTAACTGGAAAGAACTGGAAAGGAAGGCTCAGGACAGAGTTGGATGGAGAATGCTGGTGAGCGGCCTATACTCCTCCACAAGGGGTAACAGGCATAAGTAAGTAAGTAATATAATCACCACAAACATTCAGTTGAATAACATTGTTTTATCTACGTTATAGGTCACCAATATACTGAACCACACAATAATCTATCTAGTGTGTTCTAATCTTTCCGATTATTAATTGCACCCCGAAGAAATAATTATAGCAACCATCCTACAATCAATTTCGATTATAGCCAATTTTGGTTAAGCCCTTTCTCGTAACTTACTTAACAGACATCGTCATTTGGATAGTAACAATTTGCATATTCTTTGCACTGCTATACCACTAGAGCACATGACACTAGCTGAAATGTTGACTGCTTAAATATCATTCGATGACTCATACTCCTTCCCATATATGTACGCACGCAAATATTATTATCAGCCTTTGTTTTGCTTTGCTGTGCCCTTATTAAATTTGACTATAAATTGCCTATGTAATTGTTTGCTATTCGCTCGCTTGCTCCTCGTTCGTTTCCTTCGCTAGCTCGCCTGTTCACTCGCTCTCTCGCTTGCCGCTCGCTCGCTCGTTAATATTCGCTCAGGTATTGTTAGCTTTCTAATCTGATTTATTCGACAATAAACTGTAGTTGCTGCTATCCTTTGTCTTCTGATTTTACGCACCGTTAAGATTAGAATCATAACGGTTATTGAAGTAAACGATTAACGAATCGCCGCACTACAGAATTGGAGGCCTCGCCGAACGAGCACGACGCAATATATTCATTTATTATACTTTAAGTGTTAATCGTAAAACAGTGTTTAAGGTATCCAATAATATATAAACTGATCATTACATAATTAAAACTCATAGTTTAATCAGTGATTTACCTAACCGTTTAGTATTCTGTTACAGTTTTTGATCAATATATATATATGGTCAGTTGAATATTTTACTTTTATTATGCTATTCATTTGACCAAATAGATTGATAGAATCCTAGGTTCGAATCTCACGAAGTAGGATGGTTGAGGAGTCCCATAAGAGGATGAAATGATCTTCTAGTGCTTCTAAGTTCTTCATGATGATCTAGTTTCAATTGAATCATGATCTCAACTATTGAAATTACTATAGAATCGAGAAATTTACTTTCTGATATGAATTAATATTGGATTAATATGATGATTTACGAATAGACAAAGCATATAATCACCTTATTATAACATCACTTTGGTAATAAGTTATGTGAATGGTAACAGAAAACGTCCAATCTGTTACTAGAAAGCGTTGTTATTTAACAAAAGTATAACTTCATAGTAATTCTGTTTGTAGTTCCTTTGAGAGCTACTGACGCTCCCAAGCCCTGATAAAGAAGGAAGGTTGGGTATGTTTACAGTTGGATAACTAGAGATTTCAGAGTGTTAACTGGTCGAGCAACATAATGGATTGTACGTTAGTAGTATTCGAACTATACAGATAGAAATTTGAAATTTCAACTTATCAATCAATAGTATGAAGTGTTGGCGTTTAATCAAACATTAGTTTATCAAAACTTTAGGCATTACAGATAGAAGTATACGTAGGAATTCAGGATACATGTTTCGTCTTATTTGGACTTTGTCAGCCGGATCTATCTATATTCCAGATTTGATGTTCGTTCGAAATCTCGAACTTACTACCATGCGCTTCAAAGTAGATAAAGCAATGTTGTTTGAATCCAACTGTACTTTGTTTGATTCACAGAGTGAATATGAACTCTGCCATCTGGATACATCCAGTTGACGTGTCTCATATAGGACAAAATGCACGTCCTGGATTTCACTACTAGCCACCATCTATCTTTGCTCATAATACTTGTAACCTAAGACAATATCGAGGTAATCCTCATAAGGTGCGTACATATTAATAAGAGACTAATTAACTGTGGTCATAAACATCAATGAGAAGATTCAAACAATCAATATGAAAATTGTTTCTAAGCAGTTTACATAATTTGAAGTGAACTATACCATCGAAATTATTGATTTGAAGTTTTCAGCTGTAAATACTAGCATATAGTCAAATCACTGATATTCTTTTATATATGTTAACATTTCTGTAAGCTAAAGTCTTTACCAGCCAGGAGAGTTCTTATATTTATGTGCTTAACTGTTATTCAAACAAGTTTACGGTAGTCATTAACTAATATATGAGATGATAATACAATTCAAAACTCTAATTTAGTAGAGATTAATCTTTATATGGTACGTTCATATTTTGATATTATACCCCCCCCCCCGATAAATTGACATTATGGAACATTAAGTAGCTGTATTGTTTGACTTCAAGAATGCCACAACAATTGATTATTAATGAAAGATCCTGAAATGTTGAGTGAAGCAAAGTATTACTCAACGGTTGAGTTAAAACTTAATGATGTTATTCATTCTATAAATAATGGCAATTAAGATCAAATAGTCGAGTTGCACAGTGTAATCGTTTATACAAACGATGCCCTGGTACAGCCGAGAGTAGGGAGAGTCTACTGTCCCTCTCGAAATGCTCTCACATGGCCTTGCGTATATAGCCTCTGCCAGGGAAGTCCTACTCACTGCCTTCTCGCACCACGGGTGTTGTTTACGAAAATGAGAGGACGAAAAGCGAATGTCCGGCGCTTTAACCGGGTTGGTGGACAAGGCGAGTGCACCTAGGGGATTTGGAAAACCCTGATTAAAAGACAATGGTGCACATGGGCTCCAGTATCCTGAAGGAACGAATGGCGTATGAACCAACTGTTGGTCACCGGCTACCATGGGACTGCATCTCCTTACAATGCTCCACTGCCTTGTGGACTAGACCTTTAGGTCAAAAGCTCGGGGTGTGGCCTCCTAAGAAAACCACCTGCTTCAGTCTGGGCACCTGGACAGTATCACAGCCCTCACACAAATCGAATGACATTTGTGAGGAGCATATTTATCTGGTGCTTCCTTGTACCAATGTTTATGTGTTTAAATAATAAAAAAAATTATACTGGAAGAGGATATATCTTCCAATATTGTTGTTTGAAACTCTATTTAAGAAAAAAACTTTAATAAATACATTTCAGTTTAAATAGCTATGAGAATCTTCAGAGTATATATCAATGTCAATAACCTACAGATAAAAATGAACTAGGCCATAACTTTGATTACTTCTGATATCATACATTGTCTGCATAGATTCCTATCGTATGCATAGGACTGAATAGTTGAAATGTTTTGTAATCTAATACGTTTGAAGAATAATGAATGTACACATTATGGGAAAGAGATGAGTTTTGTTAAATCAAAGATCAATATACTGAATTCTCATATCTCATTTACTATATATTGAACATCAGATGAATATGTAAGATATCAACAACCAAATTCCTTATTAGTTTTAAAATTTCATGATAAACTAACCATGGTTAAGAAACTCCACAGAATAAATAAACACAATAAATCTGCATTACCTATCACAAAACCATAAATTCAGCGATAATGATTGAGCCCTAGGTAAGTGTTCAAAACTGAAGCAAAAACGGTTGTACAGTGTACGATTGTGGTGTGTGCTACTGATATCGATAGATATAAATAGCGTATATCATCAATTGAAAGTGAAGTAATTGAAGGCAGAATAATAGAAAGATAAATAAAAGACAATGAGAACGAAGAATGATTGGTGTGGAAATGAAAGAACAATAAAGTCTAAAACAATTGATTGACATTTTGCAAACATAGTGTAGTAAACAGAACACGACTGGGGACAATCGAATGTATTTAAGCAAAGATTACAGACTATCTCAGTAAATTCTGATTACCGAACAATGAACAGTCAATTTGCAAATTAACAACCAATTGTTTCAATCTTCACTGTTTCTTCTCTAATTCCATTGCTCATGCATTTTCCAAACGATTGCGCTTCATTTCAGTTCTTTCCTCATCGGTCTTCTGCCAAAATACATTCTATGTCTGACCCACACCATATACTACTTATATGGATATAACTAGACCACACCACAATAGTATTTAACAGTATAACTCTCAGATTTGACTAAGAGATTCTGTAATTTATTATTCAAATATATTCGATTAGTTCACACTTGTCCAGGACACAGTGGGTTAGAGAATGCTGTTCGGCCGCCTCTGCTCCATCGGGGGGTAACAGGCATAAGTAAGTATCCACTTGTTTTCTCACTCACTATGCTATATTTCCTCATGATTCTTAAATTACTGTGTTGCATATAAGGTTATACAAAAAGTGGATGCTGTCAGCACTCTTCATTTTTGTTAACTGAAATTGTTGGAAATTTATTCACAATATACAATTAAGGAGTAAAAAGTCATCCTTTAGCATCTTAACTGAAAATATTCTTTGTGAAACCAAATTAAGGCTATATCAAGGCCATACTCACAGTATGCACATGTGCCAATTAAAGACTGACCATTTGCAGTCCTAAACATCACTGGGAAGATTATAACAAACAATACTAAGTAAATTTAAACTTCAACCCATTGCACAAGCAGGTGGCTATCAGGATTCAGTATCTGAGTGATTAACGCGATGGTGTTTGAAGTGCACGGTACTGGGTTCGAGTCCCAGGGTGAACATCAACAAGTCTGTGATGCATGTACATCCAGCTAACGAATCCAAAATAAGACGAAACGCGCGTTCTAGATTCCACTACTAGCCACTATCCATCTTTGCTTACAAATTAATTATTATTTTAAACTTTTTCACTACCTTCTCACTCACCCCGTGTCAAGCATCAAACTAAAAACACTTATTTGGTTTGTGGGACAGTGAATTTATCGAAATATGTCCAATCAAACAACTAGTTTTCGGGATGAAAATTAATTTATTGTATCATGTTGTAATGAACAGAACACTGGTCGAAGAAAATCGAATGTACAGACTATCTCAGTAAATTCTGGAAACCATACAATGGGCAGTTAATTTACAAATTAGCATTCAGTAGTGTCGATCTTCACTGTTTCTTTTCTAATTCCATTGTTTATGCATTTTCCTATCAATTGCGCTTCATTTCAGTTCTTTCCTTATCGGTCTTCTGTCAAAATACATTCTTTGTTTGACTAACATCATATACTACTTATATGGATATAAGTAGATCAAACCACAATATGAACATTGCTAATAATAGATACCGACTCAGTGGTTCAGAGGTTAAGTGTTTTCGCGTGAGACTGATAAGTATCCCGCCAGTGGGATCGTGGATGAGTATTAAATTAATCCTCAATTCATTTGTAACTATCAAATTCATTCTTGGCATTGATACCTTTGAACATTACTAATTTCATTTTGTTAAAATTTATGAAAGGAAACAATTCTATGAAATTATTTTTTTCACTAGTGATTAGATTCGTGCAGGAATTCTTGGAGTACTAGTGAAAAGCTGTGACTAGTAAAAATAATCCATGTCAAGTAGATACAGGTATCTACCTCAGTACAATGGAAGATATTGGCGGTCTGTTTAAACAACTCGGCTACCTATTCCTGTCATTTAGATATTTCAACAAGTTATCTAATTTTGTTTGTTTTAATACATGATTATGACTATTAATCACACAACCTATTCAGGTGCATTTCTGAAAAGTGTAAAAACCTTTCGCTGTAAAGGTTACAGAAGGCCTAATCAGAGATATCGTGGTTGCTGGCAATATACAATGAAAATAATGTACATTATCCAGATGTCGATTGACTGTGCTGCTAACTTCTAACTAACGATCATTCAATATTTATCGTCAGAAAGGACGAAGAAGTAAAAAAAAAACGGAAACTTGTTCAAGTACTATGTGCTGAGAGCTGAATCATGGGAGCAAACTGCTGTGAAGTTCCAAAGTAGAAAGAAACGGTCATTCAATCCTTCTAGATTTTCAATAATATTCTGTTATTAATACTGATGAAAAAAAAACTGACAGTTTGATTATAATTTTAATGTTTGTTTATGAGAAAAAAGGGTTAAAATTGTTTATAAATAATAATCAAAAAAAAGAAAAAGAAAATATAATTAAAGGGGGGGGGAGGCAAGGGGAAGAGTATCATTTATTGACAATCTCTATTTTGATTCTATTGGGGATTACATTGATGTTACTATGTGAACAACTAAACAAAGATCTTAAACTATCATTAGGATAATTCACTTAGTA